>VWZK01009192.1:126875-237010 GCA_013396935.1 Baryphthengus martii | reverse complement strand
TTTTTTTTTTTTTTTTTTTTTGGAAACACAAAAGTGAAGCTTTACTATGTTCTTAAAAATCTCTTACAAGTCTGCATACAAATCAGATTTGGTATTCAGTTTATTCTAATAACCTAAGCTGCATGTAAAAGATGCTGCTATATTTTAGAAGAAAGATACTGTACTTTAATAATTAACAAGGGTTCTCTCTATAGAGAATATTTATCAGTTACGTAAGTTTTCAGATTTTCAAAGGACTGCTCAAGCACTAAAATTTCTGGTTGCTCAGTTGGCTTGGTAGGAGAATGAATGTTTTATACACAGAATGCTTTCTAGAAACTTATATGTGGGAAGAATTTACATCCGGCTTTTTCCAAAACACTGGAAAATCGACATGATTTTAAGGGCTTGTGTTTTAGGGGATTTTGTGTCACCATGTATAGATATTATTCTAGAGTTCTCTGATGCTATGAGGAATGACTATACGTACATACCATGAATTCAAAGAAATCTCTCACATTATAGTTTGTTTCTAAAGGTTCTAAACTTGCAGAAGGTTCTTGCAACCAGCTGGTTGTCTTGGGGTTTTTTTTGTGGCTAAAATTTCTGTTAGTTACATTAGGGACAGTATTTAGTGCTGAAAGATCAGTTTGCATGTCCACATCTCCGGTGGGAGAGCAAGAACGTGTAAGATCGCAGTGTGATCTATAGCTTCAGTTATCCTGCTCCATATATTTGGGTTATTTACATCATAGTTTACCCCGTTAGGAAGAGTACTCTCCTTGTCAGTTGGCTTAGTCCTTACTACGAGTCCAGAAGTACCGACTTGGCTGGAAAGGTACAAAAGTTCTAGTAAAATTAAAATGAAATCGATAACTATGCTGCTTGTACCAGTGTGAGCTAGTTTTTCCATCCCTCGGTTCCAATTAAGTAGCTTTTAATACACAGCAGATTAATCACAACAGTGACTTCCAGTTTTCAGTAAACAGGTTGTTTGGGAGGAATTTATCAGGCACAGACAAAATCAATAGCTCTTTTGCTTGGATTTCAAGGTACAGGAGAAGATTGTGGTTGCTAAAGTGTGTTTACTAAGTGGTGTCATTTTTGGTCCATTTTAGCTCAGCTGTCAGTTGTATACGTTGTGCCAAGTAGATGTATAGGAGTGGAAGTGGCAAACAGGCTATTAAAAGAACCGTTTTCATTTGTTTGATTTTTAGAATGAAAGGAGACTGGTAGAGGAGAGAACATAAGGGAGAATCGAAGGAGCATATAAAAGGAAGCAGGTTCCGAAAAGACACGGGAATACCAGTTAATCCTACACTACGTACCTAATTCCAGTTTATTTCCCTTCAGCCACTACCAAAGAGAGATTATTTGAATAATTTTCAATGTAACTGCTTGAGAGACTGGAGAAGGAGGCAGAGGGAAAAAAAAGAAAGGAAAAAAGAGTTGTACGTCTGGGCAAACTCACAGCGAAAATGTTAGATACACAGAAGAAGTGTTAGATAAATATTGATTGCAGTGAGTAGTCCCCTGAACAACGATAAATACAAATGTGAGGTATCAGTTTGACATCGGTTCGAAGGGAAGAAAGTATTCTGAAGTATCTTTTCATAAATTTTAGAATTAAAAAATAATAGGGCTTGGGTGTATATTTTTTTTCGAGAGATTTTACCTGAATTTTCTGACAGCCATAACCTGAATTATCATATCCCTGTGGTCTCTGATTGCTGAAGTGGTTTCTTATCACTTTCCCTCTCATTCTGTTTCCCTCCCTGAATGGCTGAAAGGGGGAATAATGTAATTCCCCACCCCGCTCATAAAATAATTGCTGTACTATGTTATTATTTCCATTACTTTTGACAACCTGTTTGTGCTGTTCAGTGTGTTCATGGTAGAAGATTTGTACGGTGAGCCATCTAAATCTTTCTGATTGGCAGGGATAATCAGTGGGGGTGGTTAAGGCTATCAGTTACAAATCGTTTGATACCAGGAGTTGGAGCAAATGGAGCGGGACTGTTTTGTGGGGTGTTTTCAGAGGAAGTTTGGCAGCCAACGATGTGACAACAGAAGAAACTTCTTGTTCTTCTAAAACTGGAAGGTGTGACTTAGGCAAGACTAATGTACCAAGGACAAGTACTGGCTGCTTCAGAGAAAGGTGCAGATGTTGTAGCATGAATCAAAAGTGAATTAATCTACAGCTGGAAGGACAGTTCTCCTCACCTCTATCAGCTGCCATACATCAGATTGATTTCTGCCCTTAGCATGAAGGTTAGCGGTGCCACAGTTTTCAATGTGATTCACTTTAATGGGATGTTTTCATGTAAACATCTGATCTATTCTAGGATCCTGCCAGCTTCTTTAAGTGGTGTTTTTCCATGTGTGTTGCATAGGATCAGTAGATTAGTTCCCACAAGGCCAAAGAAAGTACAGGGGAAAAAGTTCCATCCTTCACTCTATTTACTTCACCCACCCACTTCTGCTGCTTTAAGTTAGCTCATCAGCTTCTCTCTTGGGTTTTCCTTGTTTGTTGGTTTGCTTTACCAACTGCCATGGCAAAAAACTTGGCCTGAATGTAACAAGGGTTAGGAATTTTTTTGAACTTAGTGAAGGTGCCAGAATTGACTTCAGCCCAAAGCTTCCAAGCACTGGACGTTTCAGCTTCAAAACCAGTGACGGCAGACAAATAATCTGGGAGTAGAACACTTCCAGGAGTAGTGGTGGAAACTACATTCAACACCAAATTACTGGAAAAAACATAAAAGCAAACAGAGTTTGTAGGATATTAAATTAAGATGTTCTGTATGTGAAAGCTGGGCAATTAAAGAAGATTTACCCAAGTGAAGCCAAATATAGTGCAGAGGATAATTAATGTGGCTGAGACAACTCAATAATAACGGCTTTGAACTTTTACAATGGTGCATTAACGCGTGTGTCAGAAGGAGGGATTGCATTTACCGTCAACAACCATTCGTTAGGCGTTTTTACCTCACAGGTTAATTAAGAACTCATGATAATGGAGTGTGAAAATTACCGTACTGAACCAAAGGGCCATGTTTGGTCTTTAAGTGTGCCACTCATTATTTTTTCTGTACCTAAAAAAGAGAAAATTTTGGAGATGTGTGTTTTTCAGTAACCTCTCTTCCTTCTGTTAGTGTCACTCCTGTGGCAGAGCTACTCCATTAGTGATCTAATTGACTCAGAAAATTAATTAATTATTGGGTGTGTTCTCTGCACGGCTGGATTAAATCAAGAGGGCTGCTGGGAAAACTAGCAAAGGGTTCAAAATAAGCCACCCCACCATCAATTCCTAAGTTTGTCTCTGAAGAGCCTGACTCAGCCTCCTGAAGAGCCTGCTGATTGGATTGGACAAGCATGAGTGTAAAAGCGCAGCAGCTGAGAGGGTTTTGGTTGAAATGGACCTGTTCCCCTGCCAGGTTGGACCTGTTACTCAGATGCTGACAGGTAGGCTGAGAAT
Organism: Baryphthengus martii; assembly: GCA_013396935.1. Lineage (NCBI taxonomy): Eukaryota > Metazoa > Chordata > Aves > Coraciiformes > Momotidae > Baryphthengus > Baryphthengus martii. The sequence goes on along the minus strand of VWZK01009192.1, from coordinate 233,553 downwards.
TGGGGTTTGTTTTGTGTGTTTGTGGTGGTTTTGCAGTCATCTGTTTAAAAGTATAACCCCTCTACAGGGAGAATGGTGGTCTCATGACCATCCTACGGTTTGGGCTCATGGGAGGCTCTTCATCTGGGACTTGCCTGACGCAGCCCAGAGTGGAGCTTTAATCTTGGTGCCTCCTTTCCTTTTCCAGTGGAATATATTCACAGTTTCTAGCCTCACCTGGTTTGGTAAAGGAGGAAGCTGTTTGGAAGGAGGATTTCTTTCTGTTCCTTTGAAAACTCCTTCCTAGCACGGCAGGAGACTGACTCTATGTGCAGGTTTTGGGGTCCTTCTGCAATACAAGCATTGAGGAGTTGCTACTACTTGTGGTTTAAGAGCATGTTCAAAGTAAGGCGGTGTTTTTGAGCAGACGCCTTTCCCAATTCATGTGAAAGTCAATTCTAGACTTGGACTCAATCCTTCTCCTTGAGTCTGGCTGTTCCTACACTGCTCGGCTCTTTATTACGCAATGTGTGGATTCTCACCAGGGACTCAACCCCTCCTGTGATAAGAGCCAGAACTTTTTAACAGGGTTAACAGCTTCTAAATGGGACTGATACTGGACTTGTGGTATATCCTACTGCAGCAGAATTCATGTTAATAGAAGTTATCAGTGTTAGTTGTGATGTTTTACAACTGAGAGGTTTCTGTAACAAAAAATGAAGTGATACACCCATTTCTTTGTTTGTTAAATACCAAATACTCTGATTGGCTTTAAGTGCAGAAAGGATTGGATGGGAAAGGCTTTTTGAAAAATGTTGCCTGTCAGCTGAATTAAGTATGTTTCAGTAATGACATAAAAAAAATGTTCCTAATGAATACTCTAAGTAAGAAATAAAGTATATTGCAAGGGGAAAAAAAATAATATTTCAATTTTTAAAGCTCTAATGCTATGTCTTAAAGGATTTTAAATTTCCATAGAATGTTTCATGGAGCTTTGAAACAACTGAAGTTTAAATTATCACCTTGTATTAACACAGGATGTTTTCAATACCTCAGCAAAACCTATATGTCTGATTTTTTTTTTTATTTTTTTTTGTATTTTTATACCAGCACTTAAGGGGAAAAGATGGCCAGTAGCTTTATTTGACAGCTACCACTAATACAAGAGTCTAACTTAAAAGGACACTGTTCACAACCATCATCAGGAAAAAACTTACAAGTATTCTTTTGAAGTTCACTTATAAATTCAGTTTGACTGTGTTAATGACTTGTACTGATTTTTTTGAGCTTGAGCTTTATTAGTGCAAATACTTCTGGAAGGTTTGTTTTAAGCCTGAGTGCGAGAATATTAATCAAAACCTTAATTACATATTCAGTAGTAATATTCACAACTCGTATGGGTTTGTCTTAATTTCATTACTCATCCAATTAAGGATCAGAAGCAATGACATATGATTTAAATAGCAAATTGTTTTGGATATTTCTAATTAGTAGACACAGAGGATTGGTTGTTAAAGAAATTAACTTTTGGCACCTTGAAAAGTGAAGAATAACCTTGAAACGGGAATAAACTCAACACTCAAATCTGTTCCCAGGAAATTTACAGGAAGATTTTAGTCCTTGTCTAGTGCATATAAACTATTTGCAAATAAACAAACAATAGGCAGAAATATGTCTTCTAGTGGCACGCCATAAATCATACTTTGGAGAATTCCTTGTGAGCAGCAACCTTAATAGTTGTGGGGAAGGAGAAAGGAAAGGAAAGACGGAAGGATTATTTATGTTCACTTCAAGTAATTGTTTGGGTTCAAATATTGCAGCTGCCACTTGAGTGCACTTTATTGTGAGATTACCTCTTTGACCAAATAAGAATTTATTTGGTCATAATGCGGGATGTGCCACACTGGATTTATTTTTATTATGTTGAAGTCTGCCGCTACTTCATTTGTGTTTTCTCTGCCCCATCCTCAAAAACCTGTGAAGACTCCTGTTGAAGGGGCAAAGGTTTGAAAAATGTGTCTGAGAACACGAAGGACGAGTGGAAGAATCGAGTCTTCCCTGTTCCTGCTGTCACCCCATGCTCGGTTTAGCGTCCTTCACATCCAGCTCTTGGATTCTGTGATGCACCACTCTTGCTGCCAGAGGAAAGCTGCTCTGCAGCTCCCTGGAAGCTGCATTTCTACGAGCAGCATTTGGATTCTAGAGGCAAGGAAGCACAAAGCCATGGGAATAGCCTAGGACTCCTGTTGATTACCATCAGTGGATGTGTGCGTAGCTGTGATTTGTTGCAAGCAATTTCCTGACACAGGCTGTCCCACATCTTATTATTTTTTAGGTGAACATAATTTTAGCATATAGACTTCACAGAGAAGGAATGCGTGAAGGAGTCAGGTAAAATCTGGGAGCTGTCAGTCATGGAAGTATCTTTTTTTTTTTTTTAATTTCCTTTTTCTCTTGGCAACAATTTTGATCGTATTCAAGCCTTAGCTCTGAGAGAGAAATAATGTTCACTTCAAAAGCCACTTCCTCCTCAATAAATAATTCAGAGCTGTAGATTGTTCATGAGGAAATACCAACACACTGGTAGTAATTTAATATACTGAGCAATCGCCCTCACTTTAGCCTACGTATGATTTGAATAGAATATGACAGTTTAGGGTCTCCATTTGCCCCATGGCATGTTGGGATCAAACTTGGCAAGTGATTGCAGTGCTCTCATATCTTCTGAAGAAGTGAATTCAGAGAGGATTTCTTAATGACAGGCTAAATCAGAGTTTGCCTACTTGTGTTCTGAATCCAAATTGTGTTCCAGGACCGGCTTTGGAGCATGTGTGTACTGCCTCTGTCCTTTAAACCAGCATCTCATAATCTTGTGTCTTTTTTTAGCTTGTTGGACTGTTATTTTGAAGCACAGTTTCTCTATATTAATTGTGCTTATCCTGTGGGTGAAAGGCTGTGCCCACCCTGCTTTTATCCCTCTTCCACTAGAAGGCCGATGTCCTACACCACAATGTTAGCTACTGGTTGTGCTGGGAAGCTTTGTGTTCCTTTCTGCCTTGAATAGCTATGGTTAAAAATAAATTTCTTCTTACTCTAATGCACTTCCTTGAGGAAATAAAGTTGCTGAGTGAGATTTGGTTGGTTGGTTCGTTCGATTTTTTTTTTTTATTATTATTTATTTATTCCCCCCCTAAAATTGCAGAATTTCATAACTGAAGGAAATGGTTAGCAGAAGAAACTTCCAGATATAAATACATAAAGAAACTTGACATGTCTTTGAAATTAATGATGCTAATGTGGCCAGAAATCTGGACCTCAAAAAAGAGAAACCCTGTCGTGTGTGTGTGTCTAAAATAAGGTGTATGTACACAACACCGCTAGGAATATGCAAGAGACACCTTCCCACCTTGCACCCTTTTCTTTCCAGTTGTCTAATCGGTCTTAGTGGTCAAGAGGTTTGGAGATAAAGTGAGAATTTCCAAAGCCAAGCTGAGGTGGGCTTTATAGAAGAAAGAAAATAAAACGCTCTTAAGCTGTGTAGTAGGAACAAAAAAGGAAGAAAGCTGCTATCTTGTGAGGGTGGATATTAAAGATAATCTAGATATGGCTCAGTGCTTTTCCTCATTTTTCTGTAAAGATGATTATGTTAGCATTGTGGCAAAGGGAAGACAGATGATGTACATGATGATATTAAAATAGAAATAACCACAGCTGCAGTGAAAGCAACAGCAAATGAGTTTATCTCTGTAAAATCAAAGGGAATTAATAAGTTCCATTCCAGAATACTGAAAGAACTGGTGAATTACATCTATATTCTGAATCTGTTAAGACAGAGGTGGTACCGTAGGACTGGAGAACAGCTGCAAGTTTAGGAAGCTGAGAAATAAAGTCATTCAGCTGCTATAGATCCACGAGGAAGTGAAGCTGTAAGTGTCCTGTATGTCTTTAGAAGAGTTTAAAGGTGGGAATGGAATAGCACAGGGTTTGCTAGAGATCAGTACTGCCAGAATGAGCTCAGTACTGTATTGAATTTTACAGATGAAGGCCATGTAGTGGGTGTATTTTATCTGGTGGGGGAAAACTTTCGATGCACCCTGGAAGTTTTCAGCAGAGCTGGACAAGAAGGGGGATTAGCAAGAGGCTGTAGAGTAGAAGAGGAACTAACTTCACTGAGTGACCCAAAGCTCATGGTGCGCTAAGGGAGACCTTACATTCCTTTTTAACTTCATCCTTCTACTCCTCCTCCCATCCCTGTGTTGATGTTTTAGCGGAATTTCCAACCTAGATCTCCTTTTGTTTTCAAAATTCTGAATTTTTTATCAGATAGAAGTTTGCATTTCACAGCCTGGTCTGAGCATATTGGGATTTTGTTTATTCTCCAGGCATGATCTGAACAGATAAAAAAAAAATTGCTGGTAGAAATACAGTCAAAACAAATTGAGGTTTTCTATATTTTGATTTTGCTCCACAGAGATGTATTGTCACATGCTATGAAATCAGAGGGTTTAAAAACTTCAGAGTCAATGATTTAAGCTTCCGCTAAATATCTTCTCAAATAGGATTCAAGCTTGTATATCTGTGGCATACCCCGAGACCACAGTTAAATTAGAGCTTTCCATATGTTGAAACTAGGACATGTGCCAGAAAATTCTGCTTCAGTTTTGCCGTGATAACTGTGTGTGTGGGTTCAAGACTTTTTGAAAAGGTCCAATCCTCAGTATAGATAAGTAGTTGTGGTGAGACTTTGCTCAGCAGCCATGAGCATTTGGGCCTTTGATTAAATGTCTGCAAAGGGACAGATGAAACTGTTGTAGATGAAGATTGTGACTAACTTTAGATAATTTAGGTTCGAAGTGTAGAGACAAATGACTCCAACCAAAATCTAGCCCAAGTATCTTATTTGACCATGTGCTTTGTAAGACTGCCTGCTTGGACTTTTTTTGGGTAAAAGGACCTTAGTCAATTCCTACAAACTGAGATGGAAATGGCTTTATTATAATTTTTATACTTTGAAAGATTTTCACCCGCTGCTGCAGAATGAGCACAACAGCCAGAGGATGAGACTAATTGTAAAACAGAACAGCCTTGCTTCACTGAGCCAGATTATATATTCCTTGTCCCAACCTGTAATGACACAGGTATATGTCAAGTAGTGTTGAAGAGCTTTCTTTAGGCTGTGTTCAGCCTGGTAGTTTCACACTAGAGTTTCTCTAACCCTCAGGCGTGGAGGTGGCCCTTTCCCCTGCTGATACAGAAATGCAGGTGCTTCAGGAACTGAGTTAGTCTAGAGAAAAATAGATAAGTAGATGATTTGAACTAAGTCTGGAATGTGTTCCCTCTCATGCAGAGTACCAGAGCCCTAACTGGTGAAGTAGGACTTAACTCAGTGTTAAACCAGTTAAAGTACAAGAGGTAACTGGGCACAGTACCCTGCGTGCTGGTCCTCAGGCAGAGGACCTACATGAAGTCCTCCCAGGCTTAATAATGTGCCTGACTCCTTTAATCAGCCAACTGACTCCAGCGCAGAAATTCACAACGTAAATATATCTTACTCATCCGAGGAGGAGGGAGGAAGACAGAATCAGGCCACTAGGTTGTAGCGTAAGTTTGCTAATAGTAGTTGTAAAAGGGATTACTCAATCATAGCAGCGGCACTTTTTTTTTTTCATCCAAAGAGCTGGGATTTCTGTTTGAGTAATTCTTCAGCAGATGTGAGTGAGGAAACAGAGAGAGCGCTCTGGTCCTGCAAACACCACGCTGCCTGTTTTAAGTACATGTACAAGCAGCTGAAGAAATCGAGGCCAGAATTTACTAAATTCACGTTAAGTGAGATTAAGTTTACTAAGAGTTTACTAAATCACATGAGTGAGTCAGAAAGAAATGATGAACTCAATAAGTGTAACGCAGAAAAAATAATTTTGGGTTTACATTGCTGCCTTTTTTATTTTTTTTTTTTCTGACCTTAATTAAAAGGTAGCTACCGTTCATTCAGGTACAACAAAATATTCTTGGGCCAAAGGGTTGTTCAACTTCAGCTGCAGCTTTGGACTCGTGAGCAGACATGAGGCACCTTGGATGGCAGATTAGTTTGTGCTGCTAAAGTATCCGGAGCTGTATATTCCGCCGATATTCTGTATTTGCATACTTCTTGATCTTAAAGCTAACTTCACATTTTTTAGAAGTCAGCAAAAATTATTCTGGTTGTGCTTTATGCTAGTGAAATTTCTGCTGAAAAACAGGACACATTTCAATAGTGAGATTAGCTAGACTGTGAAATATTACCCCTCAGGGAAGTTGTAGGAGACCAGTTGCACGGATCATTTAAATGCAATTAGAAAAAGCAGCGGAGGATGGAGCCAGGCAATTTTCCCCTCCCCCGTTCGCTTGCTCCCCAAATAAGTTTGAAAAATGTCATTTGGGGAAATAATAACAGATTCAGGTTGCATTTAGCAAGTAGTTTTGGCTGCAAAGACAGTTTGAAGATCATTTATTCTGGTAATTTTGTGAAAATGCCTGCGTGTTTGGGAAAAGTTTCGTGCTAAAAATGTGACTTGTCATTTTTGCAGTGTGGTACTTTCGTTTATGAATTGGCTCATACTTGTTCCAGGTTGATGCAAAAATAGGTAATTACATTTTTCTTTTCCTGCTTCTGTCTTTCTCCAAGATCAGATTTTAATTGAGCTGAACTCCTTTTCTTTTTTTTTTTTTTTTCCCCCTTGTTGAACCAAGGAATCTATTATTTGCACAGTTCTAGGAAAATACACCGAGAAGTCATTGTCAGGCTGACAGAAGGACAGACTTCACGTCTTTTCCTGTGAGGTCTCTTTAATTTAGAGTCTGTGATTCACAGGTTGAGTTGGCTGCCTTGGTTTAAGTGATGCCTTTAGCAGCTTTCAAGTTTGATTTTTCCAAAAATCCGACGATGTGCATCAATGAGTTCACTTTCAGTATGAGGTAGGCTTCCTCAGCGCCTCTCAAAATTAGGGTCTAAGTAGCTCAAATGTGGTGCTTAAAGCTGCAGCAGTTCTAAATAGAAGTAGAGACTGAAGGGATCTTTAGTGGGTCATAAATCTTAGATTGCTTTTCTGAACAAGGGTGAATTTTACCCACTGAGCCCTGGAAGGTTGCCTCCCATGTACCTTCCACTGTATGCATGTCAAATTCTCTGACTGATGGGGAAGAATTGAAACCAGTGAGGCTTCATAAAAATAAGAATTTGGAGGCCAGTGGGTTTAACACTGGCAATATTTAGCAATCGGTAGCGAAGCAACAGTTTTATAATTCATTATACATAACTTCATTAATCATGTTTCTTTGTTAAATGAAGATTAAAAAAAAAAGTGCTTAGAAATGAAAGTTGTCGACAAAAGCTCCTTTTTCTTTTTTTGCCTAGTTACTTCAGAAAGGTGGTGTTTTTTTCCCCTTTGTTGCTGTCTGTCGTTAATTAGGGAAGTGGAGATGGATGTGTAGAATTAGGTTGCACATAATCTCATCTGAATATTTAATCATAAATGATTAAGATGAAGATTTATAACACAGATTTTGACATTCTGGCTGACATAGCAAGGTTAATAGAGCTATATTCTCCCCAGTTATGGGTTGTCTGGGAAAGCAGGAAAGACAATAGTGTCTACAGACATTAGAGGGCAATAAGATCTCCAAGAATATACTTTCATTTCTTTATTTTTAGAAAAACTTGTGCTAATAGTCTATAACATTTGAAGTTTCATGAGAGAAAACAGAAACAGAAAAAATAAAATTGAAAGGACAATTATTTTCCAATAAAACATACAGCAGTGGATTCTGATAGAAAAATAACAGCAAATCTACTCGATCTGAAAAACTGAGATGGAATTTGAAGGAATAAACAGCTAATGTTATATGGTATAACCAAGGTCAGAAATTATCCTGTGCTGTCTAGTTGTACCTTTTTGGATTTGAGATTGAGTTGCGTGTTCTACCCACTCTATAGAGACCAAGACCATTGATATCTCCAGGGCCCCATGAACTGCATATGGTTACGTGCATTAGCAATATGAATAAGTGGGAAGTTATTAGGAAAGACTGTATTGCTACAGTGCTTAGTACATTATTTGTACAACATCCGATCTCAATGTCCCCCCCAAAAGAAAGAATGGTTGAGTTATAAGGGCTCCTCTGGAGGACCTGAACTATCATTAGCTAATTCTTGATTTCCTGGAGGAAGAATTGAGATACTGAGAGAGATGCCAAAAAAAAAAGTCATGTGTGATGGAAATTGAGCATCTACACCCAAAATTCAATCTGAAATTCTGTTTGGCTGCTGTCTCAGCCTAGAAATGTTCAAACTCTACAGGCATCATGTTTTAGACTATGCATTTGTGTAGGTGAAAAAAAGGACTGCTTGCTGATGTGTAGGAACACCTCAGCATTAATATAGCTGGTCGTTGTCTGTCCATGCTAGCTCTGCTTGCCATCTAAAAATTAAGAAGTGTGAGGATGCACTGAGACAGAGAGTCCCCAAGGATGCCAATGAGTATTTCTGGGATCAGAATCTCTGAAACTGAAAATGAATAGCTTGAGTGTTGTTCTGGTTTCAAGTCTTGTGCTTGCATAGCCGCTCGGCACTGCTTGGCTTTGTGCAGTTGTAATACCTGCTACGAATCACCCTGTGATTCTCTTTTTCCCTCTGTTCACAGTAGGATTCTCACTGCTACTCAGCATTGGCCAAAGCAATATTGACTCTCAAGTCACTGAAATTTTTTACCAGGGCCTTTAAAAAGAGAGTTAGGAGATTGACATCTTTTAAAATCTACCGTGTGGGAATTCACAAAGGCCGAATTTATCCTCAGAAACCTCATCTTGCATTCAGCTTGAAGGAGGGAGTCTTCCCCCAGGAGGGGAGTTGACAGCAGAAGACTGGTTATAGCTGCTTGGTGCTTTGAATTATCGCCCTGGAAGAGCCTGTCTCCTCTGCTGCCCGTAGGAGGAACCCAGGGAGCCTGGGAAGAAGTCAGTCACTGTAAATATCTCCCCGAGTGCCTTTCCCTCCTATCCTCCTTGCTTTTATCTTGCTAGCTCTGGGCTGTTGTTGCTGTCCCTTTCTTACATCCTCTGATATTCCCCTGCCTACCGCTGGCATTCTTGGTCGCCGATACCGGATTTCAGGTGGGACCGCTCCTTTTCCTGTTCACAAATTCCTCCCTGATAACATTGACCCACCTCTGGTGCTCATTTCCATTTCCCGGTGAAATTTAGCACGTAATTGGTGTCAAGGATAGAAGCATAACTGTTTTGCACCACAGGTAGCTGTCCTTCTAGGTTTTGGAGAGGAATTTTTATTAATTCTTTTTACCAGACTTTAGCTTCCATCAGTAAATGAGCTATTTAAGCTTTTTTATGCAAAAGCCATTGTTCTCTTTCTGTAAAGTCAAAAGAATTGACATATCTCATTAGTCTGTTAAGCAGTACAAAGATAAATGCTTTATATATAAGAATGAATACAGATGATGATGCCAATTAATTGGTAGGCTTCACAAATATAAAATGCAGGGTCTATGAAAGACTTTCTTCTGTCTAGAATCTTATGCAGGATTTTTTTTCAAAAAAACCTTAGATAATTTAGTGTTTTAAATAGATGAATACCAATATTAGGTGGTCATAGATGGAAACTGTCAGTCTACATTAAGACATGGATATTGTTTGTGCTTTAAGCAAAAATGTAGTTAACTCTTGTTTGTGTTTGCTTCTTAAACAATTGGAGATTTTGAGAGAATAGGGGGTTTAATGAGTTTGTAAACGTGAAATGAGTCGATCGAATTGTCACAGGCAAGTGAGGAGTTGTGATCACTATTTCTTACTGGCTGTAAATTAAATTATGAAGCTAAAATGTTCGAGACTTCTTTCTGTGGTGTTGTTCTGGATAGTTATTTACTAGTGTAAAATGAAGCTTGATACACAAATAAAATCCTGGTTTTTTTTTTTTTTACTCAAGTATATTTAGATGTATGTGAGGCAGAAAAATGTGGTGTCAGCTCCTGCTTTATTTGAAATTCAGCCTTTTGCAGCCTGTTTTGTTCCCTTATGTATTTGTTTCATTCACCTTTTGAGTCTTGTCTTAGAATATTTTTCTTTGAGCAATTACACTAAGTAGCCCCATTTAAAAGCCTGCTGAGCAGGGCTGGACCTTTAACCTGTAAACTTTCTCAGGCAGAGACCTTAACTGAAATGCTTATAAAATTCGTATCTTGGCAAGATGGCTAATATGCCTGGAATTGGAAAATAATAGCGGGAGCTAATGAGGGGATTTTCAGGAAATTAACACAATCAAGTAGCCCTGATGGGAGAGATGCTTGTTTTCAGTTGGAGAGGCCATTTGCATGGGAATTATGTGAGGTCTGGTGAAGGGACAGCCCATCCTAATGATTGGCTGCTCTTCTCAGCTGCATCAGCAGGACTAATAATAGATACTTCCCCTTCCTACAAGCTTTCCTCCCTTTTATCCTGAAGCCATTATGCCTACCACAGCACTACCAAATTACAGTCTAAGAGAGATTTGTGATGGGTGCTTGGGAGTGAGTTAACAGCAGGGAAGTGACAGTGACCTGTAACAGAACCCAGGGTTGAAGGTACCGAAGGTGGGCAGAGGTGAATGGTAAATGGATTAAGATATGATCCATGTAGCAGTCCTCCCTGGGCAATTCCTGAAGGGGGGGTATAGTAATTCCAGATGACAGCTATGCCTTTTTGTCTGCACATGACTTCATTCACAAGGAGGGGGAGAAAACCCACTCTTTTTTCTTTTTTTTTTTTTCCTGTTGAGTTTGTAAAAGTGCAGAGAAGTGACAGTGTTAGTTGGTAAAGAAAATAAATAAATTGTTCACCTGTGTTGTTGGTATTAAAAGAGCAGATGTGATAGAGTTTTCCTAAACGAACCTTTCCTTTGTATACTGAAGTCAGGAAGAACATAATTATGTCAACTAAAAGTAAGAAGCAGTTTTCTTATTGGCAGCTGTCAGTAAATATCAGAACAGCAAAAAAGTGTTTGACCACAATGTGTACTTCTAAAATTGTTAACTGCTAAATTTGCTGGGACTGGTCATAGCACTGTTGGGATATTTTTTGCTGCTAAGTGACATTAATGATTCCATTTCCATTTTGAAGCAATTTTTATTGCAGTACTTAGAAAATATGAAAAAAAAATAATACTGGTACTATTTTCAGGAGAATTAATTATTTTCCCAAGCTATTCTACTAAATAGAGTAAATTTTCCTAATAGCTTTTGATTAAGAGAGTCTTATTTCTGCATCCTTTGAATGAATATCTGCTACCAGCGCTTTATTGCTTTACTTCAACTTTACTGCTGTCAGTGCAAAATTTCTCTAAGGGACGCTTGAGTTGTGCCAATAGGCAATGCCCCTTCTATGCTGGAAAATGATGTAAATAATAAATTTTTACATATTTTTTTAAGGGATAATTCTATCCATAAAAAAACCTCACAACAAAGTTTTACAAAAAGGCAGTTTTCTAGCATCTTACTCATGAGCATTTGCACGTGTATTCTTGTGAACATGCACAGACCTTTCTTCCTGTGTGCTGTTGGATTGATACAAGAGATGACATAAGCATAAAGATTTGTCCATAGACCTACAAGTGATAACCTTAGTCATGTCCCAATCCATCCTTTCCCACCGTTTTTGCAGGCACTTTTCTGGTGCTTTGCCACAACTCAATTTTTAGGCACCTTTACAAATGCTGAATCTTTATACTTGGGCTGATTCATTTCTGGTATGAATTTCCACCTAGTGATAACTTGAGGCCTAGCAGCACTTTCCCAGCAGTAAGACAAGAATTGCTTGGTAACTAGATATCATTTCAGTTCATGAAATGGAAATTGTGAAGTCTCAGTATGAACCTTATTGATCCTGTCCTGAAATGGAAATTGTGAAGTCTCAGTATGAACCTTAATGATCCTGTCCTATATATCTGAGGAGAGGTGGTCTGCACGTTGGAGTCCCAGAACGGTAAGCACCATGGCTTTTTGGGACCATCAAGTGGAGCAACATCTCCCATGGAGAACATCAGTCTTTCCTCCTGCGGTTTGATAGGATTCCCTTACTGGAGATTGCCTTAAATGAGAAACTAACTCTTTGGACGATGGCCTCTGGTGGTGGCTTGCTGAAGAGCTCTCTGGGACCTGTGTGTTCATGAGGCTCTCTGAATGGCTCCACCATGGAAACTTCTCAGACCATTGACTCTCAGTCAATGGGATCACTTGTTTCAGACGGTAAAGGCATCCCAGTGTTGCTACCACTGAGCTCTGCCTCGCAGGGCCTTTGTGGCAGCGGGCGAGGAGCCCGAACCTCCAACAGTAGAGTGAAAAATGGCTAGACAAAAAGCATGTCAAATGAAGTAAACAGTCAAGAATAGGGGTAAGGGAAAATCAGCTACTTCTTATTTAGATTTCTCTTAATAGTATAAGTTGCTATTGATACAATAATCAATAAATTAACTTCACTTGAATTTAGTTCCAGGTTCTAAATATAATAATTCAGTGAAAATGTTTATCGAAAGTTAAGCTTGAGGAGTTAAAACCAAAGTAAGCACTTCACAAATGACAGAAAAAAAAGAAATCAAAGTAGGATAGCTTTCTAGAATGATTTTTGATTGCATAGCTGGCCCATGATTTGTTTTTTGTTTTTTTTTTAAATGAAAAATTCTCATCCTGTGAAAATTCTGGCCCAAGTCCAGCGTCACAGCTATGTGTACTGGAACTCTCCAAAAAGGTAATCCAAATTAAATAGAAGTGTGAATCCACAGTGGATTAATTAAATGACACTAAACTCTCATGTGGATACTCTGAATCAGAATTAAAAGTGTCTTCATTCAATTTAACTTAATTTCCAGAGCAAATTAGTTAATTAAGTGTGCTGTAAGTTTGAATGAAAGTGTCTACACAGAGGTTTAATATGTTTTGACTCATCCACTTTAAAAATTAATTCAGGTGAACTTTCTTGAGTGACCCTTGTCCTGGCAAACCCTTGGAAACTTGATAAACAGTTGAAGTGAGCAATGCTAAAAGGTAGAGCTCAAAAAAAGACCGTAATCGTGAGCAGTAGCTCGGACTTGATTTTTGTCTTGGACTTTTGTACAATCAAGAAGCAGCTTTATTTCTTGGGCCAGGAATTGTTCTTCGTGAACAGAATTTGTTCTGTCAAAGGAAGGGAAAATAGTTGTGCAGCCTCGAAAATGAATTGCACATGATGGTGCAGTTGATATTGCCGCAGGAGGCTACTATATGTTGATACAGTTTTGAACATAAGAACAGGGAGATCCCAAGTATTTCTGGGATTAGAAGAACAGAACAGCATTTCTCAAATGATGAGGAAAGAGAAGTCCAGTTTAAGTTTATTTGTAAAAAACAAACAAAAACCAACCAACAAAACATGAACCTATTCCACTATTGATTGTAAGCTTGGAAGGGAATCATCAGGGTGAGGATGTGAAGAAGAGGGCACTGTCCTGATAGAAGGAAAAAGCACATTATTTGGTAGCTTTACATGATGAAATAATGTGTTAAGACTGGTTACAGTACTGGCAGTCAGAATGGAGAAGAGGGGTGAATGTGGCTTGATATCCGTGCAGCAATGGAGAGGGGAATGGCAGGGGAGAGGGGAGTGGACAAGAACTAGTATCTCTTTTGGTGGTGAAAGTTCTTGTGTGAAAAATGTGGGCACTGTCCCACTTTAGCCTGGGCCACAGGTCTCCTGAATAAGTGATGAAGAATTAGCTGGACCTGACAGGACTGATGTTGAGGTGAAAGAGATTAAGAGTGACAAGCCGGACTCATGACCATAAGAGGTTCCTCGAGCCACCATGTTCATCTCTCCCGTGCTTCCTGGCATTGCTGTGATGTTTTGGACTTGTTGACTCTGTCCCAGCTAAAGACACAGAGAAGGAGATGCTTCCTCTTCCTTCAGATGATTTTGAAGAGCAACATGTAAGGAGGAGCCAGCCTGGTGCCATACAAGACCAAAGTGCTACCAGACAAAGAGCAGAAGAGCATGTGCCTCATTGGGATAACACAGGAAAAATACCAGGAAAGAGGGATAAGGACTCAGTGGTTGTCTTGCAGAAATAGCGTCTTCTCCATCGACCCAGAGACTAACATATGTATCTTGGTCAACTTTTTCTTGAGTTGATATTTTATTATCAATTTTGTGATAAGTAATTTGTGGACTCTAAGACATCAGGACTCTGTGCTTTATAAAGATAACGTGACACGGAGAAGCTACAGAGCTGAGACAATATCATATGCATACTTTAATTGTACTTTGAATATTTGTCATATTTATTCACAGTTGTTATACTGTGTCCCTTGCAGGAGCCTTTAGGACCGAATATAAGCCTTCAAACACTTACAGAAATTACAGCAGCTACTGCTAGTGAAGTGGAGAAACAGGTGCATAAGAAAATGAGATTTTATTTTTTTTTAAATGCTTGCTTTAATTTGACTGCAAGAATGAGCTCTGGATACAAAGCCCTGATTGGAAAAGTGCAGAGAATCAAAAACAAGTTGCTTGAGTGTCTTCACTACATCTTTTAATTATGAGGAAATTTTGCCACATTTTCCTTCTGTATTATTATCAGAGCACAATTTTCATGCCTTTCATATTCTAAAAACTCCAGAATGACACACACATTTATTTCTAGTATTGAATTGTGCTGCTGAAGCACATTCTGTTTGGCATGACGTCCTTTCAGTTTAATTTTCTCCAAAAAATCCGTTTCATCTTTTCAGAATATAAATGGCATACCATTGACCCTTCAACTTCCTGCTATTCCCTCCTGTCTTCAGTACTCAGATGACTAAATTGGGAACGTGTTCAAGTGGTGGCATCTGGCTCTTTGGGGAGCTCTGTGAGCAATTACGTTGGCAGCTTTACAGATGGCTCTTCATGCATTGTGGGGTGTATCTGAGCTTTTATCTTTTAGATATCTGTGATTTGGAAGAACTTGCACGCTGGTAAATAATGGCACTCTTCTCTCCTTGAGCACCCGTTCAAGGCTGAACTAAATGCTGCTGCATGAAAAGCTCATTGCTTCATGAACCAGACACAAAAGCCCCACAAATGGTCATCTACAGAGTTGTTTTTAGAGGCTTGGGTATATGGATATCATCCTCCTCAAAGACTCTGCTCTTTGTCTTCCAGATAACAGACATTGTTTTGTTGGCCCAATGTTTTCCAACTGGAAATTTAAGGGCTGATCCTTGAAAGAGAAACTTAACTCTCTTTAAAGAGAGTGTTTCCTTAGTTTATAGACCCCCTTCCAAGACTAATTGGTTCAGGTGTCTGGAGGTTCTTAAAACTTGGATGTTTTGGGCTAGTATTTTTGAAAAATATGTGTATCTGATATATTTAGAGTAATCATAAGAAGACCTTATCAAAAGTTTGTATCTTCTCAGAAAACAGTCAATTCAGTGTTAAAGTAGATTGTGGGGACAGGCTGGAGACCAGAGAGCACTGATGGGAGCAAGAGGGTGAGAGCTTCTAGGCTCTAGTGCCTTTTGGTTTTTGACCCAAGATAAATGGAAGTATGAATACCAATTTATTTTTATTTTCTGAGCATATTTGACTTAATCTCAAGCAATTTATTTCTCTTGGGGACATGGAGGCATGTGTAGGCAGGTATGGGAAAGGCTTGAAAATGTGTCAGTGTGGGTAACAGCATCAGCTTGAGCATTTAAAGACATCAAAGTCCAAAGTGAGATGTCTGAGTGAAAATGTCACATTTCATCCCCTTCCTTACCTGAATCCAGAGGACAGCAGATTGATGTGGGAAAGTGGGATGAGTGCACTGCGGACAGTACACTCAGGGATTTGTATGGGAAATCTGTGTACGGAACAGAGGGGATAATCCAGTTCCGAGCTGTTAACTTGGAGGTTGAAGGGAATGGCTGATAGGGTTAACCTGCTCATCTGTCTAAAAGGGATGCTTTCAAGCAAGGAAGAGAACACAAGAGAAATCTGGACATTGGCTCTTTATGTTAATGATTGCTAAAGATAATGTCTTGTTTTCGAAAAGCCTGTCCTGGGCCACAGAAGAACGTTTGGTAGCTGCATTACTGCCAAGATTACTCATTGTCTGTTGGGATGTAAACTTGGTGAAATCAGGAGGGGTCTTTGCAGGGTCAAATTTTTACAGTGGCACAGCTCCCTCTGGAGCAAAATGAGGTCCTGGGATGTGTCAGTAAGGGAGAGAAACTCCCAGAAGTGCTGAGGAAATGCTTGAAGTTGTGATGTAATCTGTGAAATCCAAACATCAAGACGCTGTGTGATTTGAGAACCTTTTCTAGAGTTTTCACTTTGATTAAAACTGCTTGATTATAATCTTTGATTATAAAATGTTTTATAATGTGTTCTTTGTGAGGCATTCCAGGAATGAAGAGTTTTACGTAGCATTTCTAATGAGATGGATTTTGAGCAAATACACCATATCTGAGTTGTTAGTTCACAATCTTTTTTCAATACTTAGAAATAGCAACTTCTGACTAATCTTTTTTTCCAGTTGTAAGACTGTAATGTGCTCATTTGAAAGATTAGCTGATACTTTATAAGGATACCTAAAGTAAAATGTGAATCAGCTTAAAGGACTTAGCAGAAAGCCAGAATTTTTGTGTCTTATAGAAGAGTGAATTGCAGCCTCTGAGGAGCCTGTGTTCACACTCCCAGTCATAGCCAACAGATAGTAAAAATTGTTAATGAACTGTGAAGATCCTGTGACTTCCACGTGTCTCAGCTGATCTGATGATTGAACTGTGCCTGGTTTTAAAGAGCTAATTTCTGCCTGAGACAACTGGCACGTAAAGGAACATGGCATTGGCCTGAGACAGCACTTCTAATGGCGTTTAAGAGAAAAATTAGGGAGCTAGCTAATTTTAAAGATGGTGATGACTCTCCATTCCTGCTCCCTGGAGGAGGGAGATGAACAAAATTGGCCCGACTCAGAAGGGCCAGGCGGGATCCTCAGGGAGAACACTGAGGCTAGGGAAGATAAGGTGTAACCTGGCTTTTGTGTCAGTGTTTTCTCCAATTGCTTCTTCCTGTGGTTTCTAAAGAAGCTGTTCTGAGTTACTGGATTTATCACCCAGCCACGTCGCCAGGGAGATGTCCCTTGCAGGTGTCAAACTCATTAGGACCTGCTGAAAAATGAGGCTGATAGACAGCGAAGACATCTAACTGATGAAAGCAGCAGGCTTGTGTGTTTTTTTTGTATTTAGGTGCACAGCTTTGGAACTCCTAATGTTATTTTTTTGATGAAACCTGGGTCTATATATATACTCCTGGTGCCTCTGAAAATAAACCTGGGTGTATGAGTAAAAAGAGAGCTGGGAGATACTTGATCTGGATAAGAGAGGCCAAAACTTTGTGCAGTACTGTTGTGTTCGCTCACTTGGGGCTTTAGAAGGAGTTTATTGTAGCTCAGTGATCTCCAAAGCAGGGTGCACGCACAAGACAATCCGTGGGGGTGTGGGAAGAAAATATATTTTTGTGCCATTAATAAAGAAAATAATATTTTAAAAATAGTATTGATTTCATCCTTCATCCCTTTCAGTTTCTATTTTTATGCGTGTGCTTTGCAATATACATAATATAATAGACTTTAATGTAATTAATAGATAAAATTTGTTTTGCTGAAAAATGTTCTTACTGATAGGTGTTCACAATCAATAAAGTTTGGAGACCACTGCTCTAGCTGATTTCTCAGGTGACGGAATATTAGGCTCTTGGGCAAAGCAGAAGGTGGTAAAATCTGAGTGGGTTGCCTTAGTAAGATACTCTCTGTAAAGTCAAACGTACAGCTACTCTGCTCTAGATTTGCCAAGAATGTGTAAGTCATATTAAGGGTAACACGTGACTGCAGAAAGATTTAGAAGAGAGACAACTTCCAACAGTGTGGAATAATCTGTTTGCATAATGTTTTGCTCCGTCTTAATAAAAGGTAGTTAAAGTCTCATTATAATAATTTAAAAATTACTATATTTACTCAGAAGCAATGATTACTGACTAAAGGGACTTAAATAAAATAATTCATTCTCTTAAGCAGATGAGTTTTCTGATGGAAACTCACTTCCAAATTTGTAATGAAAATCAGCAAACAATGATTGAGAGATTTTGTTG
Organism: Baryphthengus martii; assembly: GCA_013396935.1. Classification (NCBI taxonomy): domain Eukaryota; kingdom Metazoa; phylum Chordata; class Aves; order Coraciiformes; family Momotidae; genus Baryphthengus; species Baryphthengus martii. Next base: position 215,412 of record VWZK01009192.1, on the reverse strand, counting down.
CTGATGTCAAGTATTATTTAGAAGAATTGTGTACAGTTGTTCGTTTTGGTTTTTTTTCCTTAAAAGAATTTCCTAGTCAGATGAAGTCCCCTCTTATGTATGGAGTAGGGCAGAAGCGTAATCAGCTTCATGCAGCTGTATCAGTAGAAAAGAAACAGTATGAAAGACAAGTGGGAGCTGAAGTAAATGTCTAGCATTAATCAGTAAGTTCAGTTTCGCGAGGCATCTTTCTGAACTTCCTTTAGGAAGCGGTACGAATGCCACAAGAATTCTTAAAACTACAAATAATTGATTTTAAGTGCTTCAGGTTCTGAATGCCTGCTTCTGAGCTGCTCCTTGACGAGCACTGGAATATGTCCAAAAAACAACTCCCTCTCTGCGCCGCCAGGTTTTACGATCTACCTATGAAAAAAGAGAAAACCAGTGGAATATGCACTTCTCGTCTTCCTCTTGGGTTTTAATCCACGTTGCTGACAAATTGAAATACTTGCATCTTAGGTATGAAACACGGGCTGACAGTAACACACCAAAGTCTACCACAATGTTTGTGCATAAAGGCAGCTAGGATCAAAGCCTATAAACAATCATTTCATGATTCTCGCTCAGAAGAGCTGCTCTAGCCTGCAGCATGCCCTGGGTTTGGCAGAACTGGGTCTGTTGACCTGACAGAGTGAAAGCCAGGACCACACTGGAAGAAAGTTCTGAGGGCATGGCTTAGGGAAGCGAGTGCTTTCAGCTTATGGCTCTCAGCTGCTTCCAGCTGACACTGAATCATTTGGAGAAGTCGATTCTCTGGTTATTTAGGAACAAAACACTTGGAACAGGTTGCCCAGAGAGGTGGTAGAAGCCCCATCCCTGGAAGTTTTTAAGGTCAGGCTGGATGGGGCTCTGAGCAACCTACTCTAGTGGGAGGTGTCCCTGCCCATGGCAGGGGGGTTGGAACTTGATGATCTTTAAGGTCCCTTCCAATCCTGACGATTCTATGATCTCAATTTATCGTACTGTTTGCTTGGGTGAGCGTACTCCTTGGTAAAAAACTGGCTGAAGAGTGGCGGTGAATAGAGTTAAATCTACCTGGTGATCAGTCACAAGTGCTGTTCCTCAGGGTTCAGTATTGGGACTAGTTCTGTTTAACATCTTTGCCAATGGTCTGGACGAAGGGATTGAGAGCACCCTCAGTGAATTTGCAGACAACCCAAATTTGGGCAGGAGCGTTGATCTGCTTAAGGGAAGGGAGGCTCTGCAGAGGGATCTTAGATCAATGGGCCAAGACCAAGGGTATCAGGTTCAGGAAGGCCAAATGCTGGGTACTGTACTTGGGTGACAATAACCCTGTGCAATATATGGGCTTGGGGAAAAGTGTCTGGAAAACTGCCTGGTGGAAAAGGACCTGGAGGTGTTGATTGACAGTCATGCGAATATGAGCTGGTGCATTCCCAGGTGGCCAAGACCACCAACGGCATCCTGGCTTGTGTCAGAAATAGTGTGGCCAGCAGGACTAGGGCAGGGATGATTCCCCTGTACTGGGCACTGGTGAGGCCACACCTTGAATACTGGGTTCAGTTTTGGGCCCCTGGCAACAAGAAGGGAACTGAGTGCTGGAGAATGCCCAAAGAAGGGCAATGAAGCTGATGAAGGTTCTAGAGACCAATTCTTATGAAGAGTGGCTGAGAGAACTGGGTTTGTTTAGCTTGGAGCAAAAGGGTCTTCCCTGCGCCTCTATTGCTCTCTACAACTACCTGGAAGGAGATTGTAGCAGGGTGGGTTTGGTCTGTTCTCCCAAGTAACAAGTGATAGGACAAGAGGAAATGGTCTCAAGTTGCACCAGGGGATGTTTAGGTTGGATATTAGGAAGAATTTCTTCCCCACAAGCCCTGCAACAGTCTGCCCAGGAAAGTGGTGGAGTCTCCATCCCTGGAGACATTGAAAAGATGTGTAGATGTGGAACTTGGTGACAGGGTTTAGTGGTGAACTTGGCAGTGCCGGGTTAATGTTTGGACTCAATGATCTTAAAGATCTTTTCCAACCAAGATGATTCTATGATTTTATTTGTATATGCTGTAGTACAACATTCCCATTCTACATTGTACTGGCCTCTTATTAGTTTCCAGGCACATAGATGAGAGTACCTGTGTAATATGCATAATATAAGCAAGTCCATGCATTACTAGCTTTTTGTTTCCAAGAGACTTTGAGGCATAATGCATTAGTTGCTTAATCTGCAGAGTCATGGCACAAATAGTTAGAATTAGTTTCTTGCTGCTGCTTTTTTTTTTTTTAAATTAAGCAATCAGTCATGTTAAAAGGGTTCTAGGAAATTAACAGCATCTCTGCAGGTTGTAAGAACGATGTGATTGTGTAGCGGATGAGGGCAGCGATGTATATGTAGAGTTAGGCATTCAATTGTGAAACTTGAGCAGTTTTGGGAGAAGTAAAGAAACCCGGTAATAAACGGACAGCATAAAAGTGAAAGTGCCACTAGCAACATTTGAGGGACTCAAACTGCAAAACACTTTTGGTGGTGGCTATCATCTGCTCTGCTGCTGTGCCCTAGCTCATGCCAAGTCATTTGCCTTTGAGAACTGAGATTTGAGTCAATGATGCTTCTCCCAGACCCGTCAGATGTTGAATCCCTGACTGCCCTTTCTCACGCTGTCAGCCCTTTGTTGACGTGGCCCTCTCACTGGCTTTCCACGTTCTTCCACCGCAGAGGGCGAATACACACAACCCCTGTAGTCCTTCACTGGTTAGGCAACAGCAGATGATGTCCAGTTAGTGATTTAAATTTTAATTGTATTTATTTTTGATTTGTTTTTTTCCTTACATTGGATTTGTCTTCTGTACCTAAGATTAAACTCTAACCCATGTAACATGGAGAGGTAAGTAGAAAATATGCACATCAGTTGTGGCGTGGAAGTGGCATCATTAACTGTGCTGGCATTCCTGCAGTATTACCAACTTGATCTTCAGGTAACCTCCGCTGACTTAAAAATAGTGAAATATGAACTGTAATGGATTTCAGAATTTCTTTCCCTCTATTTGTTGACTTTTAAGGATCAGCGAGAACAATAACCGAGATTTTGTTGTTGTTGTTTCCAAAGCATATGGCTCAGAATTGTATTAGTTTTTAAAGATGTATTATTTTTATGTAATCTCATTATACCAGCCTCAGGGAAAATACCAATTATTGTGTGATTTGCATGAGTTGGCAACAGAGAAGCAGTAGCGTGATGTGGTGCGGTGTATCACATGCTAATATCGCAGCACTGAGGTGACTAATCTGCTACATTAATTCTCCTTTTTGTGGGGGATATCTTGAGAAACCCCTTCCTTGACAATGATAATCTTGCTGCTGACCCTTTAAGTATCTTAAATTTCCTTAAAAGCTCGCAGAGAATAACGTGACGTGATTTTTCTGTTCTCCATTGTGGATCTAATGAGAAGTGATGAAAAGAACAGATATATCGCAGACAAAAGAAAACCCTCAGGTTGATGCTTCTTTTAGATTACTTCATGTTTTACACATTATTGCTCTTCACAGAAGTCTTTCTAGCAGTCTTTTAGAGATGACATTCATACCTCTCAAAATAGGCACCGCAACTTATCTTTGCCGAGACTCATGAGTAATGACTTTAAATTCAGTTTGCACGTTCATTTAGCATTTCAGTTGGCAAGCTGAAAGTTTTTATGGGTTTAGAATACAGTGATTTATTGTCTTTATGGATTTGTTGTCCAAGCTTTAGACCAAAGAGAACAGTGGCATGCAAGAGACCAAATTCTAATGGCATTTATCCTCTCAAAGATTTGAGGTAACTTGACTGATTTTAATAATACTGCAGGTACACACTGAGATCACATTCACATGCAGAAAGCTTTCCTGATTAAACTCGACTGAGAGGGCAAATCTTGATTTGTTTAATTAATAGTCTGTAGTTCAAAAGATTATAATTCAGGATGTGATCTCCAAGAAGACTCATCTTTGAGCTGAGTTCCCAGTCCATTCCGTGAAAATATTAACGTCGGCTACCGTGAGACTGAAGTTCAGGACCTTTGGGAAACTCTCATTGGGTTTGTGTTAATATTAAAGTTTTTGAAAGAAAAACTTCCAATGCCTGGATATCTTCAAGGCAGTGTAAGGGCACGTAAGACACTTTCTGATGGTGGGTGTAATGGTAAATTGTACCTTGTAATCGTGAGGTTATTGATCCTGAAATGATAAAATTTGTCTATATTGTCTATTATTAGACATACTATTGTTGGCTTGTTTATGATTTTATTTCCATTTCACAGAAATTTTTGGGAGCCCTGTCAAGTTAAAGGGGATAGAAGACCAATAACTATCTTCCAAATAGCTATGTGAAGACAAAAGGGAATCACTTGTTCTCGGTGGCTGAGAAAGCCAAGAAATCTTTAAATTGGGATAAATATTAGGAAAGGCTTCTTGAGGGAGCTGCTGAGTGCATAGAGTTGCCTTGTGCGAGAAGTGGTGCATCTCCTTCATAGCGGTGGTGTTTTGTGGTAAGGAAGGGGAACAGGAACTAGAAGTTAGGTGAGCCTTTCTTGAGGTGTTTGATTTTCTTAGAAGATCCTTACGGTTCTACCATGAAACAGTATTCTGGCAAGAAGGACTAGGAAAATATCTTAATTCAGGCAGCTGCTGCAGCAAAATATTTATGACAAAATAATGTATGTACCCCTGCAGTCCCTTTTCAGTTGAAGGAACAGTGATGCTGAATACATTTAATTTGAAATTAGAATACTAAATATGATAAAAAGAAGCCTTTTGAATATTGGGATAATGACAGTTCTAGGGGTATATTAATGAATCTGTGTGAAGGAAGACAGGGCTGGAAAATGGCTAATCAAAGCGCAAGCTATTTTAAAATGATGCCAATTTTATCTCATGACCTTCACAAAAAATATGCAATATCTGTATCAGTAAATACTTTGCTTTTTTTTTTTTTTTTTTGCTTGCTTAACGCTTCTAAAAATATTTCTCTTCCTTATACTCAGGGAACAGAGAATACATAACACTTTGGATTAAAGAGGGGTCAAAATAAATTTCTTGTCATATTTGCAGAGCTCTGTCAGTGATTGAAACCAGTCATTTATTTTCAAGAAAGGTAGATTTGGGATAACTTTTTAAAAATCCATAGGATGGTTCAGGTTGGAAACGACCCTTAGAGACCATCTAGTTCCAACCAACCCTGCTGCCATGGTCAGGAACATCTTTCAATGGGGGAAAGATGTGATGGGAAGATCCTGTGTGCTTAGTTTTGGCCCACTGAAATGTTCCTCCAGTAGTATGGAACTAAATGATTCCAACAAGAGTGACTAGAGGAGATTTATTTGGTATCAAGTCAAGCTCCAGGGAGATCCCTAGCCACTGAATTTTCCTGTGTGCCTTCTGCCTTTTCCTGCCTCCCCTTGCCCAGCTTTTATTTAGCAAGTTTGATAGTGCATAGGTGTGGAATGAATATAATTTCTGAAACCTACCCTTTTTTTTATGGACTTTTGTTTACTACCCAGCGTTAGATGTTTTTTTTAAGATGACAGCGAAAATATGCATGTGTTCTTGTGTATTTTTATGGAATCACAGTAAAAATAGTACTAAGCTTTTTTCGGAGTTCAGTCCTTTAATGTCTAAATTGCTTTTGCTAAGGCTCACCTCTAACACACATTTTATAATTAATTCTAATATACTTTTTTATACTTTCATGACACTTGCTGTCTCTCTAAGGACTGTAATTCAGAGAAAGTAACATTTTTAGCCTTATCTCTTTGAGGTAAGTAATAACAAATATTTTCTTGTATAGCTTCTTTCCCGCCCCCCACTGTAAGGTCAAGAAAAAAGTGCCTCTCCTTCTCTCCTCCTCAGTCTTCACTCTTTGATTTCACAGTGGTTTGGTTCCAATGATTTGCTTCCCCCAGGCACTACACAGCAGGGTCTTGACTTTAGAGTCATAAACTGGAAGAAAATTCAAGTTCTTTTTTACCAGAAACCACAGGCACTTACCACTTGAAATCAAATAGCATTTCCATTAATGTGTAATAAAAGTTTTCTTTTAGGCTGCATACTAGAGGGCAGTATAGCTGAAGCAAACTCTGAACTTTTTATTAACTTGGGGATCAAAATATGCGGTAGCCTATTGTCGTGGACAGGGCAGAACAAGCAGCATCCCATAGTGGATCTGCGTACTGGGATTTATTGGAGAGCCAAGCAGAGCAGAACTTTTACCCTGATTCGTTCACACCCCCTCTGATCGCTCTCCCCGCAACGTGACGCTTCCTAGGTCTTGACTTCCCCAAGAAGGGTGGCTGCTGCCCTGGGAAGGCTGGGCAGAAACTCCTGTTGGTTCCTATTATGTTGCTGCTTGCCATCATCACCCATCTCAAGTGTCCCCAGACTAGGTCCCTTCTCCTCAAAGTGATCTGACCTCCAGGATCTTCCCTGACCTCCAGGATCTTCCCTGACCTCCAGGACCTCTCCTCCAGCCAAGATCTTCACCTTCTCCTTTCTAGGCCCATTCTTCTTTCCGAGACCACCTCCTCTGTTCAGCAGCCCTTCTTTCTGGCAGCAGCAGTTTTCTCCAGAACCCAAACCTCTGATTTCCCAGTTTAAATAGTCTCTGTGCAGAAGTATGATGCATGATCAGCCTCCTAATTGGTGACTCTGTTTCATGTCTCCTTATTAACAGGAAAATTCAGAACATGCCACTTTTGTTTAGCCCTGCTGTTACTGAAATTTTCTCTGAGCTCATACCAGTTGCAGCTAGTGAGTAGCAGGCATTAGCATGAGGGACCAGAAGTTCTTTTGGACATTCATCCCCCCCATACACCAAGTTAACAGCTGCCTGTTGGCATTCACAGTTCAAGTTTTTGGGGGTTTTTGATCCATTTACATTGGTGAAACCAGCAGAAATCTAGTATTACAGAATCCCCCTTGCTATTTTCACCCTAACAATTCTCCTAGCTACAATATTCTTCAATCAAATTGAATTTTTATCTCTGGAGACTATTTGCACCAGGATTTTTAACCTGTAAACTATGTGTCTTTTTCTTTTTTTTTTCTTTTGTTCTCATGTCAGCCCTTTAGAGGTTATGATAGAATTGAGCTTTTTCCTGCTTTCCTGGCCGTGTTCCCAATCCAACCTTCCTATCCAGTGCTTCTCTCCTCTCTGCACACCTTTGTTAATAAATCTCAGCACTTAGCTGTGTTAAACCACCTTTTCTGGTCTGAGAAATGATTGATACTCTGGGGTGAATTTTAATTGCACTGTACAAGGATGGTATCATGTGATTCCTATTAACATTTATGGAAATCATATAATTAAATCCCTGTGCACCACAAGGAAAATTTACCCTTCTCTCCCCTTCCCTTTGTTGGGCAGTTGTATGCCATGTAGTTGGAGTAGTTACAACATGTTGAAAGAAATGCAGAAATACCACTCTCCTCTTCTTTCTTCCCCCCCCCCCTTTTTTTTTTTTCTTCCCCCAGAAATTGCCCCTTTTTAAGGGTAGGAGATTCTCCCTTGTCAGCAGGGAATATGCCAGAGTCAGGATGCGAGTTATGAGTGTAAAAGGCTTGTTCTTGCAGTTATCTGATGCTTCCAAGACTTGGATGTTCTCCCAGCAGCTGCCATGTAACTCCACAGATGGCAGATTAAGTTTAATTTAGTGGCCCTACGTAATGGAAGGAGGTCAAGGTTTTCACTTTAGTTTGGTTGTTGCTTTGAAGCCACCCAAGTTGACGGTAGCCAGAATCCCTAATAGATGACGAATGTGCAATGGCTCATGGAACAAACCCAATATTCTTAATAGAGTTCCAAGTGGACATGTGTCCATATGGCAATTAGCGGTGAAGGAATTATTAGTGGTGTTGTAAAGAAGCCAGCCAGAGAAGGAAAAAATCATTGGGGCTAGACAGACCTCTGACCCGAGGTTGTGATTGCTCATGGTAACTGGTGAAAGCAAAATGCTGGTATTGTAAAGCGAGTTGTAGTGTCATTGCGTATGCTACCCTGATATTATGGCTAAATTAGGTTCTTTGCCTGGTGCAATTATGGGCTTTCAGAGACAGTCACCTTTTGATTTGTATATTGCAAAGAGAATGAGTAAATAGCATTTATTTCCTTCTCATTATAACAACCAAACTGGCCTCGTTGTGATTTCTCCCCTTCTCGTTGGCTAACTGCGCGGTGTACCGTGGCAAAAGGAACAATTTTGTCCGCTGCAAGAGGAATATTCTTATTTCTCATCTACATAAACTCTAACTTCTCTTCTGATTCAGATCAGCAATGTCTTAGCAGTCATCTGCTATTAAATGCTGAGTCATTTGATTGCCATTTCTGCATCTTCTGCTGACTCCGGCGATGCTTCAGCTCTTTCCTTCCTGGTCAAAACAAAGACCCAAATCAGAAGTGGCAGCAGCAAGTTAAATACTGTGAATGCATTTTTAATTTAGAAAAGCCCTCACCAAGAGTGAGTTTTTACGTGTTCCTAAGTCAAAACAAGCTTCAGGGAATTGGGCTGCATCTTTTATTTCCACCTGATCGCTCAAGTCCCTCCATAGCTTTTCCCATATATCCGTATGTGTGTATATGTTTCTGCTTATACATTTATACATATGGATGTGTATATATTTAGTTTAAAATTTTTGATCTCGCTGTTGACTAAAGCCAACATTAAGCACGTTAAACACATTAAAAAATCTGTGCATATTATAAAAAAAAAAAATGCATCTCTAGGACTTAATTCTGAAAGTGCACCTGCAATTGATTTTCTTCGACAAGAGCCAACAGAAGGGAAACGGGATCTTGGGCTCTGGAAAAGGCAGTTCATAATTTTTAAAGGTTGTAGAGATTTGCCTTTGCTTTGCCAATTAAGGCTGGAAGTTTGCTTTACGTAAGCTGCATACAGATTGCATACCTTGATATAACAGTGGAAAAATCTATATGGACAAAATGTTCGAAGCCTATTACATTTTATGAATCCGACTTAACATTTTGAGGCAATGCGCTGTAAAAACTAGGCTAATGCTGAAGAAAGCTTTCCTAGAGTAATAAAACCAAAATGTAAATTCCTGAGTGAATACTTAAAAGGAACTTGAAAAAGCTATTAGTGAGCAGATGTGCTCGCCGATTCCACACAGACTAATGTAAAAGTTGACGAAAATATTTGTTATTGTTCAAGAAGTTATTTTGCGCAATCTCTTTCAAATCTCAACAAAAATATTCATTGTCCCAATAAGTCCTATTTTTGCCTGTTTGCTGTTCTATCTGTCTTTAGTTCTTGTAATGAACAGATAGATGTGTGGTGAAAGTTCTTCTCGAGGTACACTGGAACTTCATTAGCTGTCTTTAATTTCTGGTGATTTTCTGTGTTAAATCCTAATTTAAGGCTGAGATTTTTATATTTTTAAAAATGCCAAGGAAAATAATTTGCTCAAGATTTTCACCTACAAGTAGGAATCATACCTCTAATACAGTTACTAAATTATTCTGGTTCTTCGACAGAGGGCTAGTACATGTTACAGCAATTACTGTTGGACCATACGAAAAGCAGGTCTTGCTCTGTGGTCCTGTAACAGTTTTATAACGATTTGGTCACTTTTTAATCTGTAATTCAACCACTCTTGTAAATATTTACCCATCTGAATGTAACTCTGAAGAAATGACCCTTTACCAGTTCCACAGTGGTCAGTGACTTTTACTTGGTGCTATGTTTTAGTCACACAAACAAAGCTTAGATTTTTTTCTTAAGCCATTGTAAGTAAATGATATTTCCAGTCTTTTCTCGTAAACAAATCTCTGATTATATCAAATGTAAATATTGTGTAAACTTTCCTAATGTGTACTGTCTTATCTAGTATTTCAACTTCAGTTTTTACTGAAAGGAGGAACATCTTTCAAAACCTGTCTTCAAAAATCTCAGAAATGAATTTTCAAATCAGTTAATGATGTCAGTGCTCTTAATAATCCGGTTGGTCACTAAAGAATGAATGTAGTAATTATCAGTCATTTTATTTGAAGCTTCCTCTTTAGTCAGTCATCTTCTAATTTAATAAACCATAGTTTATTAAACCAGGGTTTAGTAAATGAATGGTCATTAATATAAAAAGCAATATTTGCTTTTATTTTGCAAGTATTGCTGTCAAATATTTCAATTAAGTTTCCGACTAGATAAGGCTTTTTCTGTGAAAAGCGCTGAATTTTCACCCTGTGGGATTTCCTTTGCAGCATGATGGAAACTAATACCCTACTCTTCTCCTAATGGACCAAAATGTGTGTGCTATTAACATAGTGAGCTCAAAAAAAAAAAAAATAAAAATTCTTGTGGTTCTGTCTTCCGTTAACACCTTCAATAAACACAGGTCAGCCACGATTATATTCCTACTATCAGAGGGAGACACTTTTTGATAATAACTTCATAGTGGAGTAGTTATCTTTTTTTTTTCCATGTAATAAGGCATTGCATAGTATAACTCGGGTTCACAATCTGGATGCTGATGGGAATCTGGTCCTATCTGCCTCAGGAGGAGACGGATGAGATGAAAAACGTCCAATGGCTCGGTAAACTTACAGGCTTGTTAGAACACGCAGACAAGGTGGATGGTTTTTGCTGATTCACTTTTGTGTGAGAATGTTGTCTACAATAACGCTGCCATTGTTGGTTTTTTTTCCCCAAGGGAAAAAAAAAAAAGGAAAAATGAACATAAGCCTAAAATGTGATCAAGATGAATTAATAGACTTGCTGCTTGCGATGCTGCCAGGACTCATCTGCTTATGTTACTGAAATAAACTTATGTTACTACAGTTTGTGGTAGCATGGAAGGACTGATTAGACTACAAGGGAGTGTATTGACTTCCATTCTAGCTGAGGTAGCATGAACAAGTTTTGTTAACTACACGTACACGTAGCTACTCTGCATTGCAGCGTTGAGGCGCTTGAGCTAAATTATCTACCTTAGATATGAAAAAAAACACTGCCAACAACAAAAAAACTCCAAACCAAACCACAAAAAAAGCCCACACTCGCTCAATGAAAGACAATTTCCTCCTCTTCTTGGACAACTTGCTTCAGAGCACGGTGAATTTGGCCACGCTGTGCTCTGCACCGTTACCCAAGCTGCTTCATTCACATCTAGCTTGGGCATCTGAAGACTGTCCTGCAGACTGAGCTGTAAACTTCAGATAAAACAAGGGTGATGTGGGCACCAGAAAACACTACATTCTACTTTCCCAATCCACGTTTGCTTATGAGGTCCAACACTTTTCCCCATGTTGGCTTCCACATTTGTAGATGCTTGGCATATAACTCAATGCAGTTGTCTTTCCTGATTAAAAGAATTAAGTTATGATAACGTGTATCTTTAACAAAACAAGTGGCTATTACAAGGACTGAGGTACTACATGATAATGTATTGGTTATTCAAAAAGGAAGGGAAAAATGAATGGTGTGTGCACTGGAAGAGAAGATGCTTTATTTACTGCTCTGGTGACACACAGCAGAGTCATCTACTGAGCCCCTAGACTACCAGGTAGCTCACTTTCAATTTGGCCATGGGAAGAAAAGGAACATCCAAACGAGCCTGGCAAATGCACTTCACAGAGACTCTGTGCTGGATTCTTAGCAATGCTCTGGAAATGCTCAAAATTAGTGTTTCTGGAAGAAAGAGATACTTGTCATTTGTTTTGCCCGATAGAGATTTAGGACTGCAGCAGATTTTCCTTTCTCCACTGGGCATTGTCTGACTACTTAAAACTAATCCACGCCTCTAGTCCCCAGCAAGCAAAGATACTCTCACAGCAGCCACTTTGTTTGGCCCGAGACCTTGAGTTTCCTCTCTTCTTCCACATGACAAATCATAGCTGGACTCCTAATACTAGAAATTCATTCAGTTGGTGCAAAACCAGTCAAGGTGGCTTCCTTACGATCTATTCTGAACTCCTTGAAAGGGCTTGAAGGGAAGGCAAATAACATTTTGTTGGGGCATGGCCAGGAGGAGAGAGGATCTACTGCTTTGAGACCTTTTAGCAATCTCAGTGTGAACAGCAGAATGCTCCAGGTCACTCTACTTCAGGGTTTGATCCATGATACGTGCTAGAACAGAATCAAATAAAACTTACCAGGGAAGAGGAGAAGACAAAAGCAACCATGCCCTTTAAATAGATTTTATTTATCTTTTACTCTTAGTTAACCACTTAAGCTCTCTGAGTCGATGAAGATAGTAGACAAGGAGCAGCTGGGGTCAACATAGCTTCAGGGGAGCCTTAAGACAGATGCTCTCTTTGTATTTATGTACACTAAATTTAACAATTACAAAGCATTATCGTATACAACATTGGCTGAAGTTGAACTAGAAATGCTCAACTAAAAATGCACAAACTAGAAATCAACTGTTTAAGCAGTTCAAGAAACACAGAATAGTTTCCTAATACGACGTATCTTGCTTAAATATGAATCACATGAACAAACAAACAAAATCCCAGAAAAACAACAACAACAAAACAACCAAAACTATTTCACTCCTGCACTGGGGGGGGAAATAAAAAAATGAAGGTGATCTGGTGCTTCAAGATGATCCTTGGTCTCTTCCAACCTGCTATTCTTTGGGGCTTTGTGTAACTGCCTCCTACATCTGATGTTGCATTTTGGCAGCAGAGCAGGCCAGCCGTATCTTTTTGTGACTTTTATTAGCACAAATGAAGTTAACTGGAAGGTTATATTTCTGTAAAGCGGTGTGTGCATATTTAGTAACGCAAATGATTTAGAGCTATTGTTAAATCCCCTGAAGCATGCAAATTTTGGTTAAGCTTGATTAGTATTTGTTAGTTCCATATGTTCAAAATCTTTCTATTTTAGGGCATCTGTTGTTCAGTAAGGAATTAATTTCCATTTTAATCTTTCTATCTACAGTGTGTCCTTTACAGGCACAGTCCCACAGTAAGGTAGTATCAGTGATTGTTAAAGACAGAAAATTGTACTGTGCATATTAAAATACAGACTAATTTTCAAGATTGTGCCACAAAGCTAATGGGCTTTACTTCAGTAAAGTAGCTTTGCACCATCTACATGTATATTTTAAGTAATATTCCTGTGCTTTCATAAATTACATCTGGAGGACTTGTCTCCTAAGAACTCTCAGTGTCTACAGGCAGCAATTCCTTTCTCTAAGTGAAAAAGCTTTTCTTAAAGCTCCCAATATGTGGGCTATACCACATAGAAAACTTTAGCTTTGAATTTTAGCCCTTAGAGTTGTAGACAGTAACTCCAAAAACAATCTTTAAAGGACCATAAAAGAAACCCAAAAACTAAAAACATTTATTTAAACTACATCTGTGTGCATACAGACCTAGATTTGCTGTCAGTGAGCATCTGGAGTTAGCCACACCTGTTAACAAAACTAGTTGATAATTTTAAGAACTCCTGATGAGCAAGAGGATTGGTGTCTCAGCTTCTCCCTCTGTAGAATCCAGAGGAGACCTGTTTTTTTTTTTGCTGTAGGCTTAATAAAAACAATGGAGAACTAATCCAATTCTGTTATTTGCATTTTTGTTGTAATTAAGAACATTGGATAAACTTTTCTGTATGTTGGATCAGTCTACTTTTTGAATGTTTTGAAGAGAAATTTTCTTATTCAGTCCACAGCTGCAAAAAGATTTAACTAAAAGGTTAGAACAGCAATCGCCAAATTTGTGTGAACTTATAAATGTCAGAGGTAGGTCCAGTCTGGGTTGCTATTTGAAGTTATTTTACATGGGATTTTTGCTGTTAAATATCTGCATTTTTCACACGCAACGGGTCTTGGGTTGATTGGTTTCCTTGGTAACAGCTCTTTGCTCTGATTGCATAAGCACACTGGAGTGGTGCAGAACAGATTACTACAGAAACACACTGGAATTAGTCTGATGTAATGGGATGTTGTTTGAGCTGTTACCGAGTCCTTAATTCCATTATCCTTTATGTTATTCCCATTAATACTGCACTGTAGTGAAATAACATGTAGCTTGCTTAAGTCTAATCAAATTTCCTTTAACGAGTTAGCTGTTGGCTTCTGAAGGAAAATTTTTAAATGAAGGGATGTAACCTGACACAACTCTGAATAAAATGTACTGTCATGATTGGTACAGAAGAACACTTAATTCTTGGCGAGTTAGCGTGTGAGGTGAAAATATTTATACAGCTTGAATTTATGTTGATGGATTGTCTCAGTCATCCTTTCTTCTTAGTCCATGGAAGAGTTCCCTTGGGTATTTTTACCAAATTCTCTGTCAATCTCTGATAATCTTCAGAATGTGTGTATTTTAATGGGGTTTACATTATTCTAGAGATTGTGATTAAATCTAAAAATAATAGTTTTTCCATATAAAGTGGAAATTTTGAAATGGGTAAATTTGAAACTGAAGGACATTAGTTGCAAAAATTAGAAGAAATTGCGTGCACATGCTGTTAGTTGCCATGTGCCAGGTTGCTGCCTCCCTGCATTGGGGGCTTTTAAATTTTCTGGAGTCTTGGAGTTTATGTCCAAAAGAAATCTGGTTGTATGCCCTAAGATCTTTTTATGATCAACATAAATGTGCCTCTCTGAGTGGGAACAGTTGGGAGATTCCTTTGAGAATCATGCTTCTGATCAAAGCCAAAGCCCCTCAGGGAGGACACCCTAAAAAGCCTCCAGAGCCCCAGGGATGTGGTCATCTTTATGTTCCTAGATCAGCTGGTCAAAGGACACCTGAAAGCTGAATTGACCAGAAAGTATCTTTGGTTGAGGAGCAAGGGAATCATCTCTGGCAAAAGCAGTGCATACACAGGAACAAAGCAGCAGATACTTACATTTTCCTTATTTTCATCACCTCTTTTTGAGTGTGACTAGTATTAGAAGGAGTCATGCCTGGGATCTGTGACTGGTTCACTTGCTATTGCCTTTTGATCTTCAGGACAGTTTCTTATTTCTCTGTGTAGCCAATTTACCTCATCTATGGTCTGATAATTACAGCAGACACTTATGTAAAGGCAGCAGAGCTGTCGTCTTTGTTTTTTTTTTTTGTTTTTTCTTTTTTCCTGTGACATTGAGAAACTCGGTTCCTTTCAAGTTGTTCATGCTTTGAGGCCTCTGAAACCCAGCAATGTATCTGGTCTTTGTTTTGCTTTTGAGGAGATTCTATTCCTCCTAACCTGTTTCCTTCAGAGAAGCTCCCCAAGGGAGATTTTCTGAGGTGTCTCATTGCTCTGAGGTGTTTCCACTTAAACAGGATTTCCTAGCAAGGGACCTTCCCATATTCCTGGCTAGGGAGGGACATGACACAGTCTTGGTTAGTTCTATCTACCCAGAAGTACTCAGTGAACCAACAATTTCGTTAACACAAATAGGATCTCTAAAGACAACATAAATAACAGAACATGGTAGGAACTCTTTCAGGACTGAAATTTATTTGGAAAGTTTATTTGCAACTTTCAGCAGTTCTCGTGAACCATGCCCTTGTTGTAGATGTTGGAACAAGGCTGATTTGACTCTGGTTTTGTGACTTGGTTTATGGAACGGTCCATGAACAGCCGTAGTGGCACAGCTCAGCAGAAGACAGACTGTAGCATAAGGGCAAGAAATAAGCTGCACATTGAGAGAACCCCTTAAACAGGTTTCAGGCCGAGAAAAGAAATGCAGAAATACTGATGTTGAAAAACAATGTTGAATTCCACGTAAGAAAAACATCTAGAAGCAAAGCAAGTGACTAAGACTCTGTCTCCTCATGTATGTGTGTGCATTTACATATGTTTATATCAGCCATTGCAGTTACCTTTTGTGATTCCAGCTCAGACTGTGTGGTATTCAAGAGCTATTTCTTTTTCCAGAGGCACTTTCTCTTTGGGAGAGTGTAGACTTCAGACTGCTAAGACTACTCAAATCTAAGTACCGTTTTTCCCCTTCTACCTCAATGCACACTTCATTGTGTTGGTTTAGCTTGAAGTTCCTCGAGCAAAGACTCTTCCACTGTGTATTCATACAGGGACCACCTCGAGAGAGCCTTGGCTTTGGTCGATATTTCATGGTGATGTGGTACAAAGAAATAATGACGTTCTACTAGCCATGAGGAGCAATGGGAAAAGTTGACCTTGAAAAGTACTCACAAACTATATTCAGAATTGAAAAATGTCCAGCTTAAACCATAATAGTATTTATATTGGTTTTTATTTATTATTGTTTGAGGTGGTGTGGCATCTGATGAAGAAATTAATTTGAGTAGGTCAGAGCTCTGTCAGAGAACCGATCTTCTTAACTTGTGATGAATATCAGATTTGTTGCGAAAATCAAATGGCAGTTACAACCTTTTACAGCCAATCCTTTCCGTGTCACGCAGTCTCATGTCGGGCTGATACTCCCACTTAGACCAACGCAGCCAAGGCAGAACAGGCAGGTGAAATGTGGTGGTGTTCTGGTTTTCTCCTCTTCTTTCTTGATTGTCAAACTTTGCACCTAATTTCCCATGATATGGGGCAGGACTTCATGTATTTCCATCTTTAAGGGAATTTAAGTAGGTTGAAAGACTTTGTATATCTTTTTTCTTGGTTATTTTTTCCTATGTCTTTGTAACAGTCTTGTAAAAATAAAGATTAACAGTGGGAAAGGTTAACTCCATCCCATCCAGACTCGGGATGGTGCTGCCCCTCATTTAGGACATCTTGAGGCACTGTAACTCATTCAATTAGTTATATCAAAATTATCATTCACATTTCTGAATAAAGCAAGTGAATAGAAAGCTGATTAAGAATGTGACATTTTTACAAGTTTAATCTACGTATTGACTTTTTCTTGCTCTTGTGCCTCCTCCCTTCTTCTGTCCTTCAGCTTCCTTGGCTGAATAATATTAGTTTCTAGAGATTTAACTTAATAAATACAGACCACTGAGAAATACAGCTTCACAGTTACAAGAAACTTTAAGCTACTTTTTCTGTAATTTTTACATTTAGACTTGCACATGGTATCCAGTCAGCTCTTGTAACTACAAAAGGGTAGAATTTGGTTTCTAGGAAGTAGCATATATATTGGTATTCTGTCTGCTACATTTGTTGATCTCTACAGCTGTTTTTCAAGTCCTTTTAAAATTTATTTCAGAAGTCTAGTTACCTCAAAGTTAAGACATACCAGACTTTGCTATATACCTGGCTGCTCTCATTAGGGTTTCTTTTAAAGACTTTCATCCATTAAAAGGAAAGAAACACCACTTTTCATATTAAGTATGGAATACAAGTGATAGCAGTCTCAGATTCATTTCATGATTTTTGTAGGGCTTTTGGCCTAAGAAATTGAGGGAATTCTAAAATATAAGGAAGCGCATAAAAACAGTTCTACGTTGTTTTTCCTCTTGCTTTTAAAGAAATCTCTAATGTTTTTAAAGAAAATGATTTGAAGGGAGTAGGAGGAAATAAAAAAAAAAAATCCAGATTTCAAAGCTAGTGTAGTTATAGAACCACATGAGACACTTCAGTGTTGACAGTAATCAGAAAGAATCGTCTTTAGTGCTGTTTTCAAAGATATCAGAAAAAAAAAAAAAAGGTTTTCTGTGAAGGAAGAATATAATTTGATAAAACATGGTGGTAATAAGAATTCTTTCCATGAATACTGTTAAAAGCAGATTACAATATGCAACTGAAAATTGGCGTCTCTCTTACTTCCAAATTGGCAGAGAGGAATGAGGACAGCTGAGGCTGCTAACCAAACAGGGACGGGATTGTGGTTCCCAAACTTTTGCAATTTTGAGTGGAATCATAGGCTGTAGGTGGATCAGACAAGCCTTCCTCCCAAAGAGGCATTTGTTACCCCATTAGACCAATCGTTCAAGTGTATTGCCATAAAGAGATAATGTCTTTTCTTTAGACCTGTGAGGTTGGTTTTGGTTCTTTTTGTTCGGTGGTGTTTGTTTTGTTGGGTTTCTTTGGGTTTTTTTGTTTTTGTTTTTTTTAAATAGTTTCAGATTAAGTGTAGTTTCAGATTAAGTTCTTCACTATGAGGTTGGTGAGACACTGAAACAGGTGACCCAGGGAAGCTGTGGATGCTGCATCGCTGGAAGTGTTCAAGGCCATGTTGGATGGGGCTTTGAGCAGCCTGGTCTAGTGGGAGGGGTTGGAACCAGATGATCTTTAAGGTCCCTTCCAACCCAAAACATTCTACAATTCTGTGATTGTTCACAGAGTGAACTCATATCACTTATAGCCATGGGTTCAAACCAATAATTTTACCTTGGGCAGGAGATACTGGAAAGAACATCTGGGCCCTGTATTCATAATAGTTTCCTTTCCCCCTCTCTTCATTCAGCGTGCACATAACCCTCCCTCAGGAAGTGTGAAGAGATCACAAGGGAATGGTCCTGTACCAAAAATTTCAAATTTACTAAAAATTCTGAGATCTGGAAACTACAGGATGTCTTAGACTCTTCTATGAAACTCAGAAGAAATTAAACTTGGTTCTTTAGAAAAGCAAATACCTCTTCTGTATAGTTACTGTACATCCCTATCATTTTTCAGACCTTTCTTGAGATTACAGTTCTCTGAGATTCCTGACTGATGGCACCCTCTAGAAGTGCTGTGATTTGTTCAAATCCTAAACCTTATTATCATTTTTATAAGCCCCACTGCAGTGCATTTTTACTGGGGTGATTGATCAGAGCTCTTCTGTTTTATTGTTACTGATCTTTAATATCTAGGCTACAAATTTTTGGTTGAGAAATACATCTTACCCAATGTGATGTGTAGGGGTGAATAAACTGTCAGCTCCACACAACTGGTATCAATAAAGGTGAATTTTACAAGGTATTTCTGTCATCATGGAAGCTGACAAGCATGAGACCAAAGGTCTGGATCTGAGCTGTGCGTGCTGTGTTTTGTTGCCACACAACAAAGACTATTTCATCCTCCTTGAGGGTGTTGAACACTGTCTTATTCCATAAGTAAGTTAGAAAAAAGTGCCTGGTTTCTCCCACTACTTTTGCAATGCAGAGATGTCTCAGCCAGGACCCATCTCCTGCTGTTACTCCATAACAACATGAGAGAAGAGCTCACGTTTATTTTGTGTTATTTCAGGATTTGTATAATCTAAGGGCATTTTCTAGTTGAGGTAGCTTTTGGGCTGGTTAATGCTACTGGTCCACCCAATGCCAGGAAAACTTTTGAGAGAGGGAGATACTGTCTTCACACCTTTAGATCCGTCCCCAGAATATTTTGTTGTCCAATTACGGAATAGTTCTACTATCAAAGGTACAAAAAACTTTCTGCTCCTGGTCATAAAGGTTGCACTATAACCTTCTGTAGTTAATCTGCTGCCAGTTTTCCTATCTGAGTCAGCAGAAAGAGGTGGACAAAACCTCATGTTTTTGTAGCTTTACATTTTTCAAAAACTATTGTACTGTATTGTCAGCAGTGTTTATTTTTCTGATGAATGACAGTGGCCTCCGTGCAGATGCTCCTTGGGTTCTTTCATGGTGCTGCTCTGGATGCAGAAGCATCATGGGCACCCCACGTTCAGCGGAATTTGTGAGGAACTGCTCATAGTTATGCAGTGCTTAGTTGTTAAGTGCTGTAATGGTGATTAGGTAAATGCTGAGGCAGGATTGTCATCGTTATCAGAGGACATTTTAATGGAAAATTACTGTTGTTTGAAGACACATTTACAATTTTGAATTGTGCTGGTTCTGAGTGGGATAACTCTGCCTCTTCTGCTTGTGCCTGGTTCTGTGGGTTGCTATTAGAAAGGTTTAACCCTGTGTTTTTATTGTGTGGTTTGTTTGGGGTTTTTTACATCTTGGAATCATAGAATCATTCAAGCTGGAAAAGACCCTTGGGATCATGAAGTCCAACCATTAACCCTACTCTCCAAAGCTCACCCCTAAACCAGACCCCCCAACACCACATCTAAACGACCTTTAAACACACCCAGGGATTGGGGACTCAACCACCTCCCTGGGCAGCCTATTCCAATGGCTGACTACTCTTGCTGTGAAAATTTGTTTCCTAATGTCCAGTCTAAACCTCCTCTGTTGCAGTTTGAAGCTATTCCCTCTTGTTCTATCGCTAATGACCTGTGAGAAGAGACCAGCACCAAGCTCTCTACAATGTCCTTTCAGGTAGTAGTAGAGAGTGAGCAGGTCTCCCCTCGGCCTCCTCTTCTTTGCTAGGACTTCTAAAGTTATGGATTTCTGGATCCTAATTTTAATTCACTGACAATCAGAAATAGTACTTGTAATGCAGGAAAGGAGCTTGTCAAAACCCTCATGGGATGGTCTTGCAGGAGAGATATGCAGCAGGCTTTTGTTTCCTCATCGCCTCATCGTGTTCTGCTCGCAACGCCTCGTGCCTTTCACAGGCTAAGGGGTGAAATAGTAGTAACCTTGGGATTCTGAAGTGGGTTTTAACTAATTAACTGGTCAGTTTAATTTATGTGGGTTTGTTTTTTTTATTGATCTTAATAAAGAAGCTGCCAAGGAAGTAAATAGGGCTGTACCATGTTGATTCTGTGCTATTACAAAAACTTTTTACAGACTGATTAAAAGATGTGATAAATTTATCGCTAGTGTAGTAGATGCAGCTCCACAGCCCGCAGAATACACATTGAAACCGTGGATAAGTATTGTTTCTAGTTCCTTCTCTGAGGTGTGTGTTAATTTTTTTTGTCTTTTGTCTGATACATAGGATTGGTGCATAAAGGGTAAAAACATTTTATAATAAAATCAAATATTTTTAAAGCAGAGTGGGCCTTGAAAAAAATATCAACTGATGCTGTTTGAAAAAGTTGCAGTTTACTCTTATGAAATGCCTTTAATTTATTGAAAATAAAATTCTTTTTTTCAGTAAAATTCATTTTATTTTTTTTTACTTCAGGAACTGGATTTGGATAGGGAATAGATTTCAGCAAGAAAGGTGTAGAAAAAGTATGAGTAAATAACAATATTTGCACATAATAGCAAACAGGAAGGATTTCTATTCTGTCTGCAGCTTGCTTTATATGTTGTTTCCAGGAACTTTACGCAGTTGATTTTATTCTTAAATAGTTATTGACAGTCTCCCTTAAGTGAAGTGGACATGAAAATTTTGCCTATTGGGTCTAGCACAATTTCTTCTTAATTCTGCATGCTAAATAATGCCACAGAAAACATGTCAACATTTCCTAGTTAGCAGCAAAGGATGATCAATGGTTTTGTGATAATTAGTATAGCTGACAGTCAATCAAAGTGATGAAAATAAAGCCCTGATCAAAAGACCTTTTCTTCTGTGCATTATAAATTAGCATAAACATTGCCATCCTTTCATAATGCCAGTAAAACTGCAAATATTGCTTTGGCATAAAAAGAATTCTTATATGGTTAAAGGGCAATGAATTTAATCCACTGCAATATTAATCTTTTTTTCCTGATACCTTTAATTTACATAAAACAACTTAAACCAAAATAAATACCTGTTCTTGGGGATGAGGGGGGAGAGGTTTTCATCGCTTTTTTTTTTAGCGGCGGAGGTGTGTAAACTAGTTACACAATCATGTATCAACCAACCAAAATTAGCAAGTTCTTAGGTGCTGAATGACTAAGAGAAAATAGGTTAACTGAAAAATGCTTGCTCCTCACTTCTGTCCCCTGATGAAGCTGTGGGAGCGGAGCTGGGGCAGACCCCATGGGCGACGCCTTTCTACCTTGTCACCATCTCTGTTTTCAGCGCCATACCCGTGACTTTCTTTTATTTAATTTCACTGCCATTAGCAGGATGAGTCATGATGCTTGGAAGTACTCACATGACTGAGCTCTACTATCTAACAATAGTTTGATTCTGTACAACAATAAGAGAAATACTGAAGGCAAAACCCTGTTGTAAGATCTAACTTTTAAGAACGAGGGGATGTATCTTCTACGAACAGTCCTCGTTGGTATCAGTGTTCTCTCCAAGGACTGGAGTTGGGCACTAGAGTTAAGAACATTAAGTGTGGTGAAAGGTTTGTTTTCATTGACCTCTATTAATATTCAGCACATCCCAGCCTATAACTAGAGTACTGCAATACCCAGATAGAAGCAGTTATTCTTCAGGAATAATCCCCTCTTTTGTATAACTACAGTTGTTATTATTATTGATTGCCTATCCCATGAGCTACTAAACATTGAAATAGCTTCAACTTTTCCCCTTCCAGCTCTTGTAGTCATTAATGTTGTGGCTTGCTTGGTTTTTAATAAAATATCCATGCTCTACTGTTGGTACTTGGTACTTGAAAGCTGACCTTAACAGCACTGGAGTCTTGTTCTAAAATGTAAGACATCAGTTACGAGGGAAGTTAAGTGAGAAAACAGGACTGTGCCCTGGAAAACTGCCATTCACTAATTACATACTCTGCAGTATTTTCACTTGGGGGGGTGGAGCTGCAGAAGCAATAATAACTTTTGAAAAATGGCTATTTTTCTCTTTTAATTTTTTTTTTTTTTAAAATCAGGAGTAATGCAGTCAGATATATTCAGGTTTTAATTTAATTTGTTTTCTTCTTTTTGCTTATGGTCAGTTTACCATGGATGGTTTGGGGTTTTTGTTGTTGTGTGCTTTGGGTTTGTTGTTTTTTTTTTGGTAAACTGATGTGTAACTCAGTAGATAATGTACAGGAGGCATTCAGTTAAGCTAGAAAAAAATATAAGAAATTGTTTGATGATTTTTTTTTTTTTTTTCCTCCTCCTCTTAATGAATATACTGCATGCTTGGAACTCTTATGCCAATGAATGCATGGTCAGGGCAGATCCTCCGAGTTCTCTAGTTCTGTATGTCATTGTAGTCAGTTGCTTCACTCCTGAAAAATGTGACAATGGTTTACAAAGCAGAGCAGAAATCATTTCATCCTCTGATCGTGATTTCAGAAGTGTAATTTACCAGCAATTAAACCCCCCCCAAAATGTAAACTGAATTACTCTTCCCTTGGGATTCCTACCACCATTTAATTTGTGTTTGTTTTTATCCTTTGGCATTTTATCTTCTAATAAGCCTTCAAGGGAGAATGGGTATTAGCTTTCTATTTAAAGGAAAGGACAAATAGATGCAGAGTAAGTATACTCTAATGGCCAAAATTATTCAAGATTTTTGGCTTCAGCAGCATACAAATAAACGTCTGCGTTTACTGGGTTGGAAAGGTTTGTTTGTTTTACAAAAGCATTTGCAAGAGATTTATTTACAGGTAATAATATTTATTTACTATCTCTTCTTCCTTTGAGTAGACACAAATTTCCTTAGGTTATTTATTTGGGGAACACCATCTGTGTCGCTACACTTCTGCTTCAACCTTCAGGATTTCTTCTGTGTTCCCATACTTTAAATATTTCTTTAATGGAGAAACTGACATTTAAGTTTAAATCCTTCTAGGTGTTTCTTTAGCAGCTCTCCCATGTGTGCCCCACACGCTTTATTGACTAGGCCAGCTGGTGGTGAAAAGTGAATAACCAAAACCACTACCAAAAATCACAACTTAAAAACACATTAAAAAAAAACGTTCCTAAGACTCCCTCGCCATATTCTAAGTTAACACATCTCTGAACTGGCTTTCTATTTTTCTAGCCCAATTTCTGATTATAATATTAAAGGAAAAAATGCTTTCAAAAAGGTTATTTTTGTTTTACATGCGTTTTTCATCACCAAGACACTTCAATGTATCCAGAAATACACTAGAGGAACACAGCCTCAGCTTGAAAGTGTTTGCAGTGTGATTAGTTTAGAAGAGTTTGCACTTTCTTACACGTTCTTTATGCTTTTGTTTTCTTCACGTCTGCTTTTTATACCTCAAATTCCCAGAGAATATTCTGCTGGCTTGCATTATAAACTGTCTTCTCTTTAGAGACATTTTCTGAGGACAAGACTTGGAAAGACTGCAAACAACTCATTAAAGCCCCCAACCTACAAATATTTGCTTGGTACCCACTTAGGAGTTGCTCCCAATAGTAGGGTGAAGCGTTTCTGTAAGTGTGCACTCAGTTGGGGTTTCCAGCCTGAACTCACTTCAACATGCTCCATCCTAATGAAGTCTGACTTAGGGCACTGTTCATTAATGCTGGCTGCTGGTGTAGGGTATGGAGTAGTTCTTGACCCCAAATATGTGTTGAATGAAGGAGGTTGCTGATAGGTTGGTGCTCTGCAAACTTAATGTGTTTTTAAATGAGCTTATAAAGCTCACGTGCTATAAATTGATTGTGCTTTTGTGGCATATCATACAAGAGGCCTTCCAGCTTAATTCCTGCACAGCCACATGCTATCCAGAGGTTTATGGGCCAGGCTCAGCGTGCACCTCCTATTCAGATGAAGGGGGAGTGAGGCTTCCACCCCACCAACATCCAGGAGTTTGCCCTGGGTGTGTGAACAGGAGCAGACTTGGCACTGATTTATTAAGTTTGAGCTTGAGCTCTTGCTTGGGTCGTGGTCAAAATGCCACCAGAATTAATTCTCTGAGCCTGTGAGGAAATTTACACAAAAGAGCATCTATTTATGGTCTCATTTATGATGCTTGTCTTGTAAGGGGCTAATATGTCCACTTAGGGCCTGGGATGAGAAAAAATTCTGCTTGTGCAGAACAGCAGTTGGGGTTTGGGTGCATTTGCCCCAAGTGACTACGGGATTTCCCTGATACTGCTTAATGTATTTTTTTCTCAAGAGGAACAAAACTAATTGCTGAGACCTTTGTGTCCTAGGGGATGTGTCACGACTAGAGAAAAATATTCTTCACAGCCATTACCTTCTCATAGTTATTTCTTGCCAAACCCTCAAGGATAAGCTGTCAGTGCCCGTATACAACTGATTATATAAGATCATAATTTTCCACTCCATATAAGATGTTACCGTGAAAGCTATATTCTGATATTAAATAAAAATACTTTGTACTATATTAAGTCTTTCATCCAAAGACATAAAAGTGCTCTCCAGTGTTGTTATTCATGTTTAACAGAAGATTAAAACGAGCCATGCAAAGATGAGGAGATTTGCCCAAGGTTATAGTGATTATCGCAGTCCGAGACCCTCTCCTGAGGCACGAGCAAAAAATGTTGGGTGTTTCGGTCGTGTGGTTTAATGCAGAGCAAAGCCTCCCTGCTCATGTGTAGCACTGACCCAGCAGAAGGGTTCAGAGGGAGCCTACGTGTCATTAGCTCAGATCAGATTGCAAGACAGGGCTTTAATAAGCGCCTGTGATGTAAATCCAGGAGACAAGTTCAAATCTTCTTGTTGGACACAAGTATAGCTGGGATTTACAGGATACAAAGTAGTATGAGACGTTGAGCCAGGCAGAATATTTTCAGTGGCTCGTGTGCCAAAACCTGCAGGCTGGAGCTGGGTGAAACTCTTTGCTAATCCAGGCTAAAATGTTTTGTGCAATTCACAGTCAATTCTTTTATTTTGAGCAGTACTGTCCTCCCCTCGAACCCTCAGGTGAAGTTTATACTGGATTTTCTGTAGTCATCCAATGTTTTAGATCACCAAACAGAACAGAAAGCCCTATTATTTTCAGCATAGCAGCTCAGGGGGAAAAAAAAAAGTATTTTATCTTTTTTTACTTAGAAGTGACAAAAACCAAAGCATAGTACATTTTTGACAGGTAAGTAGTATTACTATGTACATGGACTATATATGATGTAAACAGGTTTATAGTATTTAGAGGTATACTTCGAGCCCTTGTCTTTGCAGCATTGCTAATGTGATAATATCTGTGTAAGCAAAGATAAAGAATTCTCATGGGCACTGGATATCAATTTGGAAGATTATAATTGCTGAGAGCTTTCCACACTTTTTTCTTTTTTTTTTTTTTCCCCTGAGTGTATCTTTCCTTCCTATTTCTACTTATTGCATGAAACTGAGCAGAGCTGACCCCAAACCCTCTTCCCTGCTTTTTTTTTTTTTTTTTTTTTTNTTTTTTTTTTTTTTTTTTTTTTTGCTGCCTAACCCAGCAAAGTATCCCAGCCCTCCCCAGCAATAATTGTTGTCAGAGACAGAGTAATCCTGCACTGTCACCTTCCATCTTCCCCTAAGTTTCAGGGAACAAGGTTAACAGGGAGACCTGCTCAGTTTGGCAAGGTCATCCTGCTCAGAAGGGAGCCATCCTCCTCTTGTCACATAGTTGTGCCCAGGTGCGTTAGTGGATTTACCTGAATAGCTGTCTAGATAATTTACAGTGACTTTCTGAGTTTCAGAAATATATGCCGCAGAGCGTGCTAAGTATTAATGTGAGGGATAAATTAGGGTTTCAATCACAGTCTACTATCTGGAAAAAGACCTTTTGTGCACACTAGGTGCATTCCTCTACATCTAGCCTTTCAGAGAAGCTCCTTTTACAAGATTTTCATGATTCTGAAATTTTTTAGGGCTGTAAAATTCCAAGCAAGACCTCTGCAAAGTTTTTTCTTTTCTCCACCCACCACAAATGTCCTAAATTGGAAGATAATCCATCAGTGTTATTATGAGGGAGTCATCTCAGTACCAGAATAGCTACAAAAACCATAGAAGTACGTCTGCAGAAGCAAACAGGCAAACAAACCTTACACGTGTTAGAGAGTGCATCCTGGCATCCACACAAATATTTTCCTCATTGTAGTACCTTCGCTCATAGCAAATACCAAGGATTAACAGAGGGACTTGAATGTTTCTTGTTGCTGTAGAAACTTTAATTGCAGTGTTTAGACACTCCTGAGATCAGCTGAAACTTGCTGAGTTACTGCTTAATGTGCATCAGATAACTAATATATTTTCATTCCCGCCCTTGAGTGGCTGTGACTCATCTGACGTTTGGGAGGATTGTCCATGCACCTGTCTGCAACTTCTACTTTTTCTTGTACAAAAAGGTGTTACAAAAATAATATTTTTATTGAAGAGTCTGAGTAGTACGGAAAGAAATAACCCGTGGTATGTTTGCAGAATAGCTATAACCAGGACACACAGACAACTCTTTAAAACCATGTAATGATATTTCCTAGTAGTATCTAGCTTAAGTTACATTTTAATACTCTCACTATCACTTTAGTCTTCATCAGTGTCCTTGACCTAGCAAGAAATATAGCAAGTAAACACAAATCCTGACAAAAGCACAATTGCATGAGCTGTCCCTGTATTATCCTGGACGTTTCATTCCTGTTATTAACCCTGATGGGTCTAGCTTAGGCTAATGTGCCCATGAAAGGCTTCATGAGGAATACTAGTATTTGCTCTTCTTCTCTTCTCATTTTCCAGTTAAGGGTTTGATTTTTCAGACCATGAGCTCTCCAGGTCGAGAATTACCACGTAGTGTATTTGGAGAACTGCCCAGGTACTAGAAGAAGCCCAGCTGTGCCCTCTCTAAGTTTGCTGGGCTATCGTAGCGTCACGTGAACGCAATTAAAGTGTGGAGGCTCTAATTTAGCTTTAGTTTGCTGTCTCTGTGTGGCTCTGTGTTGTTTAGCTCCACTTTTCAACTGTCTATCTGAATAGCTTTGAATAGCATGTCAGTCTGGTGAGATCGTGCTGCAGAACAAGAAGTTGACCTATCACAGATGGAGCAGGTATGATTTATAGTGTGTCCATTTTTTCTTGTTTTTTGCCTTTTATTTTTTTTTAAATGTGCTGCAAGGCAAGATGGAAGCAACCTTACTTTTTAAATGGATAGAACTTAAGCAAGCAGGAACAACTTCATTATTCTATGTAACAGTGCACCTATAATAAATTCCTTTGCCAAAGGGCTTGCCATATAGAAACCCAGTCCTGAAAACTCTGCTGGGGACGATGCTTAATGATGGTCGTACAAACTAGGACTGGGCTATACATAGATGATGCTGTGATTGATGATATATCAGAAAATGTAGAAATTAATGCGTTTTTTCTGACTAGTAAGAAAGCACACTGATTTATTGCATATTGATCTAATGAGGTTTTTACAAGCTGGTGGTTACTACTATACGCTGCCGTGCATTAGCAGCGTACAGGAATGAGCCATGAGGCATTTGTCAGTTAGAATATCCCTTGAGTTGCAGATCTGAATGCCTTGAACATCCATCTATTAGAAAGTTACCGAAGTGTCTTCCAAAACTCTAATCCCTGAAGGTGAGGTGAAAAGAGCTTTCTGTTAGACGTCATTCAGCTGGAGCTGCAGAACGCAGGGTGACAGCATCGTGTGAAAGCCATTCACCCAAACTGTCATTTTACATTTCCAGGAGGAAAAAGATTTAAACATTCAGTTTATATATACGATTGTTTCCTTATCTTCTTTCTCTTCTCTCTTGACCCTTCTGGAATATATTTTCTTCACTGTCTCTTTGGGGCAGGGCCTTAGCACCCTGTAGGTTTTTTTTGATCAGACACTCTGGCTTGCACTTGTGACCCAGCTGAGTGGACTGCGGGCTGTGTAACAAGATAAAAGTCTGAACCCTTGCTCAATAACATCTATTTCCCACAGTGCCAGTTACTGAAACAATTACTGCAGGTCTGTACCGAAATTCGTGTTGGGTAGAAAATTGATCTGAAAATTACCCGTGCCAGCTTACCTATTAGAATAAAACAAATGATATGAAATCTGTTGGCTTGTGGCTGAAATCCTGCTCTGCTCTCTCTGCCTACAATTCAGACTGCAGAGAGAATGCAAATTCAAAATCGACTGGAGTTACAGTTCTGCTTTTTCCTTCGTACAAAGCACGCTCATCGGGCTGGTGGGGGTGTTGATGCCCCTCTTTTGGCATTTCCTAGTTCATTATTTGGAGCAGCAGCAGCAGCACATACTTCTTTGGAGAGTGGGTCCACAAAAAGCAGCTCTTATCCCTTTCCTACCTATGCCACCCCCTCCATTATGTACAGCTCATCTGTTTTGGTAGTGAAGTACTCGTTCCATAGCAACATTAAATACCTGGGACATGCTATATGTACCCTCTCTGGTAGTATTAAGTTGTGATGCACCTTGTGATAGAGCTGCCGTGAGCCCCTGCTTACCATACAGATGTACTGAGCATGCATGATGTCACCTGGGGCTGATTTAGAGGGTATTTATCAAGAATGTTTAAAAATGTCTCTTAGCACCCACTTCTTAAGTTCTGCACAATTAAAAAATAATATCTATATACTTGCCAGCAGCCTATATTACAAAGAAAAATTATTCTAGCATTCAATCTATGTAATAGCTTGCAAAATGAAAGCTGCAGATTACGTTTTAGTCACTGAGGGGTTCTAAATTAACTGCTTGGACCAAACTAGGAAATTTCAAGTTCAGTCTGAAAATCTATTCTAAGAGTCAGATTTTATCCCTGACCATTTACAGAGAGCAAAACTGCGAAGTAAGATTCATCTACTCAGCCTTTCAGATTAATTTTGGAGCCTTTCTTTTCCTTTGTATGTGTTGCTCACTTTTTTTTCAATATAAAGTCTGGGACTATTAATATGCAAGTTACGTCCATATGTAAAAAGCCTAAGCTGAATGCCATGTCTCTTTTTTTCCTAATTTGAGTATTATTAAGTCAAATTAGGAAAAATCAAATCAGAAACTTGAGGTAGGATGTCTTGTTACTTAGCGTAACAGCCTGGTAAAGTGGACACCAGTGAATTCCACTCCATTACAGGTAGTTTTCTGTTTTCTTCCTGCAACTCTGTGGATGTTGAGGAAGGAGAGGCAAGTTGCTCTGCAGGTCATTCAGAAGTAATTCAGAGAACGTACCGAAAATCTCAGCATCCCCCAGCAACAAATGTAGTGCCAATGTGAGCCCAAGCGCTCAGAGTGTGATAAAAGTATATGATGAGAAAAGGACAGTTACCCCGGTTGACTTTGCACCGGTGAAATATTTTTGCTTGTCTTGTGCTATGTATTTTGTGGTATCGTAGAGGTCATTTAGAAAAAAGGGCCAGCATTGTGTTTAATGTCCGACGTGTGTGTTTGGTTGCTGGAGCTTGTGATGTAGAAGAGAATCTAATTCCTTACTTCAGCTACCCCACAGCAGAGGACACTCAGAGTTGTGCATTGAAAAGAATGAGAAACCAGGGACACAAGTTGAAACGTAAGGAACAAGTTTGTCACCTTAAGAGCTGTCACTCACAAGGACAGGTTACACAGAGAACTCATGGGACCTTCGTTCTTGCAGACATTTGAAATGTGACAGGACAAGAGCCTGAGCAATGTGAAATAACTTTAAAGTTGGCCCCATGTATAACCAGATGACCCCCGTCAGGCCTTTCCTACCAACCATATTTTATAGTTCCATTATTTTGATTTTTGTTTTTAAATATGTTTCTGCATTTCAGCAGAGACCTCCATTTTGGATGACGTTATTGCGGCCTTCCAGTATCTGAAAGGGGGCCTACAAGAAAGCTGGGGAGGGACTTTTTAGAGGGGCTGATAATGACAGGATGAGGGATAATGTCTTCAAAATAGGAGAGGATAGATTTTGATTAGAATTTAAGCTCTTCACTCTGAGAGCAGTGAGACACCGAAACAGGTTGCCCACTGAAGTTGTGGATACTGCATCCCTGGAAGTGTTTAAGGCCAGGTTGGATGGGGCTTTGAGCAGCCTGGTCTAGTGGGAGATGTCCCTATCTATGATAGGGGGGTAGGAACGAGATGATCTTTAAGGTTCCTTCCAACCCAAACTATTCTATGATTTCTCTCTCATTCAACACACATGACCTCATGTATGTGGAAATGTGCACCTGGTTGTACTTGTGCATTTTTCATGCGTGCAAGGTCACTTGATGGAGAGGGGTGATAATGTTAGGCTACAGTAGAAGAAAATCTGCTGCACTTCAACACATCATCACACCTCTCCCTTGGAGAATGGCAGGACCCGTCTGCTAAGTGCATACAGCTTTGGGGAACAAGGGTTATGGAGCATGAAGGTCACTGAAGAGTTGTCTGGTACGTAGGGTCCTTTGATGAGCCAGGGGAGAAGTGGGCATTAGTACCATGTAGTAGGGTCAAGTCAGGGAGTCACACTTAGCGAGACAGACCGAGGCAGATGCTCCCCTCGATGGTTTGTACCATGGTGGAGAAACAAGAGACTGAAGAAGTCAAAGCGAGTCTCGAGCTGAATGCAGATTGCGTAAGACTTGGCAGGTTAGCTCTGGCTGTGTTTCGCACGGAAATATGTTCCTCTCGGTTGATCCCAAATATCTAGTTCAGTCACTGAGTTCACCCTGGAGCAGCTCCACATTCTCTTTCAATGAGTGTGACGTGCTGCAGAGCAAAGTGCTTACCTCCAGTTACCCTGGTTAAAACATTTAGAACTCTGAAGGCATGAAATATGCAGACTTTGTAGAGAAGTTCACCTTCCAGTAGGCACAGGAGAAATGGCCATTGTTTTCAGGAGAATTTATATTGATGTTTGGGGTCCATCATCAATGTTTTTTTCTGCGGAAGTCTCTTCTCATTGCAGCTTCACTTAGTCCTCTCTGAAAAGTTAGCTCATTTCACGAGCAATTTGGGAGGTGGGGAGGTTCTACGTAGATAGCCTTTATTTCTTTATAAAATAGCTACCACTGATTCAGTTTTTTAATGCCTTTGGAGTTCATTAAGAGTAACAAGAGCAGAGTGTCCCCTTGCTATTCTGAAGTTGAAAATAGTGACAATCTTATCTCAGAAGGTATTTGTACTAAATTCAGAGATTAGCCGTGTCATGGCATTGCGTTTTCAGTGTTGTGTTTGGAATTAAATTCAGTGATCCAACCTGGAAAAAAAAAAAAAGCCTTCAGATTAGGTAAATACTTTCAAAAAGGGTTTAGCATCTATTTGACAGAGAGAATGCTATAGTTTTACAAATCCATACATAAATCTCTTTTGTGAAGACAATCCAGTGTGTTACCAGCCTTATAAAAATTGTATGTTTTCTAACAATCACACTGTTGTTTATTTTTAGCAGTATCGTGTCTGCCTGAGTATAGATAGCCTGAAGACAGGCATGAATTTGTTAGCTTCTTGCCTATAAGTTGTATGCTTGCTTGGGTTTTTGGTCACCTGTTCCAATGGCAATCAGTCAGTATCAAAGAATAAATGTGAATATTTTGCTATAAAATTTTGCACTAAAAAAACCCCTCACAACTTTTCTTTTTCCTCCGATTTTCTGAAGACAGTTTTGTTTTAATTTGGCTGTCAGACTGTTACTTCATTATACACCTAAAAGTTATGAGAAATGTGTATCTTACTATTTTTAGCTAAAACAATAGCTCTTTTTCATGGGATTCTTTGGTCATAAACTCTTCATGGTAGGAACTGTCTTTAATAAAGTCACAAAAAACTTCTAATGGGAGTTTGGGGGTACTGCTTACAACAGGAACAAGATTAAATAATGTCTGTATTATTTAAATGGGATTTAGACTGGTGATGGTGGCTTTTTTTGTGCTTTTTCAAACTATCTTTTTCTTCAGTCTGCTCTGTGTGTGTATTCAGAATTAAGAGTTGCAGATCCTTCCTTTCAATAAGAAGAGTCATTCTTTCTGAAACCTTTTACCCTTTCAGTGATGATGCTTTGTGGGATAAGAACAGCATTGGTCTGTCTTGTGTCACCAGCAAAGTTATTTAATGAAGTTGTGAATGTCAAAACCTTGCTGATGAATGATCAAGAGAAACACCACTTGCTTTTCAAACTCCAGACTTTATTTACAAGGTTAGCAGTAGAAGCTGTCTCCCTGCCTATAATATTCTTCATCTGTGACCGCTGAGAAACAATAAACATGGGCATCTTTTGAAATATTGTAGGATTCTCAGTATGAGACACATGCTAGAGTTCATTCTGTAACTCCTCCAGGTGATGAAATACTGTAGGTCTCCAACAGGGTTCTGCATGGCTTGCTGAAAACAAACCATGGTAATATCTTTTTCTTAGATTATTGTTGCTCAATTGTAAATCTGATGTGCCTACCACTAAAGGATGAGACATTGTCTTTCCCGCTATTGTCCACGAAAAGCAAGACTGTTCTAAAAGGCACCGCGTGTTTTTAGGTAGAAATTTGACAGGGCGTTGATTGCTCTTTCAGGAGGTCTGAGAAGGTTTCTCTTGGGGATGATGAAGAGTGTATGATTTGGACATGGAAGTTAAAGACCTTTCTAGTTGAATAGTGTCTTTAGTACTGTACTCTCTTAATCACTCTTCTTTCTTTCCTTCCCTCTTTTGTATCTTGCCAGAGAAATAAATCCCTTTATCCTGTATCTCCAAGAGTAAAGTTAACTAAATACCCATACTGGCAAAGTTCTTTGAGATTTACCAGTAAAAGGCTCTAGAGCAAGGTTACGTTTATTAATAAATAACAGGCAAGAATAGGGATGTTGGTGTAATTAGCAAGGAAACAAAATAATCTGTCATTTTACATGTAATTTGTGTAGCAATTCCAGAAGGCAGCCTCTGCCGAGAAATCTGTGGTAGGCTGTGACTATTTGGTCTTACTGGATCTTGAGCTGTTCAGATTCACATGTGGGCAAAGATCCTTGGGCTGGTGGGAAACCGAGTATCCTGTTTCTATGATGGACAAGCATCGTTCCCTGTTTCTTCTGAATATTATCTGATGATTTTTTCTCAATATTATCTGAGGTGATCTGTATGTCTTTTTTCAGTCTCTGATCTCTCTCTTTTTTTTTTTTTAGTGGTGTCCTGTGATAGGACAATGGGCACAAACTGAAACACAGGAAGTTCTACCTCAACATGAGGAAAAACTTCTTTCCTGACGGTGACGGAGCCTGGGACAGGCTGCCCAGAGAGGTTGTAGAGTCTCCTTCTCTGGAGACTTTCAGATCTGTTCCTGTGTGGTCTGCCCTGGGTGATCCTGCTCTGGCAGGGGGGTTGGACTTGATCTCCAGAGGTCCCTTCTAACCCCTAACATTCTGTGATCTTTGAAGAAGGCTAAAATAGCCACTGGCTTAAAAAGAGTTAATTTTGCTATCTCTATTTACAGCGACATAAAATTCTTAAAACATATATTGTCCCTGTAATAACTGCTCCTGCTAAAAAAACCAAAACCAACACATTTCCTCTGTTTACAAAAAAAAACGAACAAACATGGTCTAAACAATCACACAAAGACACTCTGGATCTTGAAATCGTCATTTCTTCAGTTATCCTTTAGAAAAGAGGCTGTATTAGCCCTCCTCTCAGGCATTCTAACCGCTGTAATTTGCAACGTTAATGTCGTTACACTACTTCTGCTATCCCACTAAATTCATTTAGGATTAGCTCATGTATCCATCTACGCCACTGTGTTTTCATTTTCCCTTGTGATGTTTGGGCTTAGATGGTGTTTCTTTAACCAGCAGATCGCAGGCATACCTCCTGATCTGCTGTAGCCTTTTGCTTATTTCTGGTTGAAATTCAGGAGCTGTCTTGACTGGGTTTTCAGATAGTGTCGGTGTTCTTTCCGTGGGAATTTAGAGCACTGGGTTACTGGTAATGGCCTTTGATTTTTAGAATGCTTTTACTTCTTAGTGAAGTAGATCTTCAGAGTCTTTGTGATTTTTAAGATATGCAGCCTCTCTGCTTTATCATCTTGTTTTTGAGGAAGGCTTCAGGACAGTTTGCAGAAAATAAGAAAACAGAAAATTATTATTTTGAGTGGAGTTTCTTCACAGTCATCTCCTTTATCATATTTATAGTCATGTATTGCTCAGAGTGCTAAAATTATGCTTCACACTTTAAAATACGAATGCTTTCCTGCTTGTAATCCGGGTGCCATGCTTTATGGTTCTGCTTTGTGCTTCTTCCACATACTGGAATCAGAAGGACTTCCCCAAGAATGACGGCAGCCAAGCCAGTGGTATTTAATTTCTACTCTATTGTTGGAGACAGACAATGTTTGTTGTTCTAACAATGGACTTTGTATCTCAGATAAAACTTGAATTATATACTGGACAGCAATTCAGTTTTAGCAATGTGGCTGAAGGATTAGATGCCAGAATTAAAGTCACTTTTAAACAAAAATCAGGCCAAAATACAAGTTGCTAGATACTCCAGCTGGGTTAGTGGAGTATCATTTAGTTCTGTTAGCAGGGTTATGGGACAATGACATCTTATTTGTGAGAAATGT
The DNA here is from genome assembly GCA_013396935.1 of Baryphthengus martii. NCBI lineage: Eukaryota > Metazoa > Chordata > Aves > Coraciiformes > Momotidae > Baryphthengus > Baryphthengus martii. The sequence continues at coordinate 180,417 of VWZK01009192.1, read as the reverse complement.
GTTGGTTTATAATTTGTTCATAGTTTCATGCTAAGAGATATGACCAGTGAAGTTTTCAGAAACCAGTGTGTCGTCTTTTCACAGAGAGAACATTTCAGTGACCAACTGAAGCTTCTATAGACTGTTCCAAAAAGGCTGCTGTTTAAAAAAAAAAACAACCAAACAAACAAACCCACAAACACTAGTTAATTAAACTTCACAGGGTGATGTGTGTTCATCTGAGAATTTATTTTTGGGAGCTGTAGAGTGCATTTCCATATTTAAAGGGAGCATTTATCTGATATTACTAAGCTTCTTAAGTTGTCCTTGTCATCTCGGGTAGCACCTAACAGAACGGAACAAAAGAAATGTTATTGGGCAGTGCAACACCATGAGAACACGTTTAGAATTGTCTGACACTGCAAAAACTGCTTTTGTGTATGTTCAGAGAAGAGTGATAACCAAGTTTTGGAAACCCTTCTCTCAGCATGTGCTACAGAATATAGAGAAGCCTATATACATACTACTTAGTTAATTGGAATATTAGTTTGAATTTTGCTGATTCATCTCTAGTTGATGAATGTATGAACTGAAGTTGAGCTGCTTTTGAGAGTGAACTGTCCAGTTCTTCAGTGTCTACACAGATATTCTTCACCTCTCCTGAGCTGCTGTGAGACGCTTTGCCTGAAATCCCATGTTTTGTCTTCGGTTTGATGCATATTTCTTTTGCGTCGCTCTTCAGCAATGAGTGTTCTATTTCAGCTGTTCATCCACAAGAGATCAGTAGCTCTTTCTAGCCTTTCCTCTCTAAAATTTAGCAAGCTTGACCTGAATAATCCAGGTATCTAAAATGAATGAATCTCATGAAAGCACGATTCATTTAAAGCAGATACCTCTCTTTTTTAAGACTCTATATTTTAAAAGCTACCTAATTAAAACCAGTGGTGGAAGTAAACACTTTTACTGTCCATGATATTTTATTGAAAGACTTCAGTGTGTAAGAGAGAAAGGAAACCCTGAAATTTCAGGAAACCGAAATTCTTTCCTCCATCCTCATGGGAGAATGCCACTTTCTTATGAGCCTTGCTACTTGCTCTAATCTGGATGGCATCGGAAATCATTAGCTGGTTTTAGGAGAAGAGTCAGTTTTGGTAGGAAAATATCTTAAATCACAGACTGGGTTGTCCGTTGGATCTTCTCAAATTCATCTCGGAGAGAAACTGTTTCCTGTGCATTCCTGGGAAACATTCTTGTGAATTCTTTGGCTAACTTAGTATTAAACAGAATGGTAAGCTTCTGAATATTTCTCTGGAAGATTAATTCAAGTTGTAGCAGAATTTGTTTTTTTTTTTAAAAAAAAAAGGAAGAAAATTTGTGATTCTGAAAAAGATCTTTAAAGATTAATCAAATTTTGCCATTTATATTGACTGGCTGTGTTTGCTCACTGAGGCAACTCTGACTTCCTCTCCTTTCAGACAGTATTTCAGAGCGTGTTGCTTGATATATTTTTTTTTTTTTTTTTGAGTCAAGATAGCGGTGTTTCCCAGACTACATTTAACCAATACTGAGGCACAGCAGAAGGATGTGCAATGAAGCTTCCCTAAAATCACTGTCTTTCAGGTGAGGTGACAAAACCTTTAAGATTTCAGTTGGAAAAATTCCTGTGACGTCTATCACGCTTGCCTAATTTTTTTCTTTTCTTTTTTTTTTTTTTTTCAGAGTACTAACTGGGAGAAAGTATTCTTTTCTAAATAGTTAATGGGTGCTAGTGACTCATCTCATTAGACTGAATGATCTGTTCCTGTATCAGTTGGCAAAATACACTGAGAGAAGCATCATCTTACTAACTCTAGTGGTCCATCAGATATTTTATAAACTGTATTCTACAAGCAAGTGGTTTTTTTGCATAACACGTTGCCTAGTTAAAGGAGGATTCTCCTTGGGTTCTACTTGGATTACACAAAGGAGAAAAGTACTTCGGGATGGCTGAATTTAGCAACTGTATTCCACTGTGTGTCCTTTTCCTTGAGGTATTTTAGTAGATAGCTCATTAATGAACCATACTTTTAGAAAGAGAATTTTTAGAAATAGTGCATGTAAATGAGGTTTGCTGTGTTAGACGTAGGGACAGGAAGGACCAGTTTCCCCTTACGTGGCTGATGGTGTTCAAGTCGCTGGATTTACAGCAGTGCAAAACTGACCCACCGCTCTTTAATTCCACTGGCAAATGAAGGTATGAAGCAGAACAGCCAGTAGATGTCAGTAAACCCAAATCTGAATGAGAGAGGGCTGAAAATAGTCTGCCTTTTGGGTGGTTGAGCTACTCATTATTGAAGTGTGATTTACATGGGTGGTAAAAGATGCTCTAGTGTCTCCTACAGGACATGATTATTGGATTTTTTTGTGTGTTGGAAGTATATGTGATAAGCCTTTTCTTTTTCCTTTTTTTTTTTAACATCTTTGCACAGGTAGAGGGAGGAATATTGAATTTGTGCCTGCAAATTCAATTCAGCAGGTGGGCAAGGTTACCTAATTCCAGTGCTTGGCCTCAGTGTCTGCCCATAGAGAGCAGGAGTGGGAATGGGGAAAAACTACTGCTGTAATAGCTCCCAGGAGCTTATCCCTGCCCAAGCCTGCACTGCTTTGCTCAGTCCTTGCTGTCTACAGACAGAAGATAACTGAGGGCACCGCTAAAGCCTCCATCACTTTGAGGCACTGATAGGAGTTACAGGCAAATTGGACTCTGAAGTTGTTTCTTTTCACACTGAGCGTTGACAAAGTTCAAGATCAATTTTAACACTGGCGCCGTTCAAAACCGTAGTGTTCAGAGAGTCCAGCCTCTAATGCTTTTCCAGTTGCAGAGAATGAGCATCAGCAGCAGGCCTTCTGCTAATAAGAGCATTTTAATGACTCTGATTATGACAAAAGTACTTCTCAAAAGGTTTTAAAGACCAGCTGAAGGAAGGCTGCAGCATGGTAATGCATCTGTAGCACTTCTCCCACACGCTATTAATACACCAGGATAACTGTTGAATTAATTAATAATGGATTCAGGCCCTTCACATGAGGAGATAGGGTAGGCACTCTTTTAAATGGACCTGTCAGAGGAAGCAATGATGGTACCTGTCATGTATATAACATTCAAGTATTTCAAGCAGGAACTGTGCTGGGAGCAGGCAATCCTGGGGTCTTTCCACTCAGTTTTGTGAAATCTCTGGATTCCTTCAGTAGCCTCAGCCTCGATAAGAAAAGGGTAATTTTCAATCCCTCTTAACACTCTTAACTCTGAAATGCCTCCTGCTGGAAGAAGAAAACTGGACATCTCCCATGTCTGAGCGTGATTCTAATCACAAAGACATTACCTTACAGACTGGTCTCAACTGAGTCTAAAACACTTCTTCGTTTCAAAATTTTAAATACTCCCTTATTTGAAAAAGGAAGGGTTTCTTGAGTTGGTTTTGGAGGTAGGGCAGCTCTTCTTACGCAGTGAATGAGTCTTTCCATCTTTGGTGGCCTGAGATGTTTGCATCGCTGAGTCAACTGCTTTAGCTTAGGGAACTAAATTGGATTTCAGATACACCTCTGTGCTGAGCATTTCTGGTGAGCAAGCTCTGGGCACCTAAATATGTTGGATATTTTGGATTGCCCCACGGAGGTGTTTTGCCTCATATTTTGTACTGCGTATGAAACCTGCACGTTTAATACAGATTTCTGAATCCTACATTTCTATACTGGCTGTTAAGCAGAGGGGCTACTGAACAACGATGTGTGATCGAGGCCTTTGCACAGCGGACTGAGTGCTATCAACTGCAGATGGATTTCTCCTATGATGCTACTAGAGGACATCCATCCATATATATGTGTTAAATGGCAATGAAAAACACAGGGAGGACAGTATTTTTTGTTTATTGCAGCTGATGGCCTTTAGGAAGACTATTTTCACTGTATTTTAGGAGTACTTCAGTCACTTTGGGTAAAGGAAGAATGAGGAAAAAAATAATTTACATGACTTTTGAAGGACTTCGCTTGTGGTGTATGCCTCTTTCACCTCAGTGCTCCAACTCCATTATCTTGGTCCTGTTTTTCATACCTGTGAGTCAATTTAAGCAATTTAAAAGTAATTTATTCAAAAAAAGAGCGTTATTTATCTGCTTGCATAAGGGTCAGCAAAGTGACTGGTAGAAAGCAAGAAAGCTTCGAAGCAGATCTTTGCTCTTACATAAATCTTGATCTTCCTCCCCAAGGTTTGGGAAATGCTGTTCAGCTCTTCTACTTTCACAAACAACCCACAAACTGCAGATGTTGTGATTTTTGCCTTTTCAGAACCCTCTCAGCCTTCTAGTGATAGCCCCATTCATCTTCATTGTCCGCCTTTCTTTTTTTTTTTTTTTTTCCCCTCTTCTTGCTTCCAAAAGGAAGGGAGGGGGGGAAAAAAAACAAAAAAATTGCTAGGGTAGATGTTGCCACATAGCAATATTCTCTAATTACTAGTTCTAGGTGCCGTCCAATGAAAATATTTTTATCTCTGGGTTTTTTTCAGTTTCCTGGTACCTTCATGCATGTAACCCTCCTGTGCTTTAAAACTATCGGACCGCGTAAACTGAGATGCATCTGATGTATTTTTTATGTATAATATAAATATTTAAGTGATGCAAGTATTGTTTTGTTTTCTCCACGCCGTATTTGTCTTCTCCTTGTATCTCTTACTCATTGATTTGTTGTGATGGAACTTACACATATTTGAGTTAAGAGGTGGTTCCAAAGATTTCAGCTATGTAAGGAGATGTCTGGTTTTAGTCCACCAAGATTTATCATGAGAGAAAATCCTGGCCTTAGGTTTCCCCATAAGTTTCAGTGGCTGTACTAGTACTGAAACATGCAGATATTGACTTACTGCTATATGAATATGACAACAATTCTTTTTTTTCCCTTACTTCTCACTTTTTGTTCCTCTTAAAAAGGAAAAAATCAGACTGGTTTAAAAAAAAAATTACCATTGTGTACACGTGTATGGGTTTTATATTTAAAATGTGCCTTTTACCTGCAATTTTCCAACGCTCTGGCAAAAAAAAGAAAGTGCTGGCAAGCTTCACATCAGACTTTGTAAGGAGAAATCCAAATGCAGAGTGCAAATTGAACTCACCTAGATGAACACTGTATCAGGTAGAATTGTGTTGGATCAACTGCACTGCTGTGAGGGAGCTGAATGCGATGCAAATGCCTGTGCTGCTGCTGTGTGACGGGGAGTCGGATGGAAATGTGTGTTATGGGATGCAATCTGTCGTGAAGTTGGAATGGATGAACTTGGGACAAGGGTTGTCCATTAGAGTTGCTGAAGAGGGTGAGAAGTAGGGAGCAGTCGAAAGTGAGTGAATGGTGTGTGATTACACAGCAGTGAAAAAGCATCCAAGGAGATTGTGTTTCAAAACCCAGGGAGGTTTGAAGTAACGTTGCAGCATGAAAAACAAACTACACGGTATTAAACACAGTGAACATAATGGAGACGAAATGCACACCGCTGCTTTATAATTATAGACATAATTAAACCAGCAAACTAGCTAGTTGTGTTTGAAAAAATAGGTGTAGCTGAAGATTACAAAGTGGCAAGTTAAAAGTATCCCTATCAGTTTCTGAATTTCGCTCTAAATTACAGGCTTCTTATTTCTATTTTTTTTTTTCTTTAAATTGATATTCTAATGACAGCGCTGCAAATGGGGAAAAAATTCTCTGCCTTTTGTTCAGGCTTGAGGAAGCTGAAATCGGTTCAGTATTTTAGTAAAATGCAAGCCTTCTTCAAACCTGTGCACATGTCATAACAGCTTTCCAAGTACCTAAAGGGGGGCTTACAAGAAAGCTGGAGAGGGATTTTTTACAAGGACATGGAGTAACAGGACAAGGGGTGATGGCTTTAAACTGAAAGAGGGTAGATTTAGATTAGATACTAGGAAGAAATTCTTTACTCTGAGGCTGGTGAGATGCTGGAACAGCTTGTCCAGAATTGCTGTGGATGTCCCATCCCTGGAAGTGTTCAAGACCAGGTTGGATGGGGTTTTGAGCAACCTGGTCTAGTGGGAGGTGTCCCTGCCCATGGCATGGGGCTTGGAACGAGATGATCTTTAAGGTCCTTTCTGACCCAAACGATTCTATGATTCTGCAACTGTTCCAAAGAACTCAGCTTCAGGATACCTTTCTCACAAATCCATTAGTTTGACCCTTCTTCAGTGCAATGAAGTACCTCCTCTTGGATTTAAACAGCATCCATTTTTAGCACTTGTTGCACAGGCTGCCTTCCCCCGACACAACAAGGTGCAGAGAAAAGCAAGACACCTTTGCTGCTAACAGAGAGTCACAGTGAAAATGAATTTTGTTCTTGCAACATATTTGTCCCAAGGGAGATAGGACCACACTCCAGAAGTAATCAGGATTTTTTTAATGAAGCAAGTTAAAGTGTGAATAAAAGCTCCAGCCTCTTATTTAAGCATGGGAGATCCTATTATCCTTCTGTTCACTGTGGGGTTCCCCGCTTTATGTGAGTAACTCTTTAGTGCAAGAAGTCGGCAGTGGAGCGTGACCACAAGCCAGCCTGCCTTGTGAGAGAGACTGCAGCCACAGGTTGTTCTCTGAAGACGCAGCTGGAGGATGTATCTCAAGCTCTTCACCAGAAGGCTCAAAATGATCTTGCCCTCTGCAAGGAGGCAGAGGTTATCTTGGACAGCATGTGACTGAAGCCTGTCCAGGCTTCACCAGAAAGGTTACAGAAACGTGTTGAGGCCAATTCTCTCTGCGTCCTACCACCTTTGCTGCAGGGTTTGAGTTATGTAGTTGGCAGTAACGTGCATAATGACGTGATGGAGACCTGCCCCAGAAAGAGAGCCAGGTGGTGATGCTCCACTACATGCTGAACCTTCTGTATGAGACAAACAGGAGAATGGGCTTCTCCTTCAACAACCCAAGCCGTGTCTGAATACAGTGCTCGTTCACAGGCCTCTTTCTACTCACTCAGCACCTTTGTCTGTCAGGTACACACATTTTCCACCTATGAATGCTGAGGGTTATTCCTAACCTCATGTAAACAGGTCCTTGGTTTTCTAACTTTATGTTTCTATCCATGTGCTGCATAATACTATTTCAGAGTCATGAATTTAGGTGGCTGCGTCTTTGAGTAGTTAAAATAAAGAATATGCTGGAAGTCCTAACCACCACAGTGGATATGTACCCATTTTCCAATTATTATTTGTATGTTTAATATATTATTATTGCAGGAGACTTAGAGAATTTAGTAAAATGATCGCCCTACCTTCTTCATTAACAACTGGCTTCATACGTGCATTACTATTCACAGGTCTCTTCTTGTCCGTAGTTCATATTGAACCAATAAAAGTCTTCCAGTTTTTCCTCAGAATGCCGTGTTTCCAAACCCCTGATCTAACCAGTTCTGCTGCTGCCTTCTGAGCATTCCCTAATCTGCCCGTCACCATTTTATTCTGATTTGAGCAACAACAGAGATGGTATTCCAGCTGTGTTGGCACTAAGCAAGCGCACCAGAAGCTTTACTTCTGAATGCTTGTGTGTGACATCCTCATGCTATTGGTCCCTATTTTGTTCATAATCTGCTGTTGTTCCTGGTCCTATTGCTGTCTATCATGCTGTTACTTGTTTGTTGGTATACTGGATACTTTTTTCCCAAGTATGTTTGTATATATTGAATTTCATAGGATTGAATTTGGGCTATTCCTTGACATTCCCAGTATTGCAGAGTCCCGATCAGATGATCAGAATACCTGCAATTCTTGTTCTTTCTATTCCATCATATGTTTGAAAAGACTGAGGTGGGTTTTGGGTGGAACGACACAGAGCTCATTTTTTGGAGAACTATTTCAGTTTGACCAAGCCTCACTTTTAACAAGTCTTTGAGTGAGCTTTTTTCAAGCAGAAAGGTGCCCTTTTTATGAGGATTTCATCTAGACCATGTTTTCTAAGTCTATGGGAATGTCATACAGCAGTCCTTAACATTATGGGTTGCTTTATATAAAGCTAACCTTCATGACCTACTTAAGCATGGAATTTATGTTTAGGAGATAGAGAATTCAGTCGTATTTTGGGGAGTTAGCAAAAAATGCCCGAGTGCTTGCTGTACTAAGCCACAAATTGAATGTTCTATTTAAATCTGTCTTCAACAAATCTCCTGTAACCCAGACACACGTCATTCTCGTATTCCAAACCTTGTCAGGGTCTGATTCACAGAAAAATTTAAAAACTATTTTTTATTTTAGTTTGAAAGTTGAGAGAGGCTTCAGTCATTTTAAATTTATTTTCTCCCATAAGGATTTTAGGCAGTCAGCAAAACAAGCGTTGGGTTATTGTGGTACAGGACATACTGAAATAGAAAAAATTCTGAATGCTGAAATCTCCACAAATCTACATTCTTGAACATATAAAAAACACTGGTGCTTCTGGGAAGCCAATGTTTTGAGTAAAAAATGAAGGGGGGGAAAAAACCAAGCCCTGCAGTGTATCTAAAAACATACATGAATAGTCTTGTTTTGTTTTTTACGAGATGCATCTTCAGTAAATCCTTCTGTCAGTGGGTCTACGTGGCGCAACAGAAGAGTCTAGATGTAATTTATAAATAAATCCAGCATTCAACTGGCTAAAACCATCAGGTAGACCAGCAAACTGGCTGGAATTCTTGGATTCAGATCTCCTGATGAGGTAATGCTGTTTGGTTTGACAATCTACGCTGCAGAAGTTACATTTTTGGTTTCAGCATGTGCAGAGCTGTAGCGTCAATGTTTGCAGAATATCCTTACCCTTGGCTTTTAAAACTGTGCTTTAATATGTGAGGTGTTTTGGCCAGGTCCTGCTTCAGCCAGTTTTACTGGGACTTAAATGTTTTGAGACCTCTGACAAATATTTTCTATCAAAGGGCTCACAATGCTGCATTCAGAAAGTTCATTCATGGTTACATGCATCATTCATGGGTTTTATTCATATCTAATCTCCTAGTTGCTTGGAAAGCTTGCTCCCAAAATATTCCATTGTGTAGAAAATTCCCCAGAGCGCATTCTTTTTTACAAGCAATACAGTCTTTTATCGGTCGCTTCTAATTTGGACACTTCACTGAACACAGCTGCCACAATTAGAGTCAAATTTGTGAATTTTTCTCCATTGTATGGTACCAGTGTGACTGATACATAAACACAGCTGGCCTGGATGCAGATTTCTTCACATGATGATGCCTATCAGCAGCGGCAGCTCTCTGAGGCGCTGACCCACAGAGGCCGAATTAAAAATCAAATTAAGCGTCCGAAGAGCAACTTCATTACTATTTGCACTTTGAAAATCACGAACGGATGCGATTGATAAAAGAAAATTGGCCAAATGTCTCTGTCTGAAGAAGTGCACAGGGCAAGAGAAGGTTTCAGCATCCCACAGGACATTTAGGCATAAAACTGTCCCCAGCTCCTGCAGATACACATCTTCTTTCACAGAAACATTGTACCTAAAAGGATACTGAGAGGCTGTTTCCTTCCCTGTTAAGTAAAAATATCGTTTTTTCACTAAACTGACATGAAAGTTCTGTTAAAATGATACTAAAGATATTTATTTGTGCATGTGCCAGACTCTATTGCATATTCCTGGACCTTAGTATTGACAGACAGGATGCTTTTCCAAGATTTGAACAGGATTTTTTGGATATGTTTGAAATAGAATTATTCTTCCTTTGGAAGTGGTGGTAGAGGGAGTGTTTATGAGAAGGTGATGAAAGGTGAAAAGGATTTGGGAAGAACCTGACTGTGAAAAACAGATTCAGACTTGGCAAATGAGGGAAAGGACTAACTGGACAAAGGATGAGCAGAGGATGAGCTGACAGCAGTGACAGTGCAGGTGGAAAAAGAGAGGTCTGAGGGAAAAGGAAAAGTAGACAGTAACAGACAAAAAAAGCTAAATTCAGGATACTTTGTTTGAGGAGGAGAGATTGGGAAAGCTCGAAGCCTGGGCCTATGGCATGGATTGAAGGAATAGCAAAGAATTAAGAGTAAGAAAGTTATCGGTGGAGTAAAAGGGGTCGGTGATGCTGGAGGAGCACATTACCAATGCATTCCAAATTTCTTAGAGTGAGTGAGGGACTATGCAGTAATGCAGCTTATTTTTCTGTAAAATGCCTTGCGCTCTGCTGTGAAATTTGAAAGTTTAGGAATGACACAAGGCAGCTCAGAAAGAGTTTCATAGAATTGTTTGGGTTGGATGGGATCTCGAAGATCAAGTCCAACTGTTAACCCAGCACTGCCAGGACACGACTAAACCATGTCCCTCAGCACTGTATCTTCAGGCTCGAGGTAGTTAAATTTTCCTTTGTGAACAGGGATTTCATACCTCTCATCAGTCTTATATAAGAATACCAGATAAATATTTTAAGCCAGACCACCACAAATGGGCACTGATTGCTTGTGTTCTTCTTTTTCTGAGTGCTCAGCTGAATTTAACTTTCGGCTTCTGCTCACTAAAAGTGAGTGGAAACTTTATACCTGAATTTCCAAATGACTCAGCTCCTCACGTGTCAAATAGAGATAGCTATAATGCTATCTCAGTCAGTGAAGTGTTCAGAAAATAAATCAGTTCATATTCTGTGAACCGTTTGAGTATTGTGGTGATGAGCACTGCTGAAAAGCCCAGGAGAATGCTAATTCTGCTACTGGAGCAAGGCAGTAAATACAGCGGCACAGGACCACACACTGAACCTGGAAGAGGAAACAAAAGAGAAACAGAAGCTTGTCCAGCTGATTTTCAGCAGAGCACTCTTCCTTCCTGTGGACTGACTACAGCAGTGGTCCTCAGGGGAAAAACAGTGTGTGAATGTGTAATTACAGGGCTGTATCATAATGTCTGTGCCCAAAGGGACTGGATTAATTTTGTGCAGGCAACCTTCCTTCTGACATTGCCTGGCTCTGAAATGCATGATTAGTGACTGTAAGCAGAAGCAGAGGGACTGCTCTTTCGTCTGAAAAAAAAAACCACCCAAGAACAGCCCTGGAGCATTAATTGTGTTTTCTGTGCAATAACATCCCTGATAATTTTCAGGCCTGGGGTTTTAGGTGACTGTTTGTTTTACTAAGATTGTAATATTTGTATTTAATGTAGGATCGTATTACTTATTTCAGCGACCTGAATTTCAGGTTAAATAGGTATTTAGCACGTATGCAGGACAACTCTGAGTAATGCAACAATTTGCAAGGCCAGGCAGAATAAAATCGCTTGTTTAATATTCAAATCTGCTATCGGATAGTCTTTGCAGTTCTTTCTCAAATGACTCTTCGAGCTTGCTCAGACACTCAGACTGCTCAGGAGTGAGAGGAGGCGTTTCTTTTTCTCTCTCTTCTGAGGCCATGGTACTCTGTGAGCAATTGGTTCCTCATTTTGGGGGCTCCCTCAGCAGACTCTGTTTCTCTTCTGGCCTCCTCGTGTCCATGGCTCCCTTCACTAAGAAGCTCCAGGGCTCTTTCCCAGTCAGTAGTGCCAATCCAGGAAGACCTGAAAGAAGGTAGCTTGATGACTCTGAACACCCAGGTGACTAAAACTGGGGTTTAATTTATATGACTGTCATGATCTACTAGCCTTTGCTTAAAATTTCTCCCAACTTGCCACAGAGATTCGTGTAGGGTTTGGATTTGATTTTAGTTTCCCCCTCTGTATGGATCTTCTTAGCAGCAGTGTTGCTCCTGCCTGGTATTCTCACCCCATCATAATCTGATGATCTACTGAGTTCAGTCCAACGTGTCATTCTTTTATAGCTACACCTGAATTTAGGGGCAAATATTCACCAAGAAAATGAAAATTCAAGAACACTAGAGCATTTAATGAATCCACCTTGATTTTGCAAAGTTGTTCCTCTAGGAGACAAAGTTTTGTTTTGTTTTAATTTCAATAAATATTTTTCCATTTTTATCAATGCAGTGTTTTTGAAAAACAATTTAAGTCCAAGTTGAGGTATTTGCTACAAATCAAGCTCATGATTAACTGGGTTTTTTTTTTAACTTCCAATTTCAACCGTGGTGGTTTGTATTTTTTTTTTTTTTTAATGATACACACTGATCAGCTCCAGCAGGCAGAGTTGTAGAAAAACTAACTGTACAGCAGCTGTAGCTCAGAGTACTTTGCCTTACCAGAAGAAAAAGTGGTGTGCTGGGGCTATCATCTCCCCATTATCTCATATTTATAGCTTAGATTCCTCCATTATGAGAAAAACTTGCCTGGAATGTCTAACTGCTTCATAGTCTTATTATAAATGTCCCTTGATTTGATCTAGCCACTGTAAGGTTGTACTAAGAGCAGATTCAGCCAGAAAAAGGAGAGCACCAGCTGAGGTTTGTGACATACATCCATAAACATTGCAGCCCCTATATCCCAGGAAGGGACAAAGGGTATGTTCATACAATTTTTCCCCATACAATTTTTGGGGAGCTATGAGATCATGCGGTACAGTGTGTATCTAATGGAATTCCTTTGGAATCATAGAATCATTTAGATTGGAAAAGACTTTTGAGATCAAGTCCAACTAAATGCATTGCAAAGAAGATGCTAAAATGTACAAAGCTTCAAGATGGGGATGGAGAGGAGCTCTGTAGCATCAAGTGTGCTTTGGTGGTTTTCAACTTATCCAGCCTTTGTTTGTACTTACCACAATCTGTTTTCTCTTGCATGCATTTTTATTTGTTCCAGTACATTTTTAGGGAAAGAAACATGTAATATTCTGTTTCAAAACCAGTGCTGTCTGAATCTCTTATTTAAAAAAAAGAAATAATTTTGTATTCTTATGATCATTGGTATTTGACACTTTACATTTATTAATGGCAACTCTTTTAAGATAGGAAAGCTTTATTGTCTCCTCTTAGGGACAGCAATGAAAAGCACAAGATTGTGATGGCAGTCAGGCTCGAAAACTGAAGCAGAATAGGCTCTCTGTGATATATGGCAAGCCAAAGCTGAGACTTAAACCTGAATTCAGTTCAGCAGTACCACATTACCAAACAAGATCATACACTTTAAATGATAAAAGCAAATTTAACTACAGTCTCATCTATTTTCTGATGTGCCGACGACAAATCTGTTTCGGGTATTTGATGACTGGAATAAAGAGAAGGGCTCCTTCTATGATGAATAAATGTTTCAGTCTTCCCTGGATAATCTTTCGTGCCTGCTTCTGAAAAACCACTTTCCCATGAGATTCTCCTGAAAGCTATGTACTCTTCCTAATGGTCATACCTTTTTCTTTCTTTCCTTTGTTGTTCGTTGTTTCAGTTTGGGGGTGTTTTTGCTTTCTTGGGTTGTGTTGGTTTTGGTTTGTTTTTTTTTGTTGTTGTTTGTTGTGTGTTTTTGTGGTTTTGTTGTTTGTGTTTTTTTAATAAACTAATGGTTTTGGCAGCAAAATAAAACAAAGCTGTGATTCTAGTTTGGCTGCTTCTACAGAGGAGCTGCTGACATGAAATTTAGTCTTGAAAAAATCTGACTGTTCAAATGAGCTGGAAGTTGTGTTTATGGTATCGACAGCAAAATTTTATGAGAACATAGACATAGTCATTTTATGTCATACTCCATGTTAGTTAAGAAAGTCTTAGTATTCTCAGATACAACCTAGGGCAAATTTTTTATGTGAGAATCCAGTGGAGACCAAAGTGGAGAGTATTTCCAGTTTCCTTCTGATAGTAGTTTAACAAATCTGGAAATTTTAGAATCAATGCTGCAGTCAAAAACTGCATCATAATATTTCATATTCTGTTACCCACATTAAATGCTTCTCTTTGGCTCTTATATTGCTGACCTCAAGAAGCCATAGGGGAAATTAATTCTATAGTTTCATTGCATAACATGTCAAAAAAGCATTTTCATACAACTGTTTTGACTATTTAGTGATACTATTTTTTCTGTTGCAGTGGGTGATTTCACTTTATGATTTCTAACTCCTGCTTTCACATTTTACCTTTCCTTCTATCTGAATTACTTTGTTCATATTCTGCTCTACTGTAATGAATACGAATTGAATGGAAAAACGAGTCATCCCAAAAGTACTTTGCTTAATTTACTAATTTTCACAAAAGAGCGGTTCTTTGTTGTACAGTAATTGTGAGCAATAGTTACCAAAGCGTGGAAGGCCTGGGCTTAAATCCCTCCTCTTGTGGGAAGATTTCAGCCCACATCTTTTGCTTTTGGAAGAGAACACCTTAACCACCAGCCTTCTCAAAATGCTGGGAAGGGCTTATCTGAGTCTCTCTTCTGGAATTTTTTTTTTCCCTAACTCAACCTTATATGGACTAAGTGGGAAAGAAGAGTGTAAGACCTGAATTCTGCTGTTTGTATCGATAGCAGAAATTGAGGAATGAACTGAGATTATAGGTCCTTACCTGGTTCTTGAGGCTTGTGAATGCAGCCCTTTGTTCTGCAGGCAAAGCAAAACATCAATTACTTGCATGTTCTCTACTGGTGTCATTCCCGTTTCTTTAACTGAGCCGACAGCACCACTATTTTTCAATTATACTCATGGGCAGAAGTGTTTATTTCTTTTCTGAAAAGCATTCTCATTTCTTTTCCCTGAGTATCTCCATTAGTTTAGCAATATTCCCTTTGAAAGAAATAACAAGCTCTGTGTGCGATATTGCAGGTGAGAATGACAGAGTTACAGGGCAAATAGAGTCTCTGTTCTCTCAAAAGTGGGTACCACTCATGTATAAAGCTTGTTGTCTTTATTTCTTCGGGGTGAGTTCATAGACAGAAAGAAGTTCAAGGTCAGCTCTTCAGTGGCTTCTGTAGTGAAGATGATTAAATTAGCAGGTTTATCGCTTGATCACTTGATTTTTCTGTTTCTGAGTCTTCTTTTTGGGGAGGTGGGATCAACAGCAAATAGATTATGCCTTTGTAAAGGAAAGCATCATGTGGGAAAATGGGTTTGAGCAATGGCGTAATATCGCCGATTTCTGCAGGAATGGTAGACTTTCATGTGTAGATCTGGATTATTCCCTTGTCCTTTTACACTATAAAAGCTTAACTACCCAAGAGCTCTCTCTTGGGCAGTAAGATAACCAGTATCTGGCCTTTGTCAAGAGAAATTTTCATCCATTTTTATTCTTTTGATATGCAAATTACTAACTGTGGCAAACATGCTCTGTAGCATAACTAGAAGAGTGGGAACAAGTTGTCTTTGATAGCTCCGGAGTCTCTTAACCTTTAAACTTGTCAGCTTTTTTTTTAGAGAGAGTTTACATCAGATCTCATCTAACTGCTGTTAATTTAAGCAAATGTATCTACACGCATGGAGTCAGAAACTTGGATTTGGGTGAAGCTTGTCACTGTGAAACGTTCCAATACCTTTGTGAACTGCAGTTTGGAGTATTCATCGCTACGTCTTGTTTTAAGGACATGAAAAAGTGAGGCTATGATCCAGTCTGCCTAAATCCTGCCTGCAATGGAATTAGAATGCTTTAAACCCTGCTGAATCCTAGACACTGATCCAGCCTGCTTCCTTAGTAAGGCTATTAAATCCATCAGGCATTGAAATTCATTAGATGCCTCCCATGTAGTCTGAGTGTTCCCCAGGCACTAACATTTTGTCAGTCTGTGCACAGAAGAGCCTTTTTTTCTTGGAAACTGAGAGCCAAAAGATATGTCTCAATCTAAGATGAAGCAGAAAGGTACCTGAACCAAGAAGCCCCAAATAGTAGACTGTGCCATATCTGTGTCTGGCTTCACCTTACATGAGGGCAGTACTGAGGGGGAAGGAGGTGGGATCTAAGTTTCTGTCCGTGGTGATGAGCAATATGGCAAGGACATGGTTTAATAGGAAATGTGTCAGGAAAAAAAAAATCATCTCCTCTCACAACGTTTTAACTAATGAGCTGGACTTGTTCCCCTTCGATGTGCTGGACACAGTGTCTAAAGAGCTCTTGGTAGAGTATTCAATAGGTCACTCTCCTGAGACATGATCTCAGCTCTGAGCAGGCTGAAGATAGCCTGGCATCCAGATCTTCCACTTCTTTCACACATTTGTATTGCCAACACAGTTCTGTGAAGTGCCATCGCTCTGTGAACTGTGAATGGAGCGGTCCAGAATTTTCCTTTAGCTTCCTGTGATCTCAGCGAAAAAGATGAACCCCTTGTTTGAGCAGATTGGATTGCTGTTGTCCAGAAATGCCTGAATTCCATCTATTGGCAGGAGGAAAAAAAAGGAGAAATGCATAAACTAGCAAGACTGGATATGCTTTTGCTAGTCTTCAAAGGTACCTGAATCTCTCCATTGACTTGTAGAGAAGCTGGGCAAACTAAACTGCCTTCTCTCGCCAAACACGTAAAACTGAGGTGATGCAATATCTAAATTTGAGCAGACTGGATAATACCCTGAAAAACAATGTTCTGTGGCCAGATGGCTGAATGAAAATGGCATGAGTCTCCTGCGGTACGAATATTGCGAATGGCAAAAATTCATGTTACCCTTGCCAAGGAAAAATTTTGTATAATGAACCTTATTGCTGGAGGGAGGAGTCACATGTACAACCTTTTCTCAGACTCTCCATGAACTCCTCCGTCCAGAAGGTGCACCAGCCTACTTCTTCCTTCTGCCCTGTTGTTAATGTACTGTTCTGTCTGAGCAGTACAGCTTGAGAGCAATTTTATTTTGATGGATCCAGATACATTTCTGTATTTCACTACCGCTAGTTCATCGTGATGTTCAGGGACAAAGAGCAACAGATCTGTATCTGACACGTTTTGATATATCACACCACCTCCGCAAGCCAATGGTTTTGTTTTGAATATGATTACTAAATAACTGCTAACCTAAGATATAGGGAAGTACTTGCTGAAAAGCATGAACAGCTCACACATAGAAGGGGCTCTATTTTTAGGATAGGTTGAGGAAGGAGAAGTTGTATATGTTTGGGGGATGAGGGGAGTGAGTGTTTTGTTTTTCCTCATTAAGCATCAAATGTGTGCTTTGTGTCTTAAAGAACTGGATAAGTCAATGTCATTAAGTTGTATAAACCTCATTCCATTTGACCTATTTGAAAAATCCCACGTGGACCTCACAAAATGCTTTTTCGCAGCAGGGGGTGGGGGGTGGTGTAACCCTACCATAACCTACTGCATGGACCCGCTTCCAATTCCTTTGGAGTCCTTGGGTGTTTGCCAGGGTCACCAAATGCACTCTCACTATCTTGAGTTGAGCTCACAGATGCTGCTTTGCTTGCGTTCAAATCAGATTTAAATTGTTCAGCATGGTGATGGACAAGCTTGGTCCTTCCTGTTCTCAGGTCCCTTGGATATAAGTGATAAAAGTTTCTTTTTATCTGTGAATTGCTATGTGCTGTTGAAAATATTTACCTCTTTTTTTCTTTTTTTTTGTCCAGAATTTTCTGAATAGTAGTTGTCCTTCTGCTAAAGCATATTTATATTTTGAGTTTGTACTGTTTCTTCAAACAGTGGCATTCTAACCTGTGAGCACATTCATGTAATCTCTTTTTATCCTAACTCCGTATATCAGGTTTTTTTATTTCTAAGAAGGGAGATGCAAATTATTTATAATTTACAATGTATAATAACCTCTAACACTTAAAAAAAAACATTATACTGAGGATATTTTTCAATCAGAAAAAAAAAGATTGCACTGCTAATCTGTGTATACCTTTATTTAGGGGGCTGATTTCTCTCACCTTTAACAGGGAGTTTCTGGACCTTCTTTGAGGTTTGACCTTGACATGACATTATGGAGAAGCCGTACAAAAACTTCAACTTTTAGGACCTATCACTCCCATTTTTACACTTTTTCCTTTTAATGGTGGATATTAACTCAAAGGTTTTACCACTGTATTTTCGAAGCACTTAGTGGCTCTGGTATAAAATATTTGACATCCCTGTTTGCTCCTGACCATTCGTTAATGTAAGATTTGGCAGGTCATGTTGCTCCAGGCTGAACTTTATGCCTCTTAAAGACTTTAACATCTTTTTATGGTGGTGGAATTCACTTATGATTACTGGTTAAAGTAATCATTTGTCTAGACACTTAAAATTAAAAGAATATTTTGCTGCTTTTCGACTTTTTTTTTTGTATAAAGTACCGATGATGTTGCTATGAGCCTTGAAGTAATTCTCTGCATGACTTCATTTGATCCTTAACCTTTGGATTTATTATATAAAACAAATTGATAGCCAGAGACTTGGCCTTGAATAGCCAAGTCACCTGTTCTCTGCAGACTTCTCAGATCTGGTCAATAGCTTTTTCCAACAGAAATAATCTCCCCTCTTGAGGATGAGGAGGAGGGACAAGGAAGGCTACTAGCTGAAACCCAGTGTTTTGAAGAATTGAGTCAGTTGAGTGTTACGATCATCTAACCAGTTGGACCTGGTTTCTTCCTCAAGCTTTGCCTGGCAGAAACCCTTCCCATCACTTCTCGGGTCTTCTGCTTGGAGATGGCCTGGGCATGAGGACCGCTCCGAGCCTGAGATCTGTTTGGAGGGAAGCAGGATTTTGCCAGCCCTGGCAACGTCTTGAGGTGCCTGGGAATTAGGGTTGTGCTGAAACCCCTGGGACTATTCCCTGCACACCCAGGGTGTGTGGTGCTGGATCAGCAGGCAACACAAATGTGCCAAATAAGCCAGAACTGCATAATATATAATTTAGACTAGCTTCATAGCCTCAGGTCAGCTTCATGACGGCTACAGAAGGACAGGTGATATTAGCCTGCTAAAATGTTGATTTCTATTTTTTTTTTACCTGGATGAATGCTTCATGTACTTCAGGGTTTTGCTGTTGGTTTGGGGTTTTTTTGTAATATGAGATTATCAGGAGTTGTAATGTCAAACTTATAGGATTTGTTTGCAGCACTTCATAACTAGGGTCTCTATTTTTATCTTAATTTGGGGAAATCTGACATGTCTAGTTCTTTCTTCCTCTCCTGATAAGCATTCTGAAAAAGCTTCCCTACCCAGAAACATCTATCTATCCACTTTGAAATGAAACTCTTCTTAAATATTGACTTTACCAGCAATATGGGAATTGTGAGTTCTGAACATCTCAATTGATGATGTTTGTCCAATTAATTTATTGCAGGGCTGCCATGTCCCTGGTTTTAAATGACTATATGCTGTGGAAGAAGAAGCAGTTACTGTTCTGTGATACTCTGAGAAATTAGGGGTGTATTATTGTGGTTTGTTTTGTTGTTTTTTTTTTTTCTTTTCTTTATTTAATATAGTATAGCCATCCTGTGGTAGAATTAGAGAGACATGACTCCAGCTGTGCTACTCAGCTTCTGTAAGCAGAATTAAAATTGCATATAAATGGTTTAATTGCCCTTCACTTTGTAATACTGCAAACTCAAGCTGTGACTAAATTTATTATTTTTTTTTTTTTAATCTATAAGTATAGGCCCAGCATATGCTAATGTTTTCTGCATAGCCATTCTTATTTATGTTGTGGGTTGTGGGCAAGGAGATAAGGTGTGTACCTCAAAAGACATACTTTTGGTCTATGTAACTCTACAAAGCTGGTACTTGACATTATTTTCATACCTAGGGTGACTCACTAGATTTTGATTAATGTTTTAAAAAAGAAGCCAGCACTCATTAAATACAGAGTAGCTGTTATCAACAGCTACTATAAATGAAACCTAATGGGGGTTATTGAATTTCATTTTATGTATCAGCAACAGCTGGTCCATTCAGAGAGTTCTCATTCAGCTTCTTACAGTCTCAGGAACTTGAATTTTTTATTTTAATTTTTTTTAAGTGTGACTGAGGGTTCCAGTGTTACATTGTCAATGGGAGGAGAGGCCCTGGTGCCACTGGGGAGACTTAGAGGCGTGCAAAATCAGAATTAATAAAATATGGCAACATCTTGTATCATACCACTGAATGGGCTGTTTTTATTTATTTTGTGTTCACAACAAGCTTCTCCCGTGAGATGAAAAGGTGCAATCAAGCTCATCCTTTATAGAGGAGAAAATTTTGGCCCTTCTGTGATGCATCACACCCTAGATCAAACAGAGAATATTTTTCAAGTCTTAGGTGGAAGACGTTTTATTTATTGTTACGAAGAAATAGTGCATGCATGGCCATACTTACCTATTTATTTTGACAGGAAATTATTTTGACTACCGTTCTAATTTAATTTCCTCCTGAAGGGAAAGGAGGAGGAGACAAACATCTACATTTTTTCTCTTCTAGTGTTCACTTGAAGTTGAATGTGTATTCAACCGTGGAACTTCATATTGCAGTATCAGCAAAAACCTGTTCAAAGTCTACAAAACTATGAATTTCTGTCACTTCCTAGCCCAGAAGATATTATTATTCATTTAGCATAATGGATAGATTGTGATTGCTTATGCTAAATAACCTAGACATCAGCCAGATACTATCACAGAGGTAACAAAAATGGTGTAGCGAGCATAATATACTGCTTCTATCGTGGAAAAGCATATGTTTTCCAGTTTTATAGCTAGATGAGGAAAGCACATTTAGCTCATCCTCTCGTGTTCAGGGGCTGAGATAAAAGCATATGCATTTTTCATGGAAAGAGACAAACACCTGAGTAAATTCTGGCAATGCAGCAATTGAGGTTTTCTATCTATAGTTCAATGGTGACCTTGAGGGCTCAATAAACCCCTCTCGGGGACCCGTACCTTTTGCAGTCCGTACTGTCAGATTATTTTTTTGTTCACCTCCACATCTGCAATAACATATGGAGTAGTAGCATAGTCCTGTCAAGGCCCTATTGAAATGAGTTGGATGGCTGTTGAAATAAAGGGCTCTTCAATAGGATTATAGCTGCTGTTGTTAATAATATCATTTGCAGTTGCAGGCTATGGTTCATGCACGTCATGGTCACGTATGTCTAAAGAATAATGGGAGAATACAAATTTAGCTTAGTCAGACCTTTAGTGCTGTCTTCCTTTCGGTCTAGGTTGACTTTCTTTTTTATTTTTTTTTTTTCTTCTTCTTTTTGTGTCTTCCCCTCTTTGTGGTGCTTTCAGAAAGAAGGCAATACAGGTGAGGGTTTTTAAAATAAAACTGCTGACATCAGCTCCCTGCTAGTCCTGTGTGTAATTTAGTATCTTGGAAAAGACTCTGAGGTACATGCAGCATTAATTTTACTCCTTATTCTAAATCGCCACTTGGAATGGACAGGCTTCTTATCCCTAAAACTGTATCTCTCTGCAGAATCCTAAGATCATAAAAGGAATGAAACTATGAGAAACTCATTATGCTTAAGAGGGGACCGTCATTCTCTGTTCTTGTACATCATTTTAAAACCTCCATCACACCGCAAGAGGCAAACTTGTGCTGTGCTTCTCTCAATCACTGTATTTATGCAAAAACTCTGCAGTGAAAATCATCCCTAGTGCTTTCACGGAAGAGACTGTAACTCCCATTAAGTGATTCCCTGCAAAGAGCACTGCTAAAGTGAACTGGTTAAAAGTTTTTGGGGTGATTTTTGTTCCAGATATTATAAGGGCTCTTTGGATATAGTGCAGTTTGAGTGCACACAATGCTGCCTATCATCCTCATTTACTGCTCATCTCATTTGTGTTGATGATGGAAGATTAACAGGTAAAACAAAAGATCCGTTGTGTGTTTATTTCAGATACACGCACAGAGAATATTTTATGTCATGAACTGCCCAGGAACAGGCATTTTTCGTTCTTGACACGAAGTCCAGTTTGATGGCACTGGATTAACAGAGGAGATGAAAAGAAATAACATGAGTGATAGGTATCATTCTTGGTTTATTTTCATCTGAAGATGTTTCCCGTGCTAATGTGCGGCTGTCTTAAATAGAAGTGCCAGATAGCATTAGGACAATTCTGTTATCCGGCTCTTTGACAAGCCTGATTTTGCCTTCCAAATTAGGAACCACAGAAAGGACAATATTTCTCTTTATTTTTTTCCTACCCCTCTCTGCGGATCTTTTATGTCTACTTGCATTCATAACACTTCCCTAAAGCTCTTAATTTAACAGATTTAATCTAAACCAGGTACCAGCTTGCAGCCTTTGGGTAAAGAAATGTTTCCTGACACTGCATTAGTCTTTGTTACCTATAAAGGGCACTGCTGAGGTGCAGCCCCTTGCTGGGTAGGTCCAGGCAGTGCAAGCACCTTGAACAGCAGAACTCTTCATATGCTGCAAATGTCCTCCTTCCCCATCATCTACACTTCCACATTACTGCATTGAATCCATAGGAGCACATATTTCATATACTGAGAACCTCTGATTATGCATGAGAGTGAAATTTGAGGTTTGGATTGAATGACTATCCATGACAGCTTGCTGGGTTTGGGAGACTCCGTGGTATATTTAAAGATCCCCTGACAACACAAGCTCCTCTAAGTGATTGCACCTTACTGGACAAGAGATTTCTATTTAAAATGACCATAATCAAAAGGATATCTATGAAAAGATCCTTCTTAAAGGCAAATGTCGTGCCTCCCTAACTTGTCAGAGTGCACTGATGGCAAAGGAAATTTTGTGGGTCATGAGGCTCACAGCAGATGCTAGAGCAAGCTGATGGTAGGAAATGACTGATCTTTGCAAACTCCCATTTTAAGCTGACTGCCATCTCCTTATGCATTACGTGTGAAACGTCCTGCATTTTTCCAGAAGAGGCAGTATTTCAGGATCCAATTAACTGGCAAACATGATGCTATAAAAGTAGTCTTGATTAAAAAGTGACCGGATGAGATGAAACATCTGTAGTGAAGGAAACAGCAGCACACCACGATTACAAAGGCAGAGAAGAATAGATGTCTTTGAGAGGCTGAGTACCATGTGCAGGAAATGTCTGATAAAAACAAAATTTCATCCTGAAGTGCTCGTTCCTGGTGGCAGAATTCTCTGATTCAGAATGTGCTGTGTTTGATGAAATCTTCTGCAAAAAACCACAAAGCAGAGTTCAAAAGAGGAACATTTATTTCCCTGACGGCATCAGCAGCGAGTCTGATGGAGGAGTCACTTTTACCAAGCAGCTGCAAGCCTCAGGGGGGTTCTGGTTCTCTGGAAATACTGAAACATTTACATTTTGTCCCACTTTGACCAAAATGAGACTCAATAACAACAGGAAAAAAAAGAAAACCCACAATGGTTTTCTGCCGTCGGAGAGTCCCACTTGTCAAACAGCTCTGCAACTCTTGTGCTGGAGACAACACTCTTCTGATGTACAGAGCTTTGGCTGCAAGGAGTTCCCAAAGAGAAGCTGGTCTCAGCATTAGGCTTGTCTCTGAGGTCCACCTGTGCCACCTCCTGTTACTTCTGAAAGACTGTCTGATTTCTTTAAGGCTGTTTTTTTTTTTTTTGTGGATGGAGCAGTTGCTATCGAATGGAACGCTTTGACTGGTGCAGTAAGTGAAACCCGTGCTGGTAGGAAACAGACGTTTCAAATCTGCACGTAATTCCAGCATTTGGAGCGTTGGTTAGTGGCAGATCCGCGCTAATGTGAAATGGAAAGAACCCCCAAATTTCAGTTTTTCACGAAACAGACATTCCTTTCTCAGAATTCTCAGTGATTGTCTCCGACATAAGCACTGATGGTTTTGCTTTTTCGTTTTGCAGCATCCTATATAAAATGTAAAAATAACATCAGCTGTAGGCACCTAATTAGTATTGAAGCTTAATAACTTAAAAAGCATGAATCAAGTACTATCAAGTTTTTCCTTCTGATTTTCTTCCATTGAAAAGCAACTTGTCAGTCAACATAACTCAACAAAATAGATAATTTTTTGATAGTTGCATTTCTAAAGGAAAACTGCATTGCCTCATCATGACACATACTTAGGAGCTGGCTTTCCAAGTGCTCTGCTCCTAAAAGGGATATTACTTTGTTATTTAGTTTTGTATTGGCCAATGCTTCTGTCTAATATATACCTAGTGCTGGATTTAAGTAAGATTTAAAAAATCTAAATAATTATATTTTTGGGTGGACATTGTCAAGAGATTGAATGTTGGCAGGGGTATTAACAAGCCCTGTCATTGCTCTCAGGTAGCAGGTAAGTGACATCTCCTTGATAGGAATAATACTTGTGAATCAGTTTGCATCGTCACCTTGAGTCTTCCTGCTGCTGCTTCCATGTATCAGAGACATCCTTGTGAAGGTCTAGGTTATGGGTACAGTACACACAGGAAAAAAAACCCTATAATTGTAGTACAATCACTACCAAAGAGAAAGCTAAAAAATCTGGAGTACCCTACTAGTAGTGCACAACCTCAGGAGGAAAGGATTCCTACTTCTTTTTTAGAGAATGACAGAACTGAGAGAAAGAGAGATGGAGAGGACATGAAAGTGCAGCTGAAAAAGGACTGGAGGGAATAAATGAGAAATCCTTGATGACATGGCAGTAAGGTGGGGATGCTGCCTTCCTGAGAAGGATGAAAAGGACTGCAATTGGAGAAGACACATAAGAAGGAGTAAAAGAAGCTATGTACCCTGAAATGAGAAAGCAGTCTACTACAGTGTTGAATGCTTATCCTATAGTAAGGTGCTGAGTAACTTGTTAGAATCACTTCCTCAGACAAAGCAAAAGATCCATTTCTCTCTGGCAGAGGATAAAACCCAAAATCCATGACAACAGAAGTGTATCCTAGGAGTTCTTTGGTTTTTAAGCATATATGATGCTCTGTCCTTCAATGCCTAAGTTATGTGCCTGGTGGCAGCTTTTACTTTACTCAGCACGAGCTCCCTTTCTGTGGCTCCAGGGGGAGAAGTGCCCAGGTGAAACAATGCTGCAAAGTGCTCCAGTTTTCTAAAACAAGTGCCAAATGCACATTTATACTAAGGATTCTATCACAGTCTGCTAGAGGAAAGTTCATTAGCATGCAGGGATGTGTACTTAGCCCAATCTTGGCATCTTTTTTTTTTTTTCCTATCTGAAGGTATTTAGCATTACGTTTTCTCATGACTGCAGGAGTATTCTCTGATTTAATTAGATGATTGCTAACTATTCTAAAGGATTAAGGACTTTCCAGCAGCTCGTTTGACAAAATTGCTTCCAACTTGCAGGCGTCTGTGATTTGTCCAGGGTTGAACTTCAGTGAAGTCCAACGCGCAGTGCTCCCACCACCATGTAGAAGTTTTCACTAGCTGGTGCACAAATACCTTCAGATCCACTTTTGTGAGGTCTCTGATCACTTAGTACGAGCCCAGGCAGATGCCTGCTCAGGTTTTGCAGACAGCACGGCCACAGTATGAATGCACCAGATTATTAGCCAGATTCATTGCCCTGGGGACAGCACCAGAGTGATGCAGCCCTAGAGCAACACCTCTTGGTGTCGTCCCTCCCATGTGCCTTTCCTCCCAGGAGAGCAGTGCAAAGAGAGGGAGGTGTTAGAGCTGCCACAGAGGGGGGAAGTTCATCCTCCTGGGAGCTTGCCAATCTAAAAAAAAAACCAAAAACCAAAAAAGGCAAAAAAACCAACCCCGGCAAAAAAACCAACCCCATCAAAAAAGCCGACAAAAAAACCCACACCAAAAAAAAAAATAAAAGGCAACACAGCACAGGGTAGGTTTGCTTGAGGTGGTTTGAGTGCTGTAGATGAAATGCTGCAGATGACTGTACTGAGTCACATAGCCAAAGCTAGAGGCATTTGGGACTTGTGTGTGTGCTCAGGTGCAGAGCTCTTGCTTTCAGGGGAGGTCTTTGACCTGAAAGAACCCAGGGAGCCTTGGTGTTGCCATGTTAGAAGGCAGCTGTGCTGGAGTCTTTCAAAATATTTGGACTAAGATTTCTAAATGCCACCTTTTAAGTCCATTTGGTATTTCACCGAGCATTTGTTCCAGCTTTTCAGGAAGCATATCAGCCTTTCCTTCTTCCCTTGCCCCTTCCTCAGCTTCCAAGGAATGAAATTCTACCCATGTCACTCTTCTGGCATCTTGTTGCAAAGCCATAGTTCTGAATTGATGCAGGGGTTTTGTTTAACACTGGCACCAGTATCACTATTGCACTACGATACAGGCTGAAACAAGGTTGTGTGACTTGTTTGACCAACACAGTGAAACTGCGCAAATCAAATATCAAATACAGCAAATAATGATTAATCCACAGAAGAAAAAAAGGCATCAAATTCACTTGAATTCTAAATTGAAGGGAATTACAATCTGCTTGCAGGTATTGTACAAGATAAACATGGGGCTAAATTATTCCCTAAAATTATGCACTCTCTCATAATCTCGGTCAATAAAAAGACTTTCCATGAGAATAATTAATAACATTAATCTTAAGGAAGGGCTAAATCACTGAACCTGTAAACCAGATCAGTAGACTCGGGTGGTGGAAGGCAGCCACTGTTCTTTGGCACTGAAGTGCTTCCAGATTGCATCAAATTATCAAAATTCTGCAGAGGGCTGGGAGGATGGCAGTGACCCTCAAGCCTCTCTACATGCAAAGTTCCAAAGCTCTGGTGTTTCTTATTATCATTACTGATTTTTCTGTCACTCACACACATAAGAAGAAAACAAAAACAAGGAAAAAGAATTTAAAATAGGTTACTGCTTTTTCTTTATGGTAAATTTAATTGTGTATTCTTCCTTCTTTTCCAGTTTCTGTTATCAATATTTACTGCTCATCACTCATTTTTCATTAAATATCATTTATGCTAAAACTGGGTTAGTGGTAGGAATATCTGTGCATGAATATTTCGTCAAATTGGAAATTGCTGACTGCAGCTCTGAGTAAATCAGAGTTCATTACTAAATTAAGCTGCCCTGATTACAGTTTTACTCTGTGATGGTTTTTGCATCTGTACTAGACGTGAGGATAGCCCGAGTGCCACCCATTTATATTTTCACAGTGCAGACAGGGCCTCGATGTGTGTTTACACTCAATTGCTTGAGCATATCCAGTTGGGCACTTGTGTGCACATTGCGTATCTCCTTGCAGGTTCCCAAAGTCTGTATTTAGTGGTATTTACTGGTGTTTAACCATTATGCTACTCCTTCTTGCAACAACTTATTCTTGCTGGCTTGTACATGGTGGGATTTTCAATCCTGTGCATAACCGGTGCGTATGGTGCGCTGGAGGAAAGGTTTGCAGAAGATGTCTAGCTGAGTGGGAAGGGCTGTAAATGAGTCAGTAGTGAATGAGGAGACACGTGTACAAGAGAGGGAGGAATCTCAGTACCTGAGGTGGTGAGGATCGCTGGCAGGCCAAGGTGAATGTCACGTCTCTATCTTCACGTCTTGTCCTCAAGCATCAATATCTGCTGGAACTGAGCATCTAAGTCAGATCAAGTATTTAAGTAGCCCATGCTCTGTGGTCAAAAGTAGTTCATTCTCATGCTCCTTCTTAGCTCTTTCCATTTGTTCACCTGTACTCCCTGCTCTGCTTCCTGCCTCTCTGACCAGTTGTGAAATACCTAATGTGGGAGGTTACATCCAGTTGGGTATGTCCACAGGACAGGCCTGGGCTGGATGAGTGGGGCTACTGTTGAAGTATGTGTTCCCTCACTTGACCCACGATCCCCTTCCAAATCTACCTGGTCCTGCTTGTCTCAGGACACAAGGGAGGACTTGGAGACCTGAAGTTTAAATGGTTTTTCAACTGATCAGTTGTAGAAAGCTGCGTATCAAGGGACCCAGACCTAGGACTATTGGAAGCTGGACAGCAGCAAGTAGGTGACAATTGAAGGAGTTAGTGGCATGTCCTTGCTGGGTAGCAAGTTATATTGGCTGTCCACATGCCCATAATGAAGCAAGACCAAAGCACTGGCGTTTGGTTGCCCTTATCATTAGCCTCATCCCTGGCAAAGCTTTGACATGGGCCAGCCCTCACTCCCAGAGCAGACCAGAGATAGGCATGGGTGTGACTGGTCACTGGCACATTCCCAATGGACACTTAACTTACAAGCAGGGTCTCAGACCGTATTATTTGCTAGATGTAGCCACAGGTTCTCTGAAATGAAACAAGGCAATGTTTCTAGAGCTCCCAGTTCCTCAGCCTGATCGCTCAGCCATGCTCTCACACTGTGCAGCAATGATACAGAGCTGACTGTAATGAGATGACCGTGCAGGGTCTTTGATTTTCTCCTATGAATGCCTCTTCCTGGATTATTGGCCTGACTGAAGCTTCTAACAGAGTGGAAACACATGAGTCACTGTGTTGTTTAGCTGGGTCAATAGATAATGGGTTCCCTTGTTTAGTGGTTGTGTTATTGAAGGGGTTTTTGGTTATAGATTTTCCTCAGACCTATTATTTCCTTGAAAATATAGTCATGGAGAACAGCTTTTTAAAAAGAAAGTATTTTTCCCCGTTAGACTATAGCAAAGAGTAAGGAACAGGTCAAAAAGGCAGATTTTAAGTATATATTATTTTTCCTAAATCTACCATTTTTTTCCCTTGTAGTAACTCTGACTTAGCCTTGATCCTCTGTGACTTTTCAAGGTCTCGTGAGCCTGATCTTTTAACTGCTTTTTGGACTTTTATTTGAGGAGCAACTACCAAAAAATCATCAGGGCTTCAATTATTGCAATATGCATGCCACCAACCTAGCTGTATGATACTGAAAATAAGTTCTGAGAAGCTATGATCTTGGCTTTCAGAGAATTAGCTGCTTGGGCCAGCTGAAGACATCGACTTTTGGACTATACAGACAAAAGCTGTATTTAATTGTTCGTTAAATGTTAACGCGGTAACTCCAAACCGTACCACAACATGAATTCTTTGTGTCATATACACTAAAATATTCACAGACATAAAAAGCATTGCCATTGCTCCATCACCACTTTTATCTCTCAGCAGGATTTACTTTATTATTATTTGGTTATTCCTTGACCTTCCACGCGACCTCTTCTGATTCTCACCCCTCTGTTCATGAACTGAATAGTTCCACTGCTGAAACTATTCTGTTCATACTGAGTGTGATTTTATTATTTATTTTCAGCAGAAGTTTTCCTGACTCTTTGGAGGTTTGTGTGCATTCTGAGCCAACTGCTGGGCTAGAAGGCAGATGCAGGGATGCTGAGAAACAGTCTACTGAGAAGCACTACTTCCCATAAGAGTGTCCCAGGAGTATCTTCCAGTCTCCAAAGGTTGCCTGCAGGGCATGACTGGGCTGCAGCCTTGCGCCCTAGCAATAAAAGGTGACCCAGCAGCCATCCTGCCAGCTATACCATTTGCTAATCAAAGGCTGCATCTCCCAGACTAGAGCCACACTGGAGCTGTTTTCAAGCCATGTATGGCTCAGCAATTTTTCGAGGAATTGTGAAATGCTGCATGCATTAAATTTTGTTGTAGTAGGGTGGTGCCTATGATGAAATCTTGCCTGAAAATTTCTGATACTACAGAGTTTCCCAAAACTAGGTTTTGGATGCTAGTTATGGCTTCGTGCTGGCAGTTCAACAAAAAGATTATCAGTTTTATCAACTTACAGCAGTATTTGTATTTTCTCACCTATAGGATGTTTTTTCCAGCCAGACAAACATTTTTTTTTGTCACTCAAACCCTGGTCAAGACTTNTTTTTGTTTTTTTTTGTTTTTTTTTTGTTACTCAAACCCTGGTCAAGACTCGAATGACTAAAATTATAACAAAGCTTCCCAGAACTTGATATGTCTGTTTAAGATTCGGATTTTGGCCTATAAATAGAATAAAGGATGACATTGAACATAGCGAAGAGTGCACATATTGTCACATTTTTAATATGGTAATGGTGCTGCAATTGGGTAACTGAGAATTGGTGACATGAATCATTTAGAAATATGTTCTTGATCCTATGAATATTCTTACGGGCTCTTATAAAGTCAATGCCAATAAGCAAGGACACCTGGGCTCCAAGATAAATGTGTTTGTAGGTATCTAGGACAAGAGTATTCTTCAAGTGAAATCTTCCTCCTTTAACGACTCCTTAAATGAGTCCCAGACTGGAAGATAAGCTGCTCCTTGTGGATAGCTACACTGGGAAATACCTGCTATGATTTCCAGTAGTAAATCTGACTGACCAGCTGTAGGAGTCTGATTTACTTGCTTATTTATTTATGAGTGCTGGACCTGTTGGCTCTAGATGCAGCTGAGGGAACTCAGCCATTGTGAACATCAAACTTAAATTAATACAGACTGTCTGAGCTTCACATGAGAACGTTGAGTTTGTGTTCAGTCTCAGTCTGAAAATACCTGGCTCTGTTCAGGTCTCTTTCCACTGTGCATAGAGAGCTATGGGGAAACAAAGTGTGCACTCTGTGTAGCAATTTTAGTTTGTTGTTTTTTTTTTCCTTCTCAGAAAATATTTAGATGTCAGCCTGGGAGGCTAAGCCCAAAATTCCTCTATGATTAAACAGTAAGAGCTCCTGTCGGCAAAGTTGTCAGATGTGTGTTAATATATGGTGCTTTGGTGGAGTTATTTAGCCTTTGCTACTTACTAAACTGTGAAGGATTTGTTTCTCAGTGGTCAGATGTCATCTTTGATCCAGTAAGATTTAGCTTAAAGACCTTTTCCTCTGTTCTTTGGCAAGCAATCAAATCCAGCTTTCTTTCATAGCCTTTCGAGAAACATTTCAAGATTATCAGGATTTCTAGTACCTCACATTTTTTCACCATATTTATTAAACCCCGCAGATTCCAGCTTGTTCTACAAAAACTACATGAGCTGGCAATTCATGTTGCAAGAAAGAAAAAGTCAAATCAATTTATACTAAAGTAGATGTATTTTGGCAATTGGGCAGTATTCCCTGCTAACGTGTCAGTGGAAATTTTCCAAGGTTCTGCTCCTCAACCAAAAGAGCTGAATGTGTTAAATGGGATGGCATGTGGTTTAGAGTTCTTCTTCGCTCTGAGATTTGGAAGAGGAGCTCAAAATGCCACGCCTTTCTTCTCCTATCTTGTCTCTTGATGCGTTCTTGCACTACCCCGTGGTGTGGTTTGGATTTCTTAAGGCAAAACGGAAAGTGGTGCAGTCCATGGCCAGTGTATTTGACCCGATTAACTCCACCATACTTGAGACTCCTCCTACCCAGGAATACCCCAGTGGGATTGTCAAATTCCCCTTCTTCTCACTGCCCTCCTGAAAGGGTTCAAATTAAAGGTCTCCATTTTAGCACATTTTAAGCAGCAGTTTTAGTTTACATATGCGTTTTCCCTTGCAGGGACTTGTCCTTTTATGCTCTGATGTTTCACCTTCTGATATTAGAGGTGTAAACTATATATGACCTGAATGTTTTACCCGTCCTGCCATAGGCCAAAATGTGATTGGAATTTATTAAGACTTATTCCATTCTTTCTGGAGGCCTTTGGAAAACCTGGCTGGGAGTTGGGGAAAGGGATCTGATCCAAAAGGAAACACGTTATTTATTCCTCTCTCTATTCAGCAAAATCACTGCATGATGTATAACAGGCTTAGCAATGCCCTCATTGCCTTCACAGAGTCCATGGAATTCCCTCTTCTGATCCATAAGTAGGAGGCCATGGGTACAACTACAGGAAGAGTGTAGAAACTGGTGTAGAAAGCCACTGTGTGTCATATATTTCTAGCTAATGAGTGACTCAAAATTGTTAGCAGCTGTAGCAAAGCTTATTTACAGCTCAATTGATTTTTGTCATCACAAGCGCCGTTATTGCCTTCCCTCGCCTTAGATGAACCATCAGTCGCTTAACAAATGGAAGCAAGGGGTGCATTCATGTTCAGAAATGGAAAGAAGCTTGGGCGAGACGTATGACCACTGACAATTAAAATAAAGATTTTAAGTTCCTTATTAAAAAGATATATCCAGTTTGTGCGCCCCAGCTTGATGCAGATTCTGTGATTCAGTTAAGAGGTAGATGATAAAAATTGGAGGAAATAAATGAGGTGGGACAGAGATCAGAAGATAGGAGCCTGGACCGGGGTATCAGAGACCTGGAGTCTATTTCTAATTCTGCCAGCTGTTTGATCTGATGCCAGGCTGCTGAATCTTTTTCTCTTTGCATTTTTTGTCTGCCGTATACAAGCCCTTTTGGAGCATAGTTTTCTTATTACGATTTTGAAAAAGTGATGAAATGGATCCCAGTTTCTGTCAGTGGATGCTAAAACAATACAAAATAACCCCCCCACACACCCATTACTCAAATTTATCTTTCAACACTAGATCAAGACTGGAAGATAGAATTCTACCACAATTAATTATTACATATGACAATCTNAAGACTGGAAGATAGAATTCTACCACAATTATTACATATGACAATCCCCCCCTAATTAAGGTGGCACAATGCTCTTTAAATGCTTCCATTGTATCACTTATAAAAGGACTTGTCAGGAAGCTGATTCTCCCATCTGCAAAATGTTTCAGGACTGCAGCAGTTCTGTCATTTAGTGTAAGCGTGGCACTGTTACTCTAAGTGCATCCCCCCACAATGTTATCCAACTGTGTGTATCTGCCTTACTCATCTGAGGTGAGCCAATAGTGCTCTGCTAAGAGACAGGGCTTCTTCTGGGCAAGCTAACTTCTCAAGATGAGGTTTTCCTGGTCTTAATTTCTGTTCAAATGAAAATTTTATTTCTAGACCACATATTAAAAGACACAGTTGTTTTGGAGAACGAGCAGAATGTAGGGAAAAAAAACCAAGCAGATTTATCATTCTCAGCCATAGAAATAACGCGATCAGAAAATAGTTACTGCAGAGTAGGAACGAGTTGTTCAATTTTGAGTACAAAATGGATTTCTGTGATTATGTTTGATTAATTACAGATTAGAAAAATGATATCCCATAAGACGGAGAGAATGAAGGTAATTTATGTTGTACCAATGTACCTGGAAAAGCACACACAATGAACTTCGAGCATTTCTTGTCCTGAATTGGCATGTTTCCTCTGTGAAGTGTAGAGCAAATAATGGTCTCTAAGATGGACATACAGGAAAGACTTCTCTCTCTCTCTCTTTTTTTTTTTTTTTTTTTTATATATTGTTCCTGCTGTGGAATACTTTATTTCAAAGTCTTACAATGGACTTTGCACGTTTTGGGGCTAGCTTTGGCTGTGGAGCACAGAACCTGTTACACTTCCCTGCTCATTGATTCGAACCAGTGGGAAGCACAGTCACAGATCCTTTTTTTCCAGGCCTCACAGCGTATTTCATTCCGTGTGCCTCCAGCTGGTCATGAAATCTTAAAAGGACACAGAGATTTCTTATGCTGTGCTTTCCAAAAATGATTTTAAAGTTTGTGCATCCACATACAACAAGGACTGATAGAGGTAAGCACCCAAAAATAGTTAATGTATCTTTTCAGAAACATGCATGAGAGATTTCTTGGATTCACAGTTGGGTTTGGCAACATTTCAGTCTTTAATTCATTTCAATTAATGAAGCCTTTTTTTCTCCTCTGGTCCTCATGAAAGTGTAGGATTTATCCTTACATTTTTCTGTATGAGAAGCCAGAGCCGTGAGAGCAGCCTTACCCACGATGACACGGCAAATGCAAATCTGGGACTCAACCCCACGCCTGCCTCCGTTCCATAGATGGTTGTAACTATTAAAATGTGGGTTAACTGATGTTGCTGAAACAGCAGCATGTTCTCCATGACTAAGTAGCAGAGTGGGAGTGTGGAAAATGAAGGTCCAGCAGAACCGTGTGATGAAAGGCAGCAAGTCCTCGTGTAGAGGATGTTTGGTTTTTTGGATTTTGTTTAATTTGAGTTGTAGGCAGGTCTTCTGTCAGTGAAGCACATGCTTGGGGTGATGTGATGCAGTACATTCGGGGACTTGTGAACAGTCACACTCAGAAATGCCTGTTGGCTTCTTCCAAAAAGTGCAGTGTTCCGAATAATCCCAGCACACCATGTACCATCAAAGACAATAAGACAAAATTGAGTCACCTTCGGGCACAAGTACACAGCCTCAAAAATGCCCTGTAAATAGGCAATCTTTGATCACAAAATGGTGTCAGCAATGAAGACAGACGTTTGTCATCTTTTCTTCTTTCGAAGCTCATCGAAAGGGAAAAGATGAAAAACATTTTGAAAGGCATGGGAATCCAGCATTAAACTTGGGCTGCCTGGTGTTACTACTTAGAGGGAAGCTTTGCTCAGGTAGAACTTTTGAATGCAACTTGACAGAAGAACTCTAAAAAAGAAAAAAAAATAAAGCAAGCTAAGTCAGGAAACTCAGTGCTTTTGTTCTCCGAAACGCTTCATTTAGTTTTTTGCTGAAGAGGACAAGGCTTTGTTTTGGTCTCTTCCTTGCATATTGTAATTTAATGTCTTGTTTGTAAATGTTCTTTGCCACTGATCCAGGGCTCTAGGAAATATGTCTGACATCAGGTTATTGCTGCCTAGCCTGTTTTATGAAAAGATCATGCACAGAAATTTTCACTGGGTGCTAGGATGTGATAAAACCGATTCCCAGTTACGAATAACAAATAGTACAGGAGGATGCTTATAGCACTTTTTAATAGAAACCATTAAATCAGAGATTTACTCAGTTTCTCACTGAAGGCTCTTCAGAATTTTACTGACTCACAAATGGATGATGCAATAAAATACGGGATCGTATAAAAATGACAAAACAGTAGATTGAACTGAAACAAAAATATACTTTTGTTCCTTTGGGAGTAATAGCATTTGGGGGTTGAAGTCTTTTGTGTCCATTCCGTCTTGGAATTTTCAAAGATTTAAGGTGGGTCTAGGAAAACTGTTACAGTCAGCTTAGCAAAAAAAAAAAAAAAAGCCAAGCAAATAACTGGTACATATGTCCATGAATGCCTCGAATGGTCTCTGTAATTAGCTGTTGCTTGCCGAGGGCAATCGCTCTCCAGGTTATCGATTTCTGAGCTCTCTGGAGAGAGGCTTTGCCCAAAGCCCTGGTGTTGCAGTAAGAGACACTTGTGGACTGCCTTGTGGAATTTGCTCTGACCTACTGCTTCTGAACATCACTGACTGCCTCTTCCTTCCTCCTCTTGGCTCCTTATCTTGACTTCTGCAGGCCTTAAGATTTTTTTTCTCTAAGTAAAAGAATTTACACTGTAATATTTAAAAAAAAAAAATCATAAAAATCGATATTATTCTAACCTCATCATCTGCTCTGCACTTTGTGCATGGTTTCTGGTCCCGCTGAATGTTACAAAAACATACCTGAGGGAGGTGTCTGGGTGTGACTTGCGCTAGACTTTTTTTTCTTGCTTGCTTTAGAAGCACCAGAAACATGTTTACAGGTTGATGATGATAAAAGTTAATTGGCTGGATACTTGTAATGGAGACTTGTCTCCAGGTGAGCACTTAACAGCCTCACAGTGCCCCAGTGTTACACAAACTGGTAGTAACTCTCCGAAAGTAATTACTCTTGGCTGTCTTCTCCTTTCCTGGGTCGTGACCAAGGGTCACCCCTTTCCTCAGCCACACCTGCCCCTGCTACTGTTGGATGTGAAGTGACCCGATCCATGGATTTTGGTTGTGTTCCCTGCACCCTGATCCTCTTTGCTGGCTACAGCCGTGGGAAAATGAACAGCACATCCCGCCCTAAAAAGGTGTTAAAGAGGGGAAAAAAAGCTTTTACTAGCAAAACCACTGCTGCTGCCAAATAGCTGGCTGCGGTTTGTAAACGTTAGGGCAGAAAGTCTTGCTCTGTGTAAGAAGGTAAGATTAGTCTCTAATTAAATAACTGCAGGGGAATCGTTGCAGTAGTCAATGTGCAACACCCACGAGAGGAAAAATCAAGTTAGGATGGAAAGGTTTTATTGAGGCAACTGAGACTGTATCTGACACGCTACTTAGGCTGATCCTGCTATGCAAGAGACAGAGAAATTAGTTGCCATGAAAAGAACTGTGGGATAAGGTGCAGGACTGGCTGAAGCTTGTGCCTGCTCTTTTCTGGGAGGTTGCCCTATTTGAAAATGCTGGAATAATTGAAGTCACAACCAAATTAATCCTTATCATGGGCAAACTAAATATTCAAGGATGTGCAGATTGTGATTCAGTAGATTAGTAGATAGGGCTTCAGGTGAGAGGTGGATACATGTGTTTGAGGTTTTCCTCCAGGAAACATTTATATCCTTGACTTGATATACAACTAACTCTTTGGATCTCATCTTTTGCAAGGAAAAAAAATCTTTAAATTTGGTCTAAGATGATCTTTTTTTTTTTATATATTTTTAATGAGTGACATAAACTCCATTAATGTGTACTGCCCTAACTGTATATCTCAGCCTTTGATTTTTGGATCTCAGCAGTTCTTGTTTACATGAAGTCCATTTTGTGTCCTGCAGCAAGGTTAAGAAAATGAAAACTTTTCAATAAAACAAATTCTGAAAAATCTCTGAAATTGCAAAAGAAGTCTGAGTTTCTGAAAGCTTTCAGAATTGAAATTATATTTTCAGGATACATTTTAGAAAAACTACACAAAAGCAGCATTTTTAACCTTAACAATTTAAGCGGGCAGTAGTTACTTAACTTCTATTCAGTGCTCTAAAAGGCAGCACCAAAACCCAATCAAGACTTTTAATTTTTAAACTCGTATTATTAAAAAGGGAAGTAGCATCAATGAGCTTGTGATACTTGTCTAACTGGTGGGTTTGTGTGAGACAATCCTCTCAGTGCCATTCAGTCCTCAGCCCATGGTGCCTGTAGCTGGATCACTGAATGGAGGCAGGCTCCAAGTTTTTTTGCATCACAGGATCGTGGTCCATGCCATGCAGCTTTTCTAATAGGGGAGCTGCTTGAATTACACTGAATCTGCCTAATAAATCAGTGCATGAAGAAAATGTGTACACCATTATCTATTTAACTGGTCTCACTTAGTTTTCTCCTAGACTTCTAAATGAAATGTTATTAAAATTAATGCAATTAATTTATCTTCCAGCCATTTAAAATTAGCTGCTTACCTAAAGAGTATAGGAATATAAGTGCTCTTTAATGAGAGCATGGCTCAGGGTTTCATTTGGACTTAAATCAAATTAAGAGTGTAATTAGAGCACTGATAACAAAGTATGTGTTCCTCAGAAACTAAGAGAGGGATTTTGTTGTCCATCTTCTGCTCATACCCGCAACCTGGGCCCTCTTAAAGCTGCCTTTGTATAGAAGCATAGAATTGTCAGGGTTGGAAGGGACCTTGAAGATTATTGAGTTCCAACCCCCCTGCCATGGGCAGAGACACTTCCCGCTAGATCAGGTTGCCCAGAGCCCCCTCCAACCTGGCTTTAAAAACCTCCAGGGATGGGGCTTCCACCACCTCTCTGGGCAACCTGTTCCAGGGTCTCACCACCCTCACAGTAAAGAATTTCTTCTTAATATCTGATCTAAATCTACCTTCTTTCAGTTTAAAATCATTCCCCCTTGTCCTATCACTACACAACATCCTAAAAAGTCCCTCCCCAGCTTTCTTGTAGGCCTCCTTCAGATACTGGAAGGCCACAATGAGGTTTCCTCAAAGCCTTCTCCTCTCCAGACTGAATAACCCCAACTCCCTCAGCCTGTCCTCATAGGAGAGGTGCTCCAGTCCCCTGATCATCCATGTGGCCCTTCTCCGGACATGTTCCAGCATGTCCAGATCTTTCTTGTAGTAGTAATATGGTCTATATCTTCTCAGGTCGTATCTGCACGAGTCTGGGTAGGTTGTCTTTGATGCCGTTGCTGTGCTAAAGTGGCTTCTGAGGCTATTTTTTGGGATGTGTAGTTTCAGGCTGTGATTTCATGGATGGTACGAGTGTATTGAGTTCTTGCACCATTTGCCGTGCTGTCACCTTGTCTCACGCTGGACGAGCTGTTGTCCTCATGTCAATCACATGGTAATGACGAGGCCCCGTGACAGCTGCTGTTTGTAAAAACCCCGTGAGACCTGAGTTCAAGGTGAGTTCAGTGTCTGCACTTACACACTAGAAGAAAACAGTTCCTGAGGGGGGGGGGGAAATGGAAGCCTCTTGGCTAATTGCTGGGTGATACTCTTTATTGAGGAGCTTAAACTAGGTGAGGAGAGTGGTATCGTAAAATGTATGTCTGTAGCCAAGTTAATGAGTAATCTGTGGCTTTAATGGAATGGTAAATTAAGTTGTATTTTTATTTATATATATATATTTATATAGGTTTAAAGTATGATGGAAGTAAGGTCCATGAAATATCTGAATTAAGGTGCAGCTAGAAATCATACAAGGCATATCACAATGTATTTAAAAGCCATATAGGTGTGGTCCTTGGGGATATAGTGCAGGGATGGATTTGGTAGAGTAGGGTAAATGGTTGGACTTGATGACCTTGAAGGTCTTTTCCAACCTAGATGATTCTGTGATTCTGTGACAATAAGGAGAAGTCCTCCTGCCACCAGCTGGTGTGTACGAGCACGATCAGACTGCTGCACATCCCACCTCGTCCGCAGGCGTGCGGTGGTGCATCAGGAAGCAGAGAGGTTGGCTCTGGTGGCTCTCAACAAAGACAAAGTGGCCCCTATTGCTTCTGGAGGCAAAGGAGACAACAAGGGCACAATCTGAATGCTCCTGAGGGAGAAACTGAAGAGAAATCGTGGCAACAAGGGGTGAGCTTTCTGACATTCCCCTTTGCTCTCGGTATGCGGAGAGGGTACATGAAGTGTGGAGGGAAGTCACCAGACTAAGCCATGTGTCTACCCAAAATCTCATTGCCTTCCTGGGAGCTGTGCAGAGAGAAAGATGGCAGGTTTTGTTTTCTTCAGACCCTGCAACGATTTGTTCTTTGAAATGTAGTGTAAATTACGAGTGACTTGAATTATTTTAAAGACGGGCATTACTACGCGTGACTCAGTTTTGCAGTACTCCAGAGAGGAAGTTTTCCTTTGTCTTCAAGATACTATCAGTTCCCGTTGTGTTGCCAGTTAAGGTGCTGTAACTTAAGTCAGAAATAGAACATGATTAAGCTATGGTGCGGCAAGGCAGAGGGAAGAGAAATCAGCCTTCATCTACAGCAATTCCCAAAGTGCCACGAGGCTCTTGGTTATGTAACGATTGAATTGTCGGAGATTTCATCTATAAAGTGCAGCCGAGTCATTAGGTATTAAGAAATCTCTTGCATCCCCTTTATTTATTCTTTGATATTTATTCTTGAATCACTGAAACAGCCAGCAGTAGGGAATAGACAATTAAAGGGAGAATTGCACTACTAAACATTGTGTAGTGATTACTCATTCCAGTAAAAAGATTTTTTTTTTTCTCCCCCGATATATTTGTATTAGACAGTACAAATACATTTAATTTTTAGAGAATATCACGGCTGAACAGTACATTTCCGAGATGTTCTGTGAAATTAATCTTCCACTCAAAACTCTTTACAGTTTTATAGGTGGACTGTGAACCATCATCTCTGAATCTGTTCATAAACTGCTGTAGGCACTTACTCCAATACCTCTCGAATGCCTCGTATTTTGAGGGTTGTTGCTCATTTTATCTCTAAAGTTGCCCATGTTCCACCAAACCTGGTATCCCGCGAGTATCCCAATTATCTTCTTTGTTATAACTTTGCACCATAATTAAAAGATGTCGAGGTTCAGGCAGAGGAAGTTATTTATGCAGAAAATATGAATTCTTCAGCTTTCATCGTTTTCTGCGCTCTGTTTTATGTCTAAACCACAGGAGGGATGTGCTCAGTGCTGTGTCCCGCAGTCATACAGACCTGCCAGGGTGCAGGGCGGCTGTCCCCATCCCACCCACATCCTCAGGTGCACACCCAGAACTAGGAGACGGAAAGCACCCCTGGGCTCAGAGTTCAGCTGGACCTAGGACGTCCAAGATTAAATTTTTTGACGTGAGATTTTAATACTTGTCACTACAGATTTCTGTCTGAAGTTAAGTGCTTTTCCCAGTTGTCTATGGCTGTCATTTTATTTTTAGCATGTGAACAACTGGCCAAACCAAACCATGACAATCTTGGCAATGTTCAGTGTGTTTAGAACCTCCTTGGCCAACAGATCGTCCCCTGTGCAGTTAATCATAATGTGCACCTGGCCATGTAGCTGACACAAATAGTCCTGAAAGCCCAGCTGTGGGTGCTGCCTACGCATTGGCCACGGCCAGCAGTAATTTAGGAGGGACCAGAGGTAAGGCAGTCTTTCAAAATCTGTTATCTGAATGATAGGCTTTCAACACAGAAGCAGATTGGGACCCATTCTGTCTGCTGGCAAAATGCTACTGTGCTACTAAGAAGTTACGGCGTCGCTAAACCGGCCAGCGAGGATCCAGGGATTTGAGACAAAGTGGAAGGAGAGAAAAGGGATAAAAGCTGTGATAGGAAGCTGGTCCTCGAGGTGAGAAACCTTCATGGTGAGTGAGCAGCAGAGTGATGTTGCTGGGTGGTGACAGCAGAGTTGGGATTTGGATGGCACAGTGTGGGAGCAGCGTGGTGGCACGCAACTGCACCGCGTTCCTAACACGGGTGGACCTTGGCTGGTGACGTGGCGGCAAATACCAGACGAGCGCGAGCGTTGGATCCCTCAGCAGATTAGTAAACCTGACATCTGAAGTATTTCTCACTTTGTTCTTGGCAGCCAGTTTTATCGGCTGGTGGTAGAAAGTCAGCCTTATCAAGGCGAACGCTGAGATGCGCGGTCTGTGGCTTGCAAACCAGCTGTTGGCCTGACAGGGAAGCAGTCAGAAGCACTAAGTGCGAGTGGGAAGACAATTTGAAAGTGAAAAGCACACACAACTGATTTAAAAGCAGTCAGGAGAGCCAGCACCATTTATGGTTCTATGGGACAGAGCTGCTAAGTCAGCACCAAAGCAGCAATAAGTTCTCAAAGACTGGAAGCACGGACATAAAAACGAATGCCTGAGTAGAGACTGTCAACTTAAAAGAAAAAAATTATAGAGGGTTTTCAGGTGGATCAGGTGGTAAAAGTTACAAACAGCAGGTGCTGGCGAAGGAGACTGAGCTGAAATTTCTAAGAACGAGCTTTGTGGACTAGCGTGCTTGAAACCAGCAGTGTGTGAAACCTCCTCAGGGCAGTGAGCAATGTGGGGAATATTCTAGTGTTTTCCAAGCAAATTGGTGGGCCTTACCACCTTTTTTGACATGAGCATTTACTGTCCACTGTTGCATTTGTAGCTCAGGTTCCTGCCCTCAAGAGGGAAATTGCAGGAATGTAGGTTCAGTGCTTACGCATCCCGCGTTCGCAGTGAAGGTGGAGTGGAGAGCACCTAGCAAACCTGCTACCCAACCTTTCTTAGCAATCATTAAAGTGTCAGTTCTCGCTATTTTTTTCCTAGCTGCAGGCAGGAACGTTACTGCTAATTTTCAGCTCCCTGCTAACACTTAAATTAAGACTCTGGAGAGACTTGGTTGGGGTTTTTTAGCGCCTGAGTAGT
Organism: Baryphthengus martii; assembly: GCA_013396935.1. NCBI lineage: Eukaryota > Metazoa > Chordata > Aves > Coraciiformes > Momotidae > Baryphthengus > Baryphthengus martii. Next base: position 139,196 of record VWZK01009192.1, on the reverse strand, counting down.
CATTTGACAACTTGCGAAGCAGCAGATGAATACTGGTGAGGTTGAGAACTAGGTGTTGTCCAAGGGTAAATACGTGTGGCAAGGAGGCAGGGGAAAATTCACAACAAAAATAGGCTGTACTGACCTGGGAATGAGGATACTTGAAATAGAATTGCTGCAGGCGAGCCTGTTCTCAGAGCACAAAGACCAAAACAAGCTCTCTTGCCTTGCTGATGTGTTTGGAAGACCTTAATGTGACCTTGGAAGAGTAGCATGCTTAAAAAAAATAAGGGTCAAGAGACAAGGGGCTAGGCTGTGGACTTAAACAGAAGCCAGGATAGAGTTCAAATCCTGGATTTTAACCTGGTATAGCGTGCAACGCCAGTGCCACGGTGGTACGTAAGAGTCAGACAGAGGGAAGTGGGTCTTTAGCTGTTCCAAACAGCTGTTTTGAGCATAAATTGTCAGTGTGAGGAGATCAGACCGTGTTTGTGCCCCTGCTGAAGGCTCTCCTGTTGCACTGTTAAAACATTCTCTAGTATGAGAAAGCAAAATTTGCTGAATCTGATGTTCCAGAAGCTGTGATTGGTAAGAAGCAGAAACAGGCTGACGGTACCAGGAAGGTAGCTAATTTTTGCGTGGTTTTAATATGAAGATCTTCCTCCGATACCGCAGCTTTGGACACACAGATTTCAGTGAACTTTGGATAAAGTCATAAATGAAGTGAAGGATGATCAGAATTTTAGGAGTTGGGCCAAAAAAGGTGATAAAACTTTATATGGGTGATAAATTTGCATATTTTTATTCACTGTTATATGGTAGTTTTTTTTATTTACTCAACAGACTCATATTTTGATCTTTATGAAAACCAGAAAGAAAATCCACTGTGCAAATTTGTGTAAATGGTTTATAATATTGAGAAACTCATTAAATAAAGACTGATCCAAATCAGCGATAACTACTCTGTATATAACTCTATGAATGCTATTAAGAATTTGTAACTCAAAAGCTAAAAAGAAAAATGATTTCTGTGTAAATCTAGAGATTTCCACTGCTTTCCTAAGAAAATATTAAATATCTAAATGAAGGAATCCTCAGAAAAGCAGCACTTGGGTTTCTGCTGTCTAAAATTTTTACGTATATCTAATAAATACCTGGAGAATTTGAGTCAGGTGTTGCCTTGTCTTGGACAGAGTGGAGCATCACTTTAGGACTCTGACGACCTTTGCGTAACGCAAAATGTGAAACATTGAACTAAAAGTTCATCATAAAGTTATATACAAATAATAAATAAAAGCTCATTTTATTTAACTGGAGACCTAGCTCATTTAATCATTACTGCCTGCCAAAATAATTTATAAATGACTAAGCAGTCTCTGACAGGGAATGATGCTTTTTTGAAAAAGCTCTTATTTTGAGTTACCGTAAGCAATTTCCATTTTATTCCTTTTCTAAATGAAGCTGCACTCGCTTACCCCAAAGCTGAACACAGACTCCAAGCTCAAATATTTAAGAGCACTGGGGAGAAACTTCGGGCAATACCGTATCTTTCTGTAAGCTGTAATGCATTATCTCAGTGTTTCTTGGCTCATCCCTGCATGTTAAAAATAGAAGCGCTGTTCTAAAGCAAGTTCCTTTATAAATTTGACTCAAATACCCACTTGGCACCCTGTTTTCCTGGTGATGATTGTGTGGAATATAGTCCCCTTTGGCCTCTTTTTTTTGCAGCTCGGAATGCTCCCTTGCAGGGCTAGTGTGACAGCTGCAAGAACAGATGCCAAAGTGTAGGATACCGTATTTTTCTGTGTATAACCCTTAAGTAGTTTGTGTTAAACAAAGCAGCTCTGCCGCTGCACGGCCGGGCCATTTCCTTTGTGATTCAGCAGTAAAAGAAGGTTATTTATGTGTATAGGTGATAGGATGGGAAGTTTCCCTCTTTGCTCTTAATACCTCCAATATTGCAGCAGGTGCTTTCTCTTCCCTGGTAAGCTCCCGTCTCTGCTGCTCATTTGTTTGGATTATAAAAACACGTCCCAATCCTTCACTCGGTGCTTAGCTGGTTTATAACTGGCTTATTGGAAGTACAGGTGATAATACACGAAACATTATTTGTGTTACGATCTTCAGCTGGCTCCCTGAAGGTCTGTCTGTAAGCTGCCTTTCCAAATGTATAGGCAGAGCAGAGCTGGGGTCAGCTGGGTGTACAAGCCATGTGAGGATCGTTTCTGCTTACTTCGGTTTATGCCATAATATTGTCTTTTCCTCACTGGATTCAGTAAAGTATTTAGAAGATACTCATTAGCATAAATAGGAGTTACGTAGCAGTATATTGTAGTTAAACTGTACTTATTGTAGTTAAACTGTACTTATTGTAGTTAAACTGTACTTCCCGAGGCTTTTAGATCTGCAATACTTAAAGAAGCACTATTTTTATGGTGCTTTTTGCCCAAGTATAAAAGTGATAACTTTTTTCCATGTATTGTTACTTATTTTTTTCCAAAGGAAAGTCTGTCCTATTAACTCACCATTTTCAGCACCTATTTGCAGATGAAATATTTCCAGGCTTTTTTTCTTCTTAAAACATAAATTAGAACAGCGTTGCTGTGCCTTTCAACTTGGCAAAGTCTTAATCTTTTTTTTAATTGTTATTTCTTTCCGCTTATCGTAAATATAAGAACAAAGACTATATCCATAGTAACAAGAAGGATATGTAAGCTTCTGTTCGTGCATCTTTTTGGAGAGGTTAACAGATTATTTGACCCTGAATGGTTACAGTATGTGTGTAGAATTGGAAAACAGCATCCTCTCTGCTTTGTAATATCATAAAATTTACAATACTTATGTCACCCTGATTTCTCTTCACTGTCCTTCTGCGTTTGTGACCCTTGGGTTCAGAAACGGTGCCCTAAATTATTATTAAAGTACCTTTTGTATCAAATTGTCCTTGAATGCCAAGGGACAAATCACATGGAGCATAAAGTAGCTACAGTGAGGAAGAGTTTAGATTTAGACATTTTGCAGGGTCCTTGGCAAGATGCCTCACTGAGTAACACACAGCTCAGCGTGCTCTCAAAATTATATTCGCTACCAAACGAGAGGGACGAAACTCTGAAGCTTGCTGAGAGGTTACTGTAGAAGACACGGGTTGGAGATCGGCTTGTGTTTTGCACGTTAGGGCAGATGTCACCACGTAACTAGAGAGGGAGAAAATCATCCATCCACACAGTGGTCCCTTCTTAGACCTACACGCTGAGACTTCAGGAAGGATGAGTTTGTTAGCTTAATTTCAAGCCCAAGGTTATATGGTCCTGGCCTCTTTTTTTCTGCCTTGGATTATGGGCAAAATAAGCTGATGTGCAGCACAGGCAGAAACGAGCTCGTATCTCTCCATGGAGTGTGTGAGCTGAACACATTCACAAAAAGCTACCAGCCTGTTAAGGCGCACTGAGTGAAGCTCTTCTCGTGGTTTCTGTGTCAGTGCTGAACTCTACCATGCTGCTTGGCTGTAGCCCTTGACTGAATTACAGCATCTTTCACTGCAAGCCATGGAGCAATCTCTACCACCACCCAAAAGTAGCCGTACGGGTCTCTAGATCTAAAGGCAAGAATCTCCTTTAGCTCAGGTTTGTAGTGTGGCCGCTGAGACAGGTATATCACAGTTTACTCCAAGGATCTCCATGAATGCAGTGTAGCCACAAAGAGCTTTTCTACATAACCTGTGTGTAAAAAAAATTCTTGGCGTTACTCAGATATGTATTTAGCCATGTTGTGGCCACTGAACGGACCTTTTCAATCCTCAGCTTCTCCACCTGTAGAACAGTACTAATGGTCTGGATCCACTTCAGAGGCCAAAGTGCAAATTCCTAATGCTACATTTATGCAAAGTATTATTAAAATGGCCATCTGGCAAAGGACAGATTCTGGCTTGCAGCCCTTTGTTCTTTCACCTAGCCATTCTGTTACTACTTTTTAATATCTCTGAGTTCCAAGACAGGTCTGCAAGCCCAGCAAACCTTTTAACACCTCTGAAAGCTAAAGAATTCACAGCAACTCTTGCAGCACACAGGGGAAACGGGTAACAAGAATCCCAAAATCTCTAAAATAGCAGAGATTTTGTTCCTGCTATCCCCAATTATTCCCCACAGGAGCGGACGACAGCTCATGGATCATTGAGCCCAGTTCCTGCAAGCACAGCCAAGTGTGTAATAGATGTAATAGTCCAGAAGAGACCAGAGGAAAAGCCAGCCTGTGTCTACTACTCCAGCCGCCACTAAATGCTTTCCTTCCCAAGATTCCAGTATATAAGGTAAAAATCTCCCAGATTTACACAGTGTCACGTGAAGAGATTGTCACACTGATGTCCTGCATCCCCACACCACCGTGGGCTTTGTGAAAGTGCCCATGCCGCTCCCGGGAAGTAGGCTGTTACCGTGGTACGGATGGAGGGAGGTTCTTTCACCCTCACTGTCTCTCTGGGGATAATGGTCCACAGGCAGACTTTTACTTCTTTCTCCCCTCAGATCTGATGACAAAGAAGTGTTTTATCTCTAAAGAGACAAGTCAGGAAAAAAAAACCAACAGGGCAGGTAACCTGTGCTTCCTGCCCCAAACCCCAGCATCCTGACTCTGCCATGGCCACATCTTCAAAGGATGATTGTCTGCATCCAGGGGAGAAGCAAGGAGAGGGCAACTCTCTCCCCCCTCATTCCTACAGTCAAAGCCCTGAGTCAGAGGAAGGCAGCTCCAAAGTGTAGTTTCAAAGCAGCTTGATTATGACTTTCCATTCGTGCCTGCGATAGATGATGCATATACTCCTACTTGGTTTTGTGAGAACTAAGCATATAATGGGAGACGGGATGTTCGGAAATGGAGCAGTAGAATAAACTGAAATTAGGCAGTCACATTAGCCACTGTTCATGCAGGAATCACAAGAATGTTTGAGAATGAGGTGTCTGAGCAGCTGATAAAACTGTAGCTCCATGCTAGAGTCAATTACTTACCTATGGCTCTGGAGTGTAACAAATACCACACTTCTCTTACAAAAAAAATTATTAAGGGTGACTTGAGGAATATAAAGCACTGACCTTAAATTAGGATCAGGAGCATTAGTTAGGAAAAAGCAAGGTAGAGCCAATAAAACATTAAATTAAGCGTGATCCAATAGATGCAAATCAGTCCAGCTTCCGTGAAGAAAAAAAATCTAATCTTAATAATCTCACAGAATTTAAATCTGTCATTAAAATAGCAGAAAGTGTTTTGTCAGCCAGTTCTTTATCTAGACTTTGGAAAAGACTTTGTCCAAAGTCTCTAACAGGATGCCATGTCTGGCATTTGTTACAGCAGGAGATTGTCTAGGTGTGCTGGTTTTGGCTGGAGCAGAGTTAATTTTCTTCCCAGTAGCTGATATGGGATATGCTTTAGATTTGTGCTGGAAACTGTGTTGATAACACAGGGATCTTTTAGCTGATGCTGAGTGGAGATTACACAGAGTCAAGGCCTCTTCTGCTCCCTACCCCATCAGTGAGTAGACTTGGGGTGCTTAAGAAGCTGGGAGGGGACACAACCGGGGCAGCTGACCCCAACTGACCAAAGGGGTATTCCAGACCATATGACGTCATCCTCAGCAATAAAATTTTGGGGAAGGTTGGTGGAGAGGGTGCTGGAGGCAGAAGAGGTATCAGCAGCTTCCCTGGGTAGGTCAAGGAGGAGTGTTACCAGAGGGATAACCAACAGGGAGCAATTGGAGAGGGTGTGCTGAAGGGGAGACCGAAGAAGCTCTTCACATACCTGCATGAAACTTCATTGATCTTTGCTGTTATTCATCTGTCCTGTAATCCAAATTAGTTTTTTCTTGATTTCCTCCCTCTCCACAGACCTTCCAAACCTCACTGACTCTTTCTTGGCTTCTGAGGGACCAGCTCTGCCTTCAGAGTGCTACTGCACCAAAAAAGAGGACAAATTCAGCTTTGTCCCTGTGACCTTTATAGGGCTTTTTCAGAGGTATTTAAGGAAATTAAGTATTCAGGGTAGGCAGGCCCAAAATAAAGCAGTGTTATAGGCTATAAACTGACCGAGGGGAACAAAAAGGAGTTATAGATGGCTTATGGTCAGTATGGAAGTAGGTTAATTACCAGCTGTCTCTACAGGGCATTGTACAAGAACCGATGATCCACAAATGCATTAATGACGTAAGTGTGAAATGAGATGTGGTAAGATCTGAGAATAACCGAGTATTTGATTAATCCCAAACAAAAAAGACAGTGAAACTCAGTCTTCTTTTTTAACTTAACTAAGGTCAACACCAAATCTCAGAAAAATGGAACTAATATGTAGCATTAGGATTTTTTTTCCCCTTGCATGAACGTATTAGTTTAACTTAAATCCATATCTGAGATCATAATGGCTTCTCAGATGAGATCATCTTGGTATACATTGCAAAGTCAGTGGAAGCAGCTGTCGTCTTAAAAGACTCCATTCCTCATTTTCAAAATGCTGAAAATCTTGTTTTACCAATAGAGTGCTAAAATTGAAAGGAAATCCTAAAAGCTCTAAGAGGTCAGCGTGTTTGAGCAGCTGTCTGTGGAGACAATCTGGCATAGAAAGCCCAGCAGAACTGGGCCTTTTTGTTCCAGAAATGTGAAAAATTAAATATGCACACAATATGGTTTTGATATTCTCCTCCTGAAAAAAACAAAACCTTGTTTCTAAAGGTTTTCTAAATGATCTTCAGTCTCCCACTCATTGTCCCAGCGAGAGCAGGAAAAAAAGAAAATTCTTGAGCCTGTTGCACTACAGTATGTGTCAAGATGATCACAAATGTTCTACAGAAGGCTGCTGCCTGGGTCTGAGTGGTTTTAATTTGAATAAAGACATAACACGAAGACTAAAACCCTGGCAAGGTGCACTGTGAGACAGGAGACAGTAGCAAGGTTCAGTTGGTTAGGTAAATAAGCACTTAGTTGGAAGATTTGTGGCAGTTCAAGTTCATCACAGACTTGTACAGAATAATGTGTTTTGGAAGAGAAAATTGTACCTGCTCATTCAAGTGTGTGAGTTCTTCACTTTTTTAGCAGATGATGTCCTCATTAGCCACCACAGAAGCTTCTGAAGTTTATTTGCAACGTGCTTCAACTCTCAAGATTCAATGTAAGTCAAGAAAATTGGCTGGTCTTCGTGCAGGGATTTTACTCTGAAGNTGTTTTATCTCTAAAGAGACAAGTCAGGAAAAAAAAACCAACAGGGCAGGTAACCTGTGCTTCCTGCCCCAAACCCCAGCATCCTGACTCTGCCATGGCCACATCTTCAAAGGATGATTGTCTGCATCCAGGGGAGAAGCAAGGAGAGGGCAACTCTCTCCCCCCTCATTCCTACAGTCAAAGTCCTGAGTCAGAGGAAGGCAGCTCCAAAGTGTAGTTTCAAAGCAGCTTGATTATGACTTTCCATTCGTGCCTGCGATAGATGATGCATATACTCCTACTTGGTTTTGTGAGAACTAAGCATATAATGGGAGACGGGATGTTCGGAAATGGAGCAGTAGAATAAACTGAAATTAGGCAGTCACATTAGCCACTGTTCATGCAGGAATCACAAGAATGTTTGAGAATGAGGTGTCTGAGCAGCTGATAAAACTGTAGCTCCATGCTAGAGTCAATTACTTACCTATGGCTCTGGAGTGTAACAAATACCACACTTCTCTTACAAAAAAAATTATTAAGGGTGACTTGAGGAATATAAAGCACTGACCTTAAATTAGGATCAGGAGCATTAGTTAGGAAAAAGCAAGGTAGAGCCAATAAAACATTAAATTAAGCGTGATCCAATAGATGCAAATCAGTCCAGCTTCCGTGAAGAAAAAAAATCTAATCTTAATAATCTCACAGAATTTAAATCTGTCATTAAAATAGCAGAAAGTGTTTTGTCAGCCAGTTCTTTATCTAGACTTTGGAAAAGACTTTGTCCAAAGTCTCTAACAGGATGCCATGTCTGGCATTTGTTACAGCAGGAGATTGTCTAGGTGTGCTGGTTTTGGCTGGAGCAGAGTTAATTTTCTTCCCAGTAGCTGATATGGGATATGCTTTAGATTTGTGCTGGAAACTGTGTTGATAACACAGGGATCTTTTAGCTGATGCTGAGTGGAGATTACACAGAGTCAAGGCCTCTTCTGCTCCCTACCCCATCAGTGAGTAGACTTGGGGTGCTTAAGAAGCTGGGAGGGGACACAACCGGGGCAGCTGACCCCAACTGACCAAAGGGGTATTCCAGACCATATGACGTCATCCTCAGCAATAAAATTTTGGGGAAGGTTGGTGGAGAGGGTGCTGGAGGCAGAAGAGGTATCAGCAGCTTCCCTGGGTAGGTCAAGGAGGAGTGTTACCAGAGGGATAACCAACAGGGAGCAATTGGAGAGGGTGTGCTGAAGGGGAGACCGAAGAAGCTCTTCACATACCTGCATGAAACTTCATTGATCTTTGCTGTTATTCATCTGTCCTGTAATCCAAATTAGTTTTTTCTTGATTTCCTCCCTCTCCACAGACCTTCCAAACCTCACTGACTCTTTCTTGGCTTCTGAGGGACCAGCTCTGCCTTCAGAGTGCTACTGCACCAAAAAAGAGGACAAATTCAGCTTTGTCCCTGTGACCTTTATAGGGCTTTTTCAGAGGTATTTAAGGAAATTAAGTATTCAGGGTAGGCAGGCCCAAAATAAAGCAGTGTTATAGGCTATAAACTGACCGAGGGGAACAAAAAGGAGTTATAGATGGCTTATGGTCAGTATGGAAGTAGGTTAATTACCAGCTGTCTCTACAGGGCATTGTACAAGAACCGATGATCCACAAATGCATTAATGACGTAAGTGTGAAATGAGATGTGGTAAGATCTGAGAATAACCGAGTATTTGATTAATCCCAAACAAAAAAGACAGTGAAACTCAGTCTTCTTTTTTAACTTAACTAAGGTCAACACCAAATCTCAGAAAAATGGAACTAATATGTAGCATTAGGATTTTTTTTCCCCTTGCATGAACGTATTAGTTTAACTTAAATCCATATCTGAGATCATAATGGCTTCTCAGATGAGATCATCTTGGTATACATTGCAAAGTCAGTGGAAGCAGCTGTCGTCTTAAAAGACTCCATTCCTCATTTTCAAAATGCTGAAAATCTTGTTTTACCAATAGAGTGCTAAAATTGAAAGGAAATCCTAAAAGCTCTAAGAGGTCAGCGTGTTTGAGCAGCTGTCTGTGGAGACAATCTGGCATAGAAAGCCCAGCAGAACTGGGCCTTTTTGTTCCAGAAATGTGAAAAATTAAATATGCACACAATATGGTTTTGATATTCTCCTCCTGAAAAAAACAAAACCTTGTTTCTAAAGGTTTTCTAAATGATCTTCAGTCTCCCACTCATTGTCCCAGCGAGAGCAGGAAAAAAAGAAAATTCTTGAGCCTGTTGCACTACAGTATGTGTCAAGATGATCACAAATGTTCTACAGAAGGCTGCTGCCTGGGTCTGAGTGGTTTTAATTTGAATAAAGACATAACACGAAGACTAAAACCCTGGCAAGGTGCACTGTGAGACAGGAGACAGTAGCAAGGTTCAGTTGGTTAGGTAAATAAGCACTTAGTTGGAAGATTTGTGGCAGTTCAAGTTCATCACAGACTTGTACAGAATAATGTGTTTTGGAAGAGAAAATTGTACCTGCTCATTCAAGTGTGTGAGTTCTTCACTTTTTTAGCAGATGATGTCCTCATTAGCCACCACAGAAGCTTCTGAAGTTTATTTGCAACGTGCTTCAACTCTCAAGATTCAATGTAAGTCAAGAAAATTGGCTGGTCTTCGTGCAGGGATTTTACTCTGAAGAAGGAGGAGTTTATCATTGGATTCTGGTCAAGGCAGGCAGATTAGACAGTCTTAAACAGCATGACAGTCCTTGGTGTCTGCTCTGTGTGCAACAGCTGGGCACTCTAGCCGTTTAAATATTTGTATCATGCAAAGAAATGAAACAAGAAAACAAAATGTGCATCAGTGAAATGAAATACCCATGCTCGTAATTCCAGAACAAACAATATTGTCATAAAATTTGGCTCAGTTATAATTGTTCTCACAGAAGTTTTCTATCTCTCTGGAACACGCAGAGCAAATGAAACTTCTGACAAAAAGTAAAAATAAAAATAAGCAAGCTAATGAGATTATCTGTGCATCTTACACTTTTTGTTTTCTGAGGAAAAGCAGCTAAAATTATAGCCTAGAAAGAACTGACAAGCTTGATGAATAAATTCATGAATCTGAACTGTAAAGCTAACTGATGGTACCACTAAGACGTGAACACACAGAAAAGCATATATGATAAGGGCAAGTGCAAAAACCAGCAGGATTTCTCATGCTCTTCCTGTAAATCAAACATGGAAAATTGACCCTGATGGGTTTTTTTTTTCCACCTCAAAAGCTAGAAGAGGGTAACTACTGCATGGAATTGAAGGCAGTAGTTGAAAATATGAACTCGACATTTTAAATAGAAAAGGCAGCTACCAAACACATCCCTTTAATGTATTTTCTTGCTCATAGGTGAAATGTGTAAGCTTCGGGGTTATAGCAGAACAAAACAGAGGTACACTAGTTCAAACAATATTTTTATTACTACTACTTGAATTTTCAGTCTAACTCGGTATTGCTTGGAAGAGGTTGAGAAGTGCAAGAGAGCACTATTCCAGTAATGCCCTTATTCCACTGCCTTTACAGCTGAAATATTTCGCTTATAAACTGCAAAAACTATAAAATCGAAGTTAGTCCTTTGAATGATCCATTTAGATTCTTTATATCCATCTAACCTCTTGGTGACAATAGGCATTTATGTGGACTGCAAGATTAATCCGATGCATTATAAGGAAGTTACATCTTTGTAATCGTATTTGGATGAAAATTCCACATATTGATAGTGGTTACAAACTAGGAATACATACATTAAAAGGTCACAGATTGATTCCCCATTGAGCTACAAAGATCTTGGATGTATGCTAATGACTGCCAAAATAGAATTTTTGTTTAATTTGGGCTCAGTAATTGTAACCTTAGGACCTGATGATACAAAAAGCGTGAAGACTGAGGAGAAGGCAAGCTTGCACTCCTGAGAAATATTCATGAGTATAAAAATAAATGGAAAAGAGGGGAGAAGTTTGGGATCCGGGATGTAATTCTGCTTTCACCCTGCTGTATGCAAGTGTGGGTCAAATACCGATGTAGCTGCACTGATACAGAACTGCTACTGGTTTATCTTCGGTAAAGTAGGACAGGGAGATTTTTGCCCTATTACTTTGCATATAGATACATGTATTCAGATTTTCAGATAAAAGCCCTTCAGCAAAAGTTATTTAAAGGAGGTACTGAGCTTCTATAGCTCCTGAGGATTTCAGTTGAAGGTTACTGTACCTCTGAAAGGCAGCAGCCATACCGTGCATTCATACATCTTAACTTCAGGGTACAGCCCCAGTTTGGGTCTGGTTTATCTGGCCTGGAGAAACGTGCTAAGGAGGAAAAGGAAGGACTGTGGGGATATAGCTCCTTCAAATCCCTGACAAATCTACTGGATTTACACGTATGTAGTTGAATTATCTTCATTTTTATGAGTGATTGCATTTTAGAAAAGCCTTGCTCTGTTTGGTTGTCTACCTTCATCGCATGTGATTTTAAGAAAGGTTTTATTAAAAGACGGTAATTAAAGAGCAAGAAAAATACTCCTTTAGGGAAAAGGGTGGAGATTTGCCTATCCAAATTAATGAATCAATTTAAGTTTTAAATCAGCTTTTATAATATACAGAGGAAACCGTATATTTTATGAGTCCATTCACTCCAAACTGCACAATATCAAGTGTCGAGGCATCCTCTCTCCATTTGTGTCAGATGATAGTTAAATTACAACAAGAGTCCTAGACTGTCAACAATAACTGGTTCTGTGAATACACAGTCATTCTTGGAAGGTATACAACTACAGGAATTTTTTTATATCCTTTAAAATGGAGGGCTGGAGAGTTTCTGTATATAGTTTATGCTGCAATAATTGTACTGTTTGTAGCTATATTCCTGATGGGAAAAAATTGTAAAAGGACAAGCCATTTTTCAAGATTCATTATGTTGAAGACCTGCAGTGACCAATTATTTACTTCATGTGTGCTGCAGTCAGTCTACCCTCGTCCGCTTCTCCATTGAAGCTTTGTAGGAGTAATTCTTCCGGATTTTCCCTATTTGTTGGGATCTCAAAGAGGTTGTAATTGGTTATACCTTTACAAGACTTTGAAAGGGCATGATATTACTTTTTCTACCTGTTTTGGATGACCACGTTATAGGATCAGCA
>VWZK01009192.1:0-126713 GCA_013396935.1 Baryphthengus martii | reverse complement strand
GCACTGTTTGATTGAAGCATAACCCCTTGGCGTGGTCGCCTTGATTTTTTGCGCCTCGAGATCACAGCAAACGAACCATCACGCGTCCACTGAGTGGACCGTGACACCACGTTATAGGATCAGCATAAAATTGCAAAAAAAAAAAAAAAGCCCACAGAGAATATTTGTGTATGTGTATACATGTGCATATAGTTTGTTATTTTTTATATTGTATAGATATAAAACCACAGCAGGCCAGCTGCCATAACTTGAATATTCAAATTACTATTGGAGGAAGGAATATTTAAACGGTTAAAATCTGTCCAATATCTACGCAGCTCTGATTTTAGAATTGCAGCCTATAATCCTTTCTAAAACTATTGTGTCGGTTCTGTGTCGTATTCCCAGATTTTGCTAAGAATATAAGTGGAATGAGTATTGTGATAGGTATATAACAAACACATTTTTCAACCTCTAAGCTGTTTCCAAAGCCTAAGGAGATTTTCAGCAGGATACAATCTCTGGGTCCAAGCTATAACTTATCCTTTTTGAATACACAGGGCTTTTGTCGGGATGTGCGTTAACAATTGATTTTATTGGGAAGAGGCCAAGTTGGTTTGCTGCAGCCAAGGGCTATGGTGGTTTTGGATGAATGAAATGAAAGCACACATAAAGGAAGTCTTATGCCATTCAGAGCTAATGAATTTCTCTGGTGCAAATTCAATATTAAGTGCAGCTTACAGCTGCAATGGTTCTTGGGGGAATTCAGGAGGATATTGCATCTTATGGGGGATTCTAATTTAAAAGAATGGCTGGCTGGGATGCATTTAATAACCATTGGAAACTGTGAAGTACAAGAGGAGAGGAGGAAGAAAATAGTGCCTGATGTGCTTCAGATGGATGGTAGAAGGCTTCTTTAGAAAGCACCTGAGATTGACATGACTTTTTTTAGCATGGCCGCAGTGCTATTATTTCCTGAAACGTGAGAGGAATCATGCAGGTTTGATTTCTAACCAGTATCTGCTCTGAAGCAATTCTTTTCCTGGTCAGTTCTTTGAATGGGTAGGGTCCTTACTTGCACCTAGCCAATTTAGAAGAACTGGAACCAGTGTTCTGCTAACTCATTAATTTCAGAAGCAGAAAACGAGGCTTAAAAGGAGCTTAAAATGGAGAAACAAGGTGAGCAGAAGTCTCCAGTCATTTCTTCTTTGCTACTGAAACAATACTCTGTTCCATTTAACCTGTAATTGTATTTGTTTGCATAAATTTAACTACCAAGCACTTACATATTCATTCTGCAAGTGTGTTTTTGTATAAGGTAACTTTGCATGTGTGAGACAGAGAAGCATCTTTAGCCATAAAAAGAAATGAACTTTTCCTGTTGCTTACTTTGATTGTTATCCTCTTCCAAAAATGCCAGGTTTTCCATTGCCATTCTAGGTGCTTTGAGATGGCTGGTGTTTTGGGGAAAGAGCGGGAGAGAAAAGAGAGGGGTTTGGGAGGAAGGGCTGCTGTTGGCAACTTCCTAATCTCAATTTTAAAACACACTGAGGATTTCTGTGAGAGAATCTTCTGAAGAAAAAAAAAAATTCCCTTAACTTGATGTTTTAAATATAATCTCTTTCACTTTATATAGCACCTGCCATCCCAGGGAGCTAGTGTTTTGCAGATCCTAATTTAATTAGCCTCCAAATATACCTACAATGTCACTGAACAATACCATTCCCATACAGACATGGTGAGAGATGTGCAAGGAGATAAAGTGAATATGTTACAATAGAATTAATGGCCTGTCTCTTGTTACCTTCAACACGGGAGAATAGTTAGGAGGAAATACTGAGGAGGTATCTGAAACTTCAGCTGCTTTTGGTTACCCACTGGATGCTGAAAATTAGCTGCTGGTTCTTAATAATTGTCTTGAGAAGTTGTAACAGGGCCAGCGTACAGTGTGGTGGTCAGGGCGCTGAGCGGGGAGCACGTGTGCTTCCTGAGGGTCCTCCCCAGACCACGGGGCTTCAAGCCCCTGTCTCATGTCTCTTGGGAGTTCCTCAGCCAGAAGGCCACAGGGAAGATTTGTAGTAAGAGTACGCTCTGCTTTTGATCACTAAAGGTGTTTGGGCCAGAAAAATAGAATGGGGGACCAAGGGGCATTTTGTGTGCAGGAGTGACCGAAGATATAGCCAGGATTTGGTCCATATTGGAGTTGTAGGCATGTAAATTTTGGTACCTGCCATATGGAAGTGAGCAGGGAGGAGATACTGAGTCATTCAGCTGGGCCAGTGTGGTAGCAACTCTGGGTATTGCCGTAATTGTGGTGTTCCTCATGGATGAAATTGGAGATACTCTACCTTATTTTTTTTTTTATTTTTTTTTTTTTTGTTCCTCGCAGGAGAAGTCAAGATTTTCCTTAGCCTCTGAGCTGTAGGTGCTTAAATTAAGTTGCATTCAACTTTATGAGCACCATTGCTTTTTGTGGATCTGTCTTATCTTTTGTACTCCGTTGTTAGCCTATCTCCACTTAAGCAGTTCTGCAAGCTTATGGGAGTTATACAGAATGAAAATTAGGACTGAATTCTCCTCACTCCTGATGCTAATCATTTAGAGCATGTCCTCCCTCCTGCTTGAAGTGTTTCCCCTTGTCACCAAGATACAGTTCAAATCAAGCCAAGAAGATAGAGATGGATGAAACCCCGCAGGTTTGCCTTGAAACTGTGCTTTCAAATGTGAAAAGCTTAACAGGAGCTTAGTCAAATTCCTCAGTTCATTAAAATTAATTTGGAGGTCTCAAGAGGATCGGTCTTCTTTACGATGTCTGGCACTCCTTGTGCCTAGTTAAGGTCCACTCATTGCAGACGTAGGCCAGATTCCTAGAATGCTGAAATTTGTTTCATCAGCTTCCAGGCTTGCTTGATATACTGAAGTCCAAGAGCATGAAAAAAAAAATAGCATTGAAAGCCAACTAAAAGAAGGGATTTGGACTGGGAATTTTTTGCTTGGTTTTCATCTTGAATGGCAAAGACCAGCTTCACTTCTATTCAATCCACTCTCCTTTTAGATAAAGTGGTCTACGCCTAGCTGTGACAATTTAATGCTTAGTGCCAGATTCATCCCTGTGGGGAGTGAGGTGTAGCAGACAAATTTACAGCCAGACAGCAGATTGTAGCATGAGGAAGGTCCCATGGCCTTCCTTCAGTCCAGGGAAGCAGCACACGAGCCTGGGGATTGTGGGAGGAACTGCCTCCTGCAAGGTGGGCTGGCATGAGAAGAAGCCTGAGGCTTGTTCTTTGCCTTTAGTTGAGTTTCCTGGATTTAGCGTTTTAGTGGATTTATCTGGGAGAGCTTCTATAGGCATTGCCTCAGTTCCTTGGCTTTATTTCCCTCGGCTGGTTTTGTTGGGAGCTGGGGTGGTTCAGTCTGGAGAAGAGGAGGCTGAGGGGAGACCTTCTCGCTCTCTACAACTACCTGAAAGGAGGTTGGAGCAAGGAGGGGACAGCCTCTTCTCCCTGGTGGTTGTGACAGGACTAGAGGAAATGGATGGAAGCTGTGCCAGAGGAGGTTTAGGCTGGATATTAGGAAACATTTCTTCACTGAAAGGATCATTAAACATTGGAATAGTTTGCCCAGTGCAGTGGTGGAGTCACAATCCCTGGGGGTATTTAAAAAACATGTGGAGCTGGTTCTTAGGGACACGATTTAGCAGCGAGCTTGCAGTGTCAGGTTGAGGATTGGATTGGATGATCTTGAAGGTCTCTTCCAACCAAAAATATTCTGTGATTCTGTTGACTCTTGGTCTGCTTTTGGGATAAAAAGTTAGGTCACAAGCATTCAGACTCTACTGTAGAGTGTCCAGCAGATGTATCATAATACAGCATAGTGTCTGATTTGTGCATATAGGGGACGTGTGGCCCTGCATGTGTATGTTTGCCTGTATATATAATCCTCAGCCTGGCCTCTTTTATCGATCTGACCCAATATTTAGAGGAAATTAGAGGTCTCAGCCCTGGTGATTTCAGCAAGAGTTGGGCTTCTGCCAATGCTTTCTGGGAAGTGGGATGTTTTAGTGTTCTGTGAAGATGTAGCTATAATGTGCTTCTAACTTAAGGTAATCAGGAGCCAAGTTTAATCAGATACACATTAGTGAATGGAATGCACTTTCCAAATAATGACATTCTGCTTGGACCGCTCAGTGCAAGATAAGAAAATCACAGCAGATGCTACTAAAGCAAAGGTGGGAGTTGAGGGCAGAGACTGCCAAGAAGCACTAAATGTATTTTGCAGAAAACCCTCTGATTTTTTGTCAATGTCTCTTTCTTGGCGTGCCGTCTCTCTGCAACTCATTTTCCCCTAGGAAGCTGTAAGTTCACGTTGACCTGTATGTTCAAACCATGCAGTCAGGAAGGTGAAAGAAAAAAAAAAAAAAGATAAAAACACATTTGTCAAAATACTTAAATAGTACAAAAGGAGACCCTTGGCACAGGAACGGGTTTTCTGCAGACTTTTTCAAACTTAATTTCAAAAGTAAATTAAAAGAGTGAATGATGATCTTCATCTTGACCTAGGATTTCAGTGCTTCACAGGGATGTCATGCCAGTCTGCAGTTTGGTTTAGAACATGTACAAAAAATCAGGAAGAAAGAATCACAGGTCTTTAGAGACAGTGTTGATCATTAATGTCTTTTACAAGGAAAATAAGTATTCTTCTGTAGAGATTCTTTGTGGTCTTTTTGCTTTCATATCTGTCTTGACAAGGACAAGATGGAAAAACAGAATATAAGAAGAAAACCATTCAGAAATAACAGAATGTTTTTATCTTCCTTTCAAGTAATTTATAACACAAAACAAGCACTTTAATTCTTCAGCTTAAGAAAAAAAAAATTACAGTGCATTGAACTAAACGATGCACAGAGAGATCTGTATTAATTTTATGTGCCTGATGTAAGGTAGTTAAGCAGCAGACAGGATTCTCTGGAGCACCATTAACCGTATTTGACCAGCATGCCAGTTGAAATGCGTTTAGATACCTGCATTTTGAGTGTCAGTGAAATGATTTCTAATTAGAAAAAGAATCAAAATATTCCCTGGGGAAATAGGGCAAGGCAAAACTGCCTCCTTGGAGTCACCAAAGTCTTTCCAATAAATGAAGCTGCTGTGACAATGGGACTCCCTCCCAGTGCTGAACGATGTGGTCCCACCTTCCTCCTGCCTTTGCCTACTCATGGCTTACTGTTCTCTTACCTCTCTCTGAGGTTCTGGTGCTCTGTGATCCTCACAGAGCCATTTTGCCATCCTAAGATGACAGAAAAACTAACCAAAATTAAATGAGAAAAACAGAAGTAGTTCTTGACCTGCATGTTGAAAGAGCTCAGCACAGATTCAGCCGTGTGCCCTACCTGACACGAAGGAGTGAGCTGGTTTGCACAGCCAGGATTTGTGGAGAGTGGGCATCAACAGAGAGATCATTGTAGGCTTCTACAGAACCAGGGCTTTAATTGCTTTTTTGAAATGGCCTTCAAAGCACAGGGTCAAATTTGTCACGTATCTCTGCAGGTGCAAATTGCAGACACAAGTAAAAGTGAGCACAGAAATGGAAGAGAGTAGCAGGAAACCTTTCAGATCATTATAATTGTCTTCCTTCATGAAGAGATGCTTTGAGAGAGCAAAGAAATTCTGCCAGAAGCAAACATGTCAAAGCCCTTAGAAAAACAATAGAATCAAACATCCTTGGAACTGAGACAATCATCTTTAAAAGGTGCTTCATTCCTTTGAGTGTGGGGGTTTTTTTGTTTTGTTTTTTTTCCAAAGACCAGTTCTCCAACTTAATTAGCATTCCTAAGACATAAAAGACCTTCTCTGACATGGAAAATGGTAAAAGACATGTAGAAAGCAAATGCATTACCTTAGCTACCTGTTTGGGGTGACATTTTAAGTACGGAAAATAAAGCTGAGAGAATTATAGTGACCTTTCAGCCTGAACAAATAAAATAACATCTGCCAAATCTAAATGGCTGCCTCTAGCTGTAGGAAATGATATGCATCTTTGAACACTAATACACCGGTCTTTGGTAGAGCTAACTTGAGTAATCCCTCCTAGACCTCATTTGTTTCCCAGCAGAGCGTGGAAGGCTGAAAATTCCAAGAATGTGGTGCAAGTGCCAAGGGACACACAGGGACCTGCCACAGCTCTGTGTGTGAGGAAGCCATCTGCATGGTCTTCCACCCTCTTAACCTATCACATGTCCCTCATTTTCTTTGGAGCACACAGGAGGAGGTGTTCAGTGTAGCCCTCTGTGTTTTCTTTATCCCTCCTATACATGGACATTTCTGTTTATAGAAGCAGTCTTCTGAGTTATATTCCCTCTTTTTTAATTTCCTCTGGAAACCGAGGGCATGTGGGTGGTCTGGGAGCCAGCAGCAATCAGGCAGATTGCTGTTAGGAAGGAAAATGGGAGGTCTAAAAAGGGAAAGCTTCTCTATATAATATTCTCCATAGGAAAAAATATGAAAAAAAACAAAAACAACGAAAAAAACCCTGCAAAAATTACTTTTCCTTGCTTCCCCAAGCTCTTTCAGCTTCTGGTCTTAGCTATACCAGCAGATAGAGCAAGTTCTTCATTGTGCTCTTGAAAAGCTGAGAAGAGTTCATAGTTTTTATTACCTCCTTTATCGGGCACACTGACGTTTTCCACCTTCACCTCAAATACTCCTTCATTTCAGAGCTGACGAACTCAAGGAAAGCCCAGTTCTGCGCTCAGGTGACTGGGATCCACAGAGGAAGGAAAAATCATGGAGACAATGGTATTTTACCTAGCTAATATTGAAGGCGTGCAGGCCCCATGAATTGCAACCATAATTAGCCCAAAATACTGAATTTCTTAATGGTTTCCAAAGGTTATAGGAAGTTCATGCAGTTTGCTGTCTGGATTCAAATAAATGGTTTTCAATTTAAGCTAGTAATGCCAAACAGCCTGATAATTATTGTTATTAACAGTAGTATTGTTAGCATTATGTAGAACTTCAGTTGCACTTAGGATTTCGAGAGCGTTTTTATTCACTGTGTGAAACGCTCAGAAGACACGTGTCATATATTCCTTGAAGAAGTCATAATCTGTAAAGCCTAGGCCGAGAATCAGACTTGTAGCAGGTGGCCTGAAGTTGAACCAGGAGAGTGCAAAGTCCTGCATCTGGGGAGGAACAACCCCATGCACCAGAATACGCTGGGGACCACACAGCTGGAAAGCAGCTTGGCAGAAAAGGACCTGGGGATCCTGGTGGACACCATGTTGAACGTCATCCAGCAACGCAGCCTTTGCAGCAAGGGTGGCTAACGGGCTGCATGAGGAGGAGTGTTGAGGGAGATGGCCCTGCCCTTTTGCTCAGCGCTGGTGAGGCCACACCTAGAGTGCTGTGTCCTGTTCTGGGCTGCCCAGTATGAGAGAGATGTAGAGCTACTGGGGAGAGTCCAGCAAAGGACCACGAAGGTGATTAAGGGACTGGAGTATCCTTCTTTTGAGGAAAGGCTGGACCCATTTGACATAGAGAAGAGAAGGCTCAGAGCGATCTTAATATCCTTACATCAGGTTCTTAATCATACTGATTTTCAGGGTGGTAATGAATTTAGAGTTTAGATGTTGCTCTTTGTTCGTACATGTACGTGGAACACTTTGGGGCTTCGCACAGATTTTGTGTTTCTTTAGTTATATCCGTAGCATTTCAACAGTAGGGTCTCCGAAGTTTAACAAGCCTTCTATCTGATGTTATATCCTTCTCTACTGGAATAAGATGCCTAAACTACAAGGGAGTGACAAGCTTATACATAGGCATTTGTATGCAAATATTATTGTGCTTTGTGCTGCAAAACTTTACTGATTTTACACCCGCATGAAAATCAGATTAAAAAAAATGTTCATGGGCCAAACCTTACCTACATTTTTCACACCTTTGTGTGTCTTTGTGAGTCTAATTCAGTGCTACTGAGTTATTTCAGTTTACCTTAAACTGGCTTTTAATCAATCCTAAACCAAAGCAAGCCATCCGTAAATCAAGACAGTATGTGCTTAATTCAGCCATTTTAAATTCGTGCTTTCAGTTAGAGGTAACTGCTTATGTAGACTAACTCATAAGGATCACAGAGATTTTTCTAAAGAAATTTTTATCTTGAATAGACTTATCATTGGTGGTGTTCCTGCTGCCCATGAATGAGTCTTTTCTGAGCTAATAGATAACACATAGTATGTGTGTAAAGCTCTGACACCCCTGACTATCTTATGCTGCCTCTTTCAATGGCCATTGTGTTCATCTGCCCCTTAGGTCGTCCTTCTCAAAACACAGTATCAAAGAGATTGATGTGGTCAGGTTTCTTTTCTCCCACTTGTCAAGGGAATTCCTGCCACAGCAAAAAAAAATAATAAAAAAAATCTTTCTTCATTCTTGTTGCGTGGCTGTGTTATCGCTGCCTTCTTCTCTGAATAACTTTCCAAACAAAATGGCTGTTGAATTCACAGTCTCAGTATTTGTTATAAATTCATGCCCTTTGATATAAACTATTCCTTAAAGCATTTGTTCTCGTAGCCATCTGACTACCCTTCAGTGCTTCTTGGGTTTTGAGCTATATTTTAAGATGGAACTAATATTGGAATTGAGAATGCCAGTTGGCCTCAAAGCTGTAGATCTCTAATGACCACAGTTTGCTTTCAAGGCCTAAATGTAATTGCTGTCTTGCCAGCTCACGTTATTCTCTCCTTTGGTTTGTGTGTTGCTGCCAGCATGTCACCTCTTATATTCCTTCATCTTTTAGTAGAATATATTGATAAGGGAACAAACTGGGAGCTTTCCAAGTCATCAAAATTCCCAGTACATTTCTCAAGGTCTTTTTCTCACTGACGCCTTTTGGACTTGGCCTATGAGACCTGAGGAAAGACTGCAATGAAAACGCTGCTGTTTGCCCTAGAGCTTTTCCCCGAGGCGAAACCCAAGCCAGAAACTTTATTGCAAAGATTTCTGAATCCTACATCTGCAAAGCACGCAGACCTAGTGCGTGGTGCGGTGCTCAGCTTGGTATTCAGGACCATTTCTTTGTGCGAGGCTGTTCAGCACTACGAACGCTATTAGCTGGCAAATTTGTTTTTGAATTAAATCTTATATAAAAGTCTTCAAGCAGGCAACATTTAAAGCACTTTCTCCATTAGCCAAGACCACTTATAAGCACCAACAGGAAGCTAGCCTGAATTCCTGTTAAATAACACTGACAGCCATTTGAATATCACATAAAGATCACACGAGCGCTGTCTGTCCGTATCTTAATGAGTGACTAATCCCACAGTGCTTCCTGAATGCTTATAGATTGCTTCAGCCAAACAATGAGCATTCGACTTATTAGGAGTTTTATATCGGAGGATTAGTTAATAGCTTTCCCTGAATGCTTCAAAAGAAAAAGCTGAAGCACAGGCTGCTGTATAAATAGGATGAATAAAAAGTTATTTACAGGGTAGATATTTCCAAACAGAATTCTCAGTTGTGTGTTTTCTCGAGGCCAGAAAGTGCAGGCAGGTCCTATAAAAGCTCTTATAAGTAATTTGGAAGGTTTTTTGGAGGGAGGAAGGGGAAGGTTGGCAATAGTTCATTTTGACTGGTTAGTGGAGGCAGCTAGCTCCTGCTGTTTCACAGTGTGAGATTACGTGCTAGGCCCCCAGAGTGACACAACCCAGATTCATCCTGGCACACACCAGTGATCATGAAAGAAAGATGTGTATATGGAAGGAAACACATTACATTGTGTCTGTGGGGATAAAATATAGCCTCTACCCTAGCCATTGTGATGCTTTAGTGGTCGTACTGCGCTTGCTTCTCTTGACTTTTGCAAAAGATACTAGCAGACGTCTCCTCTGCTTTAAAAATGCAGTTCTTTCCTTTCCTGGACCAAGGAAATCACCTGTGCTTGTTCTGTAGAAGTTGACACTAAAAAGCTGCTTATTCTGCAGGTAGATACATCTACTTAATTTATCAAAGACATCAGAGAAAGCAACAAAAAACACTGGTTCCTGTGAAGAATGATGTGAAGGTA
The DNA here is from genome assembly GCA_013396935.1 of Baryphthengus martii. Classification (NCBI taxonomy): domain Eukaryota; kingdom Metazoa; phylum Chordata; class Aves; order Coraciiformes; family Momotidae; genus Baryphthengus; species Baryphthengus martii. The sequence continues at coordinate 116,675 of VWZK01009192.1, read as the reverse complement.
TTCCCTTTTCCAGATGGTGAGTGTGACAATGAGTTTGAGAGCTCACCACTGGAGGGTTCCGTGACAAAGGTAGCCATGAACTGGCACAGGAATGCTCAAGGGTTTTTTACCCAGCTGCTCTGGTGCTCCACCTCTGTGTTGAGCCCTCCCTTGTAGACTGTTCAGAATAATAAATAGCCCATATCCCTCTGGTATTGGTCTGAGAGATGGATGCTGGGAGAGACTCGCCTCTCCCAGAGAAGCCTGAGCGTCTCCCTGGGTACAATGTGAATAATAAACACTGGCACCCAGGAGAAGAGCCTGTCTCTAGACTGCAAGGTCTCCAGCCGTGGGACACTGATTTTCAGAGCGTACCGTTGTGCACTTTGCTCCTGTGCAAACTAATACGGGGTAAAGTAGGCAAAGGCTTCTCGATGCTATATCCTGCTTGTAACTTTATGTGATGATGGGATTAGCAGCTGCTCAGCTGCTTCTCCAGCGAGCTGGGAAATACACCTAGTGCCCCAAGATGAGACGAAGCCAGAAACACTCTTCTCCAGCTGTGCCCGCTTCTAAACTCTACAAGTAGTCCTTTCTTCAAGTGTAGTCAAATAGGTGGTCAGGAGACGGGTGCATCGTCCTCCCCAGTCTTGCAAGGGAGGTCTCAGGACCATTTCCAAGGGCTATCGTCATCATTCTGTCGTAGATGGGAAGGAATAGGGAAACAATTCAGCTCCTGCTGCAGCCCCAGGGGTTGGTGAAGTGAGGATGCCTATGATAATGTTTATATTCCTGTGACAGATGCATGGTACAAATCCTTGGCCATGACTAATTGCCTTTTCAGGGAATGCCTGAAGCTCCCTGGGAGATTCTGTGCTTTTCTGCTCCCTGATTCTTCCAGATATCTCCAGACTGAGACACAGAGGCAAACCAGGATTCAGTTCCCAGGGTGCTTTGCAATGACTAACAGGCAGACAAGCTTAGAAGCAAATGAAAATACGGCATGGGGTGGAAGGGAGAAGAGAAGAAAGACATTCAGTGTAGACCACTGTCGGTTGGGGAGCTTGACTCCTGTTTTTGGCACAGACAGCCTTCCACTTGGGCATCCTGGAAGTGTGTAAGTCTGTGGGAAGAAAACCAAAAAGAGACAGTCACATAGCAGACTGTGAATCAGGGTTTTAATTTAGCTCTTTGGAGCGTCCTGATGTTTATCAATAAAGCCATGTTTTCCTGACAGTTTCAGTTGAGTGTTGTTGCTTCAGAAAGTCCTTATGGAGCCTTTCAAGATGTCAGGAAAGCCCTCAGCTTCTCCTAGGACTCAGAGCAAGGCAGATCTCTGCTCTCTGGGAAAGCTGCTCACCCTCAGGAGTCTAGTCACACATGGGCATCCCTTCCAGGGCTGCAGCCTCAACAATACATAAGGAACTCCAGTGTTTCCCACAGGTGGAAACCAAGGGTGCCTCTGAGGCCCAAAGCAATTTCATCAGCTTTTGATGAAGGAGCGGCCGTGGTTATAAAGCACATGGGTGTGAGGTGCTGTAGGGGAAATAAGAGCACAGTAAAACTTTTCAGTTGTGCTGCTGAACACGTCTAAATGGCTTTGTCCCCTGATTGCAATGGGTAAGGGAGCTGTTACACAGCACAAGTAGCAATGCCTGGTGGGGAAACTCTTGAGATCCAAAGCTGTGGACAGCTACAGCACGCTAGGAATATTTATTTTTTTTCTCATTTCACTTCTTCATTCCCCTTTTTAATTCTAGTGCGTAGTTGATAGTGTAAAAAAAAGGCACTAAAATTTACTCATAAGTGTTGAGAGAGCGTCTTGAGGAGCTGCAGCCAACGGCTGTGTCACACCCCATGACAAGATTAAACCACGTGGTGGACATGGCGTGAGGGTATCGCCTCACGCAGGGTTGAATCCCCCTGGGACCAAACAGCTGTATCCTACAGCTGAGGGGGGTCAATAGGGGAGCAGAGGGCACCGGGGATTTCTTTAGACCATCCTGTCTTCCCATTAAACCCATACCTAGTCCTACCAGGTCCTACCATCTCCCTACACCAGTGGCTCACATATGGGAGGTCTGCAGTTTGGCCATGTTAGGAAAGGAAGGAAAGTGCTCGGGATGACTGGTTACGTTTGGGGAATTCAGATAGTAGCTAAATTCAGATGGCCATAAAAATTTAGATGACCATAAAATGCTGCTGTAATATGACTCATGGCCATTTGGGAAGGATCACCCAGTCATGAAAGATGCTGGGGAATGCTTTTATAGGTCCTAATAAAACAGATGTAATCATTTTGTTTATGCTCATAAAGTGCATAAAGCTTTGTATTAAAGGAAGTAAAGGAGATATTTCTCTGATATCTTAAGTACTGCCAGGGAAAATCAAATACAAGTTGGATTTTGTGTTGTTTTTGGTTTTTTTTTATCTTTCTAATGGAGGTATATTCTGGAAATAAGTCTTTTAATGTCTCTTTTGATGAAATATTCCCCAGTGGGATCTGTCCTCACATGGATCTCATCTCAGTGACACAGATGAGGATGCTGCACACATAATTTAAAGTAAATTAAACCCAGACTTTTGACTGCTGGTAAATTGCCAGAACCGTGCTTGGTTGGACAAGCTTTGGTCACTGCTGTGCTACAGAATGCATTGCAGTTTCCTTTTGCACATTAAACCTTAATGCTCCCATCAAAAAATAATTTGATCAGAAAATTAACAGTTGCCTGCTTGTTCCTTCCCAGAAAAAGGAATTAAAACTGAAAGGATTTGTCCGTTTCTTCAGAAATAAAAGAATAAGTGTTCGCACATACTGATAAGGAAATAAGTAGTCCTGCTAGAGAAAATTTTTTTATTTTTTTTTTATTCAGGCACACCTAATAAAAAGGCATATAAAAAGCAAAATAGAACAATCTGTTGTTATTTAACACAGCAAATACTGTTGAGATACAAATACAGTTAAGTTTTCTCTGGTAACTAAGCAACAGAAGAAAATACCACTTATCTGAATTGCTGTTTATTCTACTGTTTTTTAGCTCTGCAGTAGTGACTTTCATTCTCCACACCTCAAACACAGAAAGAACAACTGTTTATGGTATGGCTAAATTGTTTAATGTACTGTTTGATACAGGGGCAAATTAGGCATCAGAATAAATGTCTAGGACTGCTGCAACTAGCCATTAATGACTTTTGATCTTCTCACAAATGTTCCAGTAGATATGTACCATAAGCAAACATCCTCCACCGACTCAGGCAATTGTAATAAATATGGGCTACATGAGGCATGAAATCAGAACACAGCCATTTTTCCAAAGAATGCAAATGGTCCCTCATTCATGTGTATCGTCCTAAGGACATTTTAGATCAAGCACATGGCAGCAATGTAGTCTTTGACACTTCTAAACTGAAGATTTTATTTATTTTTTTTTTGCTAGAGCCGTGTATATTACCATCAGATGGATGGTTTCATTAAGGTGCAAATCTGTAGCAAGTACTCAGAGCCATAGTCAGGCTGGACTTGCATATGGCTCTGCGCTTGCATATGTACATCCTTGTGCCCACTGTCTAAATGAAAAGCAACTCAACATAACTCTTCCTAATCTCCAAAATCTCAATTCGTAGCTAAAGATTGGCAATAAATCGTGGGGCTGGAAGAAAGGAGGTAAGGGTAAATGGCCATCGGTTTTGGTGATACCAGGATGTTCGCTGACGGCCTCTGATAAGAGTAGTCAGGTTGGAAACCTTTAGCCTGGATGCCAGTGCCATCTCAACTGTCTCTTCCAGAATATCTGACTGAGGAATTGCTTCCCATTTGGAAAGTATTCTGGGGGTCTCGTTGCCTACTTTGTACTGGAGCAAGAAGAAAGGCAGAAGGTGTTTTTATCCACAAATTCAGGACAGACTATCACAGTCCTAAGAATAAGGGAGAAAGGAGTGAGACTTTTCTGCTCGCAGAAAAAAGACAACTCATCCCCATGAGTTCACGGGCACATGAAATCTCACCTGGATTTGAGCCTGCTGAGTAAAAGATGTACTTGGTTCCTGCAGGAAGGTGTTAGGCTGGTCAGCTGCCAAATCCTGGGGAATGAACCCTGTGAGAGTATTTACATTCGTCCCAGTTAATCAATGTTTGGGAAGCACTTTAAAATTGGAAAGCGCTCCTATAAATATTTGGTGTTATCGTGTAATTACGCTGCCACATCTCAAGCGCAGAATTGGGCATGCTTTAATCATGAGATTGGTGTGTCACCAGGAGTATTTCACATGCAGGTATCTCAGTCTATGCTGACCATCCCTAAGATCGGTATGTAAACCTGGAATAAAATGAGGACTCTTGATTTTGGAAACACTGGAGAGCCACGGTCTGATCAGAACAAATATCCCTCTCCCTAGATCAGAAATACTTTTTTTTTTTTTCTTTCGTAACTACAAATATAGGTAATTTTTTACTTCTATTTGTCTTGCATCTTGAAAACCTCTTGTGGGCAGCGCAAGGACTAACCTGCTTTTCTGTTTGTTTTTTTACTGCCTCCCCTCATTAACAGAATGGAAAAACAACGTCAGTTGTGATCTCGTCTCGGGTTCATATCCTTCAGGGTTATGCTTTATCAATGGTCTGTATACTGTGCTGTAGGATGTCCTGAAATAAATTAAAACAACCAAATTCTGAAGCATGCTCCACTCTCTCCAGAGGCTGAAAAGGCATTAAGCCTCAAATAACGATATATCTGTTGCCATCTGATTATCAGCAATATAGGAAGTATTGCTTCCTACTTTGTTTTCTTCATTCTGAGTAGTAAGCTTGTTTAGATCAGCGGTGACAACCCAAGCAGTGGTCTGGCCTCAAAAGAAAAGAGTAATTTTAAAATAATAAGGTTTGATACCACTTTTTCATAGTACATTTTGTAGTCTTCCAACTGTAAAAGATTTAGGAAACTCAGTTACTTCTAAGCTTGAGAGATATGAAATTGTGAGGGTTTTGGAGGGGATGGAGTTTTTGTATTTGCTTTTTACTTTTCTAGTGAAATCAGAAACTTTAATAGATTATCTTGATTTATTGGATAAAGTAGTTACTTTACTAGATGGCAGTACTGTTACCATTCTTCCCACTCCTCCTTTTTTTCCCCTTTCTTCCTCTGATGCTTCAACTCTCACTTCTTCACTGCTTCTCGCTTCTTTTCATGTCAATTAAATGCTCTTTGAAGAAATTGGCAGGCAGTTTTTGTATATTTGTGCAGCACCTGCACAAGACTGTAGCTGAGGTCTCTGGATGAAACCATAACCAATATAATAAATTTTGTATCTACTCTCTCAGGTTCATTGGCATCAGTCTACCCTACAATGAACCTAAGATATTTTCCAATGTAGAGCTGTTGTTACTTCTTTCTACATCTTTCATGAGTAACTGTATATAAAGAGCCATGACTTGGACTCACATAAAAATGTGAGTTTCCACTAAAAAAAGACCAGAAGACCAAAATATAAAAACTCTTCAGGGCAGGAACTACCTCCGACTGTGTCTGTATGACATTTGCTGACAATAGGACTCCAGTGAGGGTGTCTAAGATGCAATTACATAATGCATATATATATAAAAAATGGAATGTGTCATTACTGCAGTGTTAAGCTATATTTGGAAACCACAAGAAGAAAAGCACTTTTTTCTTTTTTCTTGTTTCACTATGGGAAAAAAAGTGGTTTTGATATATGAAGCATTTTATTGGAACATCTTTTTATTTTAATAACCGCTAATTTGCACACCTAACATCAATTGCTGATGCAATTAATTGTGGATGCAAATGAGAATGTTTAGCTGTCTAATCCACCTGATTGTGCCTATAAATCAGTGACAGTAATTATGTGTGTAAATGCTCATTTCAGCCTGCAATTAATTTGGCCAAAATTGATAGGACAGAAAAAATACCACCCTAGGCTGAAATTTGGTCCCCAGTGTGTGGGGAAAAAAAAAAAAAAAAAAAAAAAAAATGTCTTCCTCCTCAGCCTCGTGTCTAAATTGCAGAGAGCTAAGTAGACAAAGAGCAATGATTCCCCAGTCCCCAATAACTCACTGCCAGTGTTTCACAATAAAGTGCAATGGGAGAGGAGATATTTCCATAAGGGTTCATTAATCACAACATATTTGCCATGCACAACCACTCTGCTGAGCAGGTAAAGAACCCTGCGGGACGCTGCCTGGCACAGCCAATCATTTTCATAAGAGGAAAAAAGTCTTTTTTGCACAAATGCTGTAGAACTGAAGTTGCAGATGGCTCCGCTGGCAGAGCAAGAGCCTCCTGGCACGACCCTCGGCAGCCAAAGCTACCTGAGGTATCTAAAGCGAGGGTTAGTGGTATCTCAACAGAAGAGGTGCTGGTCGGCTCCCGATACGTGCAGTATTCCCAGGATATTGGGAGGACGTGTCACAGAATTGTAGAGTGTTAGGGGTTGGAAGGGACCTTGAAAGATCATCGAGTCCAACTCCCCTGCCAGAGCAGGATCACCTAGAGCAGGTCACACAGGAACAGATCCAGAGAGGTTTGGAAAGTCTCTGGAGTAGGAGACTCCCCAACCTCTCTGGGCAGCCAAACATACCTCACCCAAAAACCAAACTCCAGGAGGAAATCTTAAGTCTTGCCTGTCCTTTTTTTTGTGCTGCAGGACACTAATGAGAGGTCTACGAACAATTAAACTGATTGGGACTGGGAATCTGAGGGTCCAATGGACCCCCTTAGCAGGGCTATGCAGCAAAAGTTGCCTTTGCAGCTCAGTGGCCTCTTTCAGATCTGGGCTGCAGGCCATTTCGCTTTACCTAACCCCGAGGACACCGGAGAGTCCCTGTTATCCCATCATGCTCTGACCCATCTAGACCCGCTCAGCGTTTTGCACAGGAGGTAGAGTTGTTGTCATTTTTTACCGTATCTCTGTGGTCTCGATCTCCGAGTGGTTCATTGCCGCTTCACTCCCCTATGGGACTTTGATAAAATTCAAAGCCACCTGGTGTGATTTTAATTTAAATGTGAATTTAATGTGTTTTCCTTTGATATTGCTCTGATGTGCATTGTCGACAGAAATGCTGCAGGCTCAGATCTGGCCTCTCAGCGGTTCCTCTGGTTTTGTTTGACGTGTGCTCCCGAGTAAAGCTGTTGCTCTTCGATGACACGTGTGTTGGGTACAAGGAAGGGTTCATTAGGTACAAGCACCGCGGTCATTCTTCAAGGGTGTATCTAAGTCTTGGGCTGTTTGCCAGTCAGAGGCCAAAAATCTTCTCATCAGCAGAAGACAGCTCCAGAGCTACAACTGAACAGAAGGCAGACTAAAGGTTGTACGCAGCCTGTATCAAAAGAGGTTCCACAATCCGCCATGCTCCATCAGTTAAGAAAAGGGGTTTAAGACAAGAACTTGTGAAAAGGAGGGGAAATACTGAAATGTTTTATCGTAACCAACTAAAACAATTTGCATTGGAAGTGGTGAAAATTTACCAAAATGTTTCTTATTAGAAAATATAATGTCACCAAAAAAAAATGAAGTGCTGTGAAAACTTATTTAAAAGGTCATAAGGAAAGTCTTTCAAGACCAGGATGTGAAAGATATGTAGAAAAAAAGAGAAATGGAGATCCACATCAGTTGATAGCCCAACAGAGCACTCCAGTAGGACACAAGACATCCTGATGCAAGACAGTATCTTAACTTTCAGAATTTTTCATTAAGTGAGACTGATTTTTTCAGCCAGCCTTAATTAGTTTTGATCTAAAATTGTGGGAGCAAGGTGAGAGCCTGGACTTCCTGACACAGAATAACAGAGATCAGATCAGAATAAAAGAGCAGATCAAAGGCCACCGAGCGTGGTCCTTGTGCTGTCACACAGGTGTGTCATGGGAGACCACTACAAGCTCTTCAAGTGCACAGAAAGAATCACAGCAACCCAGTGTTTTGGCTATGAGAAGACATCCCTTGTTTCTGTCCTGGATTTGGGTTAATTATCACTTTCAGCTGCTGCCCCAATCAGTTGGGAGGGGCTGCAGATGGGAGGAGCCACAGCTGAGCCAGCCAATGGGATAGCTGATACCAGCCTGAGTCATGCCCCTATATAAGGGGAGGGCTGGCCCAGGGTGTGGTAACCTGTTTTCAACTTGCATTGGTTTGTGTCCTCAGTGTGGCTGAAGCAGGGAGAGTTGGCATCTCGGGCACAGGTAGAACCTTCTCAGCTTCTGTCACTGGCTTGGTCTATCATTTCATTAGTACTATCATGACAACTGGTGTTTTCTTTTCTCTTTGTGGTATTGGCTTAAACTGCCCTTAGCTCAACCCCAGAGAGTCTTACCTTTTTTCTTCCTCCTGATTCTCCTTCTCATCCCCCAGGAAGGGGTGTGGAGCAGGGGTAGGTGTTTAGCTGCCAGCAGAGCTTAAATCTTGCTGCTTTCTAAAACCACTCACTGCTCCTGAACCCGCTGAAATCTATTGAATTGGCTGCTCACCAGGTGTTTTTCCCACCGCTTGCACAGGTCACCGAAGCTGACAGGTGCTTTCTGACCATTACTCCTCTTATCGGGTGAGCCAACAGCAGCAGCCTGCTGGGCTCCTGGCTCCTGCTGCTGCAGCACGGGAGCTATCGTAGTGACTCACTTCTAATCACCAAGGGAACTCACAGCCAGATCCCCGCTCCTCCTAAAATAGGAACTCACAGTTACACCTTCTCTCCTCCTAAAATAACCAATCTACGAGAAAAAGCACTATATATTTGGCAGGATCTGGAGTCTGATGTGCAGCACATCAGATGGGTGGAAAAGCAGGACAATGAGCTCAGTCACAGCAGGGCCTTGGGTTAAGACCACCCCAGGCTTGCAGTGCAGGTGGTCATCCAAGTCCACATAGACTCATGCAGAATGGAGGTCAGTTCTTTGCAGGCTCTAAGTAGAGGCCATTGCAAAATCAGTGGGTTTTTTCCCTTTATTATTTAAAAAAAAATAAAACCAAAAACCTCTGAGGGAAGCCATACAATCAACACCCTTCCCCTTATATTTCAAATCAGAAAACTGGATCCTTGAAAGGAATATTATTTAATAAATAAGACAATGCTGAGTTTCTGAAACGGTTTTATGAAAGCAAATCTCATCTTCAATTTAGTTTACTCTTATCAACTGTTGCAATTTCAATATGATAACCCTTTTAAATAAATATTCGTTATTTTGAAGTACATTAAAAAAAAAAAAATACTGGTTGTTTTCAAGCAGATGCGCTACCTGTAAAATATCATTCTGCATTTCCATCACCTCTCTTTTTTTATTTCTAGGTATTTCCACACAATCTACTTGGGTATCCGGAGTCGACGGAGTGGAGAGAATGACAGATGGCGATTTTATTGGAAAATGGTGTATGAGTATGCAGATGTGAGTATGCTGCATTTGCTAGCCACGTTTCTGGAAAGCGCTCCACAGCTGGTCCTGCAGCTCTGTATTGTTGTACAGACTCGTACACTCCAGGCTCTCCAAGGTAGGGATTCATTTAATCTATTTGCTTTTTATCATTTTAGGAAGATGTTTATTTCTATACGTGCATATTTAGCCTTCTTGCGAACTGCAGTGTGCCTTGTACTCCTGGCAGAAGAGCAGATCTTGCCTGTTAGCTGCTATTAAGATGTTAACAATGATTCTCTCAAGAAAGCCCATGTTGTTGGGGTTTTTTTTTAGCCTTTCTTGTTGGCTTTGGGTTGTGGGTAGGATTTATAATGTTTTGCTTTCTGCATGTCGTCGTAATAGAAGAGCTCTTCCGATTATCCACTGGGCCAATGTGAAAATTGCATCAATCAAACTGTTGCTTTTCTCCCTATGAATGTGAATGTTCAAAACCCTCCCAGCTGCAGTAATAAGGTTCATACGGTGTTATGCAAAACTGAGAATGACACAGCAGAAAACGGCTATTCTGAGGGGAAAAAAAATGCCAGTGTCTGTGCAATACATGGCCCTCAGTTCTTGGTCATGTTTGTCTGAAATAATATGTCACCTCCTGAGCATTACTNCCTTCCAACCCCTACCATTCTATGATTATAACAACATCCATTCCTTCAAGCTCTGGGCTTCCTTCTAAGGCTGATACTTTCAGCAAGTGTGATTTCTTCTTTTAAAATGGTAAATGCACATATATGTCTTGCCATAGGGGTTGTCAGTCAGCAATACAGATATAGGAATATCCCCTTCTCTACTGCTTTTTTTTTTTGATGCTTGGTTACCTGACAGCTTCCCTTTCGTGTTGCACCTTTGTTTTGCCTTATGGCTGCACCTAGGCAGAAATTATTGACAAGGGAATGAGGTGAATGGGAACATGGGACGCATAAGGTGACATGAATGTCATGAGGCAGTGAGGAGTGAAGGGAGGAGGAGCAAAGGGACAGAGGGAAGAAGGAAATGTAGCCATTTTGCCATTTGTTTTTAAGCCGCAACTCCTGTGCTTGCCACTGTACAAGATAAAACTTGGAGCACCTTGCTCCAAGAAGGTCTGGGTCTAGTTAGCTTATTATGAGGAACATGCAGCGAGACCAATTGGGTGGAAAAGGGCTCGGAGCAAAGTGGGTAACTGCATGAAGACCTTGATCCTGGGCAGTTTCCTGTGGGTAAATCAGAGGCTTTTCATTTCCCTCCCCTTTGAACCGATGTCTACTATCAGCTGTCCTGCTTCCTGTGGGTTGGTTTAGTTTCTTTTTTTTTTTCGGTTTTGTTTCTTTAGATCTAAAACTCTGTCACCTTAAGGGAAAAGGAAAGCCAAAGTTTCTATTTTAATTAGTTTGTACAATGAAGTTTGCCTAAGCGCTTCCTACAGCTATTTCTCAAAATGATGCTGCCCCACACAACCAGTCCAAACTATTATCATCCAAGAGAAGGCATTATCACTTCAAGAAGCTTTGTTTTTCTCTCCCCCAGAAAAAAAAAGACTCCAGAAAGAGGCTTAGGAGAAGAACATAGCCAGAATACTGTATGGTCAGCTGTAATTTAGCTATCTTCATAAACTATTAATACAGAAGGCCTCTCGTCCTCATTTTAGTGCGGTAACAGATCTATCTGTGAGAAATGTGGCTGGTGAGTAGGCACTAAGCCTGTGATGTACTCTGCAAGTGGTTGTTAATTAGAGAAAAACCTGAAATGCTTCCATTTAAAAGGCAGAAATGGTTCCTGAAGCCTGCAATCAGCTCTCTGAAATCTACGTATCAGAAACCAGAAAGGAATAAAACTATAATTATGGATTTCAGCTGAGAAGGCTGAAAATATTTACTTACCCTCTCTTCCCCCATTTTCTTCCATCTTCCAAGGAGAAAAGGCTCTGTTTAAAAGAACTAAGGGAAATGAAACAAAGGTGTAGCATTTTCTTAAACAGTAATACCATTGTGTTCTCCTGATGAAAGCTGGTATGTTTTAGTACATTGCCAGCTGTGAAAATCTTTCCTGTTCTCTCTCCTTTTTGTAAAGAAATGTTAAGGATAACGCGTCACGCTGTAGGATGGTAGATTTGCTGGGAGGCCGCATAAGGAGAGAATAATTTCTCTCAGTGTTACTATGGTACAACTGGGTGTTTTAAAAGGCCTGGCCATAAGGTACGTGCTTCAACTAGCTGTCCAGTCACTGAGCCTGTTATAGAGATTTCTGGCATGGATCAATAAACAGAGCGTTTGATGGATTTTATTTGTTTAGAGAACGCCGTTTGGTTTTTATTATCGTTCTTTTAGTTCTGTGTCCCACCAAGGACAAAGTTATCGTGACAATTGATAAGTGCCATTGCTGGTCTATGTTCTTAAAAGTCTATTTCCATCACAGACCACAAATTGGGCATGGGAAGTGAATGATCCTGGAAATGCCTTGGTCTATAAGTAGAGTATTTCTAATATCAAGCCATTAATGACCGCAAGGAAAACTGTTAAATATTTTATCTATGAAATTGTATATTTTCCATTCCAAGTGCACCAAAATAGCATCCTTCCCAACAGAGAATACTGTCAGCGTGGCTGAATACTCCCCATTTTGTAATGGGTGTTGGCTAGGTGTGGATTATTTCTCATTTCAGTCCTTAAACCCTGCTAATTAAGATAAGAAATACACCCAGGCATGTACACACATCCTTAGGAAGAGCAAGGAAAATACTGCGCGGCCTTCACCAACCCTTCCCTCCGTGCACTGCAGGGAGGGCCTCTTCCAAAGTCCAAAGCACGCACCGCAAGGATTCTTTGGCACTTTCCCGGGCTCCCCAAGCACTGATTAAACCCTGTGGTGTAAACCCCGAGTAAGGAGGGTGTACCACTGCACCGTGCCTGCTCCAGCAGAACGAGGCTTAGGCAGGACGCCACAGGCAGTCGTTGTGGAGCGGTGTCTGTCTCCTGCGCTGGCACCCAGAGAAATATCAGTGTTGATAAAACACTATCTGACTTGTCACCTAAAAATGGGATGATTCTTACAGATTTCATCAAAACTGGCACAGTCAGAGGCGATGATTTTTCTTATTCTGCCTACAGCCAGGTCCCTTCCAGAGTGGAAGGATTGAAATGGCTTATGGGGAAGCTGATGATTCCTCAGGAAGACAAACACCTTCTCTATGATGCTGGACTAGGCTGAAGCTGTGCTAATCCCCTATTACCTTCACCTTTTCCACCCTGGTGGTTCCTTTGAGTTTGAAGAAATACCTCCTCCCCAGAAGGCAGATGTGCCTTGAAAAAAAGCAATTCCTCAGTCTTTTCTTCATGGGAGTCTGTTTCCCTTCCTTTCTTTTCATGAATGCAGCCCTCCCACAGCAACTTGTCTGCTGAGCCGGCTGCACCCCCAAACTGCATTGCTTTTAGTTGTTTTGGTTGGCTGGTTCTTCTCTTCTCTCTTAGTTATTCCATAGGAAAGTCATGTCCTTCAGCAGCTTCATGGTAGGAGGCACTAGCTTCATCCGACCTGTTCTAGGTGGGAACTGTATGAGGAATGAGGCAGCTCCACGTGTGGGAGGAGCAATGGCAGAAAGTCCACTGAAACCACTGGTGCTCATCTCACGTCCATCTGTTTGCATAAGGACATACATGTAGACAGAAGTGTCTGAACCATCTGCAGGTGAGCTGTTTCAGCTACCAGAAGCAGTCTAACAGCAATAGCCTGGAGGCCAGGGTGGGCTAAGTGATCTCAGTGCCTGCCTACGTACGCCAACCACCTGAACCTGCTTGTGGACCTGAGCCCTTCACCCCAAGTTTTTAGGTCTGCTTCCAGGGCTGGGCAACCATATCCTGCACTGAATCTACCTCTGAGTCACAGAGAACCAAAATACTAGAGTTGAAAGTGTTTGGATTATTGGGCTACCCAAATGAATGCAAAAGGCTGCAGTAATTCCCCCAAAAATGCCTCCACCCTTCAAGCCACTGAGTAAATCAGCAGTAATTTTGCACTCTTCGCTATAAAAATGAACACTTCCATAATAAACTGCCAAAGCATTGGGCAGATTTGTTGACACAGTGCAGTCCGTCTAAAGGCTACAAGACTCCTTCTTGGTTGGGTCTCTGGGCATCCAGCACAATGGCCACATCTCATTATGTTTGCTCTGCTGGCTCGACAGATCTTAGGACTGATGAAAGGATAGACAAACCTGGACTGGTTAATTGGCTCACGAGGGTTATTCTGCAATCACTTAAATCCAATCTACCTGCAGACTGTCCCTTAAAATCCTTGATTTAATCACGGAAAGTCCTGCCAGCCCCTGGGAGACAGGGGGGACGTGGCATCAGGGTGGGTAGGGAAGGTCAGGGCTGGCCCTTTCTGTGGCACTTCATTCTGGAATCATGCCTTCAGACTGGCAGTCATCCCTTGGCATTCTCTTTTTCCTTCTTTTGATTTTCTCACTATACCATTTGATTTCAGAAAGGCATCCCATCTTAAAACTAGTAAAACTCTGCAAGCCAAAAAATCCTGCTGATCTGACTGGGAAGAGGATCCTATCCGTTAGCATACACTTACTGTCATCTTACTCAAGGGCATGATGTTCTAGCTGCTCCTAGATGAACAGATAGACAAGATTACACCCTGGATTTACCACAGATTTCATTATTTATGCTGTATTAATTAACACATTGTTTAAATTATAGATTAACTTCTCCTGTTTACTGCATATTCTGCTGGCTAGTCAACGCCTGACATTTTTTTCATTGGCCCCTGGTGGGTTTGTTCTGGCTTCTCCATACAGTAATATTAATCAAAGTCTCTATCAAAGTTTAATCAAAGTTTACATCATATAAAACTGCATTTCTTAACGTAGACTGATGGTAGTGCAGAAGCAAAATGAGAAGTTCAGAACAATTTATAAATTCATCAAGTTTCATTGAAGTCACCACATTCCCACAGAGCTGCGGGATTCTGCTGAAACTGCATTTCCAGGAAATCTCCCCGGCCAACCATTTTCCCATTATTTTTTTACCGGCTCTGCTGGAAACTCCTGGACTGTTCGTATGCTGACACCGCAGCCAGAGTACGAAAGTTCCCTTTGCCACCAAGCATCGCTCTCCCGTCCTTCTACTCCAAACAAATTGCTGTCCCTGCCTGAGCTGAACGAGAAGTTTGGAGGCTTTCTAGCGGTTTATGACACGCCTGATAGGTCCTAACTTTATCTGGCAGAAGGAAATTATGTGTTAGCTAGTTCATTAAAAAATCCTCTGGCAAAGCTCATCCTCGTGCATCAGGAATTCAAACTCGTTTTGTATCGGTGCAATAAACTGAAATTCATTTAAGTCTTCACAGGCTTTTTTTTTTTGTGAGGACAAAGTTATGCTTTTACGTGGCTCTTGTTTTTTTCACCTTCACAGCAATTTTGGGCTGCTCTGTAAAGTACTGCCTACATTTGCAGCACATTTTAAATTAAAAAAAAAATAAAATTCTGATGTAAAAATCTTATGTGATTCAATGTATATTTGTATGGAAATAAGGTGCGGTGCTTGAGTTCTGGGCAAGCTGCCACTGCTCTTCTCTATGCTGTCAAGGTTCTGCACCACTGCAGCCCAGCTCCCAGCCCTTCCAGAAAGAAAGAAAAGCAGAGCAAGCAATAGCCACAGATCCTGCCTGCAACTTGGCAAAACAGATTTTCAGTGACAAGGATGAGCAAATATGATACGCCATGGAGTGAATATATCTTCTGCAGATGACTCGTAATGCTGATCTGTAGCCCCCTTTGCAAATCTTAAAATGTTTTCTCGCAGTCATTAGGGTAGAGCCATCATATTAGCACACCCTTCCTTCTGATAGGACAGGAGAGGATTTCCTGAAGGCGAGCATGTCATATAATCCATTTCGTAACCTGATTACAATCTTAAAACTAGTTATACCCGTTGTATCTAATTTACCAGTTGGAAGTTTAATTCTCTGATTGATAGAGACCTGCTGCTGCTGTCCTGCCTTTTTAATCTCATCAGCAGTCTGTCCCTATTTATTCCCATGCCATCCCCGTTTTTACACTTGTTCCCTAAGGAAATGAGGTTCGTGTGATTGTACAGTCCATTTCTGTCCTTCAGCCCTGAATTTTAAGAACTTCTCATCCATTGCACTATTTCAATCAAACAGAAAAGAACAGCCAACATCTCAAAGGTAATTCTGTTTCTTTAAATGTTGTGAAAATAGCAGCCAAGCCAGAGGAAAAAGAGACAAATGAGAAGGGAAAAGCAGACACACTTCACCTGTTACTCTTTCTGAGGCACCAGCCACTCCAAATATTCATCCTTCCAGACAAGGCATTGCAAAGTTCTCCCCTTCCCGGTGGGACTATTGTGATAGACAGATGGGATTAGGGAATAAGAGACACTTTGATGGGAAAGTAAGAATCATTCCTCCTGCTGCTCATTCTCTCATCTCATGAGACATTCTACATTCTCTTGGTTATTTTCATAGACTTTTCCTTCATCAGTTCCAGTCTGAATTCATCTTTGGTGAATATGGATGACCAAGACTGTATGGAGTCCTCCAGATTACATTTCTCCAGAGCTCTCATATTTCTCATGGCAATATCTCACTAGATATGATCTAAGACAGTAACTCCCTGTTGACTCAGGCATTGCACTGGTTAATCCTAGTTATTTCATGATCTTTTAAAACACACTGGCTCTTCTGGTGTCATGTCATTCTGATAAAGCTTCAGTTACATTAAGAAAATTTATTAGCAACTATAAATGCACGTAATGACACTTCATCTCATTTCTACTTTTCCAGCCTACAAGGAAAGAAATCCTCCTTTTTTTTTTCTTCCACATATCACTCTCCCTTTCTACATTTATAATGTCTCCCAAGATCTTATTAGTGCATTACTTTTTTAAATCAAAGACATTAAGAGGAATATTCAGAAATTATTGGTTCCAAGAGTAACTGAAAAAGGTAATAGAAACCTTACTCTAGCCTGAGTTTTTTGATAGCATTTCAACGTAATCCTGCAGTATCTTCCTTTAACTAGTTCCTTTACCTGCTCTAGATATCTTTACTAACCCTCATTCTCCCAAGCTTCACCAGTACTTTCCCACTGGCATGGTGATCGCCCCTCTGCCAAAATTTCGATAGATTAGATCTGCCACATTTTATTTGCTGAGAAAGGTGTTACAAAAGATATCAAGTTAGCCTAGACTCTAACTCTCTTATCATCTCCTTTTTTGCAGATATCTGTTATTTTTCATCTTCTCTTCTGTTTACCTTCATTTTCAATTATTTTTTTGCTTTAATAGTTGCTCTACAGCTTTCCATTGTCTTGAAATCTGCATTGTAGGCCTGTTTTAGTCACTTGCTTCTCAAATGCACCAGATTGCCTCTTTCCCAGTCACATGGCACCAGTTTTGACTGGAGAGAGTTACTTCAGGCACTTCTCACCAGCAACGGGATTTCATACACCAGCTTTTTTTGAATCCTGAAACAGGTTTTCTGGTTGCACTGGGTGAAAACAAGGAGTTTTGAGTTTTGTGTTCTTCTACAGTAAAGCAGATTTCCTTTCTGTTCCCATTTCCTATCAGCTGGCTCTGTCTTTGGGCCCTTGTTTCAAGACCCCTTTATTGAAAAGTGACCTAAAAGGCACAGCCTTTATTGCTGATCATCCTTTTTTCCTTTCCATGTGGGCACCATTTTTGAGGTAGCTTTGCATACAGATGGGTTTTGAGGCTTCTTCCAGAAGCTTTTTGCTTTGCAGTGTTTTAAAGCTCCAAAAATACTGCGCCTTAAAGAAAATCCAAGTCTCCTCCACAGAGAAGTTCTGTTCCTGAACAACTAACTTCTGCTGCCTTCACTCATTTCTTTAAAATTCTGATAGACAGACTTACTAACAGATAGACAGACCTATTTCTGTTTATGTCTCCATTTTATTTAAATTACACCAACATTTATGTGATCTGATGCTATTTTTTACAATTAACTGTCCTATAATAACCTCAATACTTTCTGTAACTAAGTTTAGAAAGAAGCCTCTCTGCTTTCTGTCAGAAAATCTGTCAGTTGACAGAATCTGGAATATCTGGAGTAGCATTTGCCTTCAGCAGCATTTGTTCTCCGGTCTGTATCTGAGAAAACGGAGTCTGCCGTAATGAGACAATTCTCTGCAGAATTTCTCCTTGTAACGATGCTTTGAACATCTCTACCCATATCCAAATTTAACTCTGGAATTCTACAGCAGATTCTTAACAACCACCCATTATCTTTCCCCAAAGTAATTTGGTATGCAAACAGAATCTGTTTTATCGGGGATCCCTTCCTGAAGCATCAGTCTGTCATTCCATTCACACACCAGTATTTCCATCTTTTCCAAATACCAGCTCCCTTTCAGTACCTGTGTCAAGGGAGCGACTACAAGCCCATGGTGTTTCTGTAACCCTGTAGTTCTCTGTAACCCTACAGTCCTGCACCCCTGACTTTTTATTTCCTGTGCTTCCAGATGTCTGTTCTTCTATCTATAGATAAGATACGTCGATACAACTTGAAAATGTAAAAGAGGCAATGTACACAGAGTAGTAGGTATGTATTGGAAGGTCAGGAGTTGGCCGATGGATGGTGTTATTTCGTAGCACCTCCATAACAAACCCAGTGTACAGCACCTCAACCTCTGAAAGTCAAGCAGAGAAGATATTAGTAGGCTTTTTTTTATTCTTCTCTGCTTAAGTGGTAATTCCTTTAGCAACATCAGGAACAAGAGTGGAACTGCCTCCAACATCTTTTCCCATATAATATGGACTGGTGACTCCTTGTTTATTGAGTTTGTGCTGGTATCTTTATCCTTGTTTACTTCCTATTAAACCGTCATAAAAAGATCATAGGATCACGTAGCGCTATATAGACATACTGACAAGAGTTTGTGATATGATGCAAAGAATCACATTTGTGGAGCTTGGCCACTCATTGCCTTTCCCCCCCCCCCACTCATTAAATCACAGGAAAAATGAATGTACTATGCAGGTCTTTCTGAATGAATGGCAGTAAGGCTTCATAACATACCAGGGTGAAATCTGCATATGTCATTTTAATAGAAAAAAGTAATTAAAACATATTTAATATACATTTTATTGCTATTCTTTTTGTCTTCTTTTTTCTGGCCAAGTTAGACATCCTAGCTTAGCTACATCTGCAAATACAGATGTCTCCAGTTAAGCTTCAAAAATCCTATTGCACGGCCTCAATAAATCAGCTGATTTCTCTATAATTGCCCTTTAGTCAGGAAAAGACGGCAATTAGATCTTCCCTTTTGCTTCCCACCCCTCTCCACCAGCCCTCTCTCCAGGCTACACCAACTCAGTTTGTATGCTGTGTGCTCCAGCTCCTAACTGACCTTGCTCCAATTTATCATTAAGGTCCCTTCCAACACAAGCCATTTTAAGATCATCTCGTTCCAACCCCCCTGCCATGAACAGGGACACCTCCCACTAGACCAGGTTGCTCAAAGCCCCATCCAACCTGGCCTTGGACACTTCCAAAGGATGAGGCATCCACAGTTCCTCTGGCAACCTGTTCCGATGTCTCACCACCCTCACAGTGAAGAATTTCTTTCTTATATCTAATCTAAATCTACCCTCTTCAGTTTAAAACCATTACTCCTCATCCTATCACTACACTCCCTGATGAAAAGTCCCTCTCCAGCTTTCCTGTAGGCCCCCTTTAAGTACTGGAAGGCTGCAATAAGGTCTCCCTGGAGCCTTCTCTTCTCCAGGCTGAACAAACCCGAACTCCTGTACTGAGGGCTCAAAATGATAGACATGTGAGAGTTTTCCATTGTCTTTATAAGGCTTTTTGCAGCTCTTCTCAACCTACTGAGATGTCTCTACAGGGCAGCCCTGTCCTCCAGCACATCAGTAGCTCCCGTTTTGATGGGTCCGGGCTTTAAAATCAATGTGAGCCTGGAGGTATTGTGAAGACAAATTCCTTACTGTTAGGGAGAATGGGAAAAAAAAATGCAGCAAACTTCTAAAATTACTTTCAGAGTATGTACAGAGTTTTAAATAGTAGTTCCACGTAGCTGCTAATATATACACAGTGGTAAGGAGAGCTGAGACACAAAGTAGTGCCTTTAATTTCTTCAAGTGTGATATTTTTGCCTACACACTGAATTTTATCCGTCGGGGAATGTCAGAAAGTTAGTGGCATATCCTTCCGCTCCCTTTTTTCTTGTGCTAAAAGTGCATTTGCCAATGAGCAAATTCCTAGTTCCCTTTGGGGTTACTGGGGTTTTCTGTGGCTGGTACTTTTGTTCAGTGGTGGGGGAAAAGTGATGCATGCTTGGCACAGGAAAAGCTTTCGTGTGTTGAATAGAGCAGTGAGAAATTCCAGTCGTGATTGTGTCTCACCCGAAGACTGCACAATACTGTAAAGATAAAAACTGATGTGAATTCTTCATCATGCTGTGGCCTTTAAAGCTTCAGTCAGGGAACCAATGTACACAGCCAGCTTTACTGCAGATACATGGATCTGAAATTTTCTCAGCCATTTGCTTTGTTACTGCATGAAATGTCCCTTCCCTTATTCATCTTGTACTTTTTTTCCCAGGAAAATAATCCTTTCTGTGGAGAGTGATTTTTAGCTGAAAGTGGCAGGTCAAAGTGGGACTTCGTGGTTGAAAACGCCTCTTGCATGAAGTTCAGGTTTAGTTGTACACAGGGTATACACCTATGGAAATTAGTATCTATAAATTATTGTACTACAGATGGTGAAATCACCTATGGAAATTAGTAGCTATAAATAATTGTGTAAATATTAGTATTTTTCTGTTGTGCATACGCTAGGCGAGTATCGAACTGCAAATAGAAACAAACCCCGTTGCGTTCTCGCTTTGTGCTCAAGAGTTCTTTGCAAGTATCAATAACTAGCCAGTGCTACAGGGAAACTCAAAGGAAAGGTCCAGTCTGACATAGGACTGGAGGCACCTTCTCACTAGAATCTCTGGAACTGCTTTCATGAGTAAAGACTATTCACTGGGCTGGGGTTTTATAGGGCCATTGTTTTACAGAAAGTTATTAACTCCCTCTCTTTTGTGTTAGGCTTGACGTTCCACCTAATGAGAGATACAAGCCTGTTAAATATAGTTTATTAGTTTTTGGTTTCCCTAGCTAAATTATAATGAAAATACATTTCTAATCCTTTAGTTTTGGGGTTTTTTTTCCTGTGGATGTTATTTCTCACAGCGTGTCAGTTAATAAAGTGGTGAACTATATTCTATTCTCTGTATGTAAGGAATACAATTTAAAAACAAATCATTAATGGCTTTTGTGTTACCGTTG
The DNA here is from genome assembly GCA_013396935.1 of Baryphthengus martii. Taxonomy (NCBI): domain Eukaryota; kingdom Metazoa; phylum Chordata; class Aves; order Coraciiformes; family Momotidae; genus Baryphthengus; species Baryphthengus martii. The sequence goes on along the minus strand of VWZK01009192.1, from coordinate 95,968 downwards.
AAGAGAGCATTCCTAGTTTCAGTTTTGATTAAGGCATTTAGCGTATCGTTTGTGCACGGGTGGGCAGGGTACTCTTGTGAGTTGAATAACCTGGTCAGGAAGAATCTCATGGTAGGAGGCTACTGAAGCACTATTGATCCCAGTCCATTACATTTAATAGACACTTTGCCTTCGTGCTCTTTCCCACCCTGTGGACATTTCAAGGTACAGAGAAATTCTCCCATTCTCACATAATTGAGTCAAAAGCGTGAACTGAATCCTCTCTCTGTGGCTTTCCTGGCACAGCCATAAATAGTCCTCCCTGTCACCCTCCAGCAGCCGTTCGTGACAGTCACAGGGTTTGGGTTTTTTTGCTCCCTCCTGGAGCACCCACCCAGCGTCACTGGGAGCACCCAGCAACCCTGTGGCAGGGTCAGAGAGTGACTTGAGGGACTGATGAGGAGCATCGTGAAGGTTCCGGGACTGTGGGACTTTCGGGACTCGAGTGTAGCAAGCCCAGCAGCATCAAGCCCCTTCTGCCAGCTGCCGTAGTGCTGTGAGCAAAGCTGCTGCCATGTCCCCGGCGGTGGGGACAACTGAATGACTCATGAGGAATCTCCTGATGCGCTGCAGTTTTCAGTCTGGGGAATTAAATAAACTAAACCCCCACCTCAGCCCACTGATTTATGCTGTGCTAAAATCTGCAGTCGCTCAGGGGCTGCTTCGTGAGCCGGGCTGTCGTCCTCGTCACGGGGCCAAGCGACCGATGGGGTGTAGCTCTCCTTCAGCCATCTGCTGCCACCCCCTGTGTCAAAACCCCCGGAAAGCTTATGCAACTTCAGGCTGTTTTCAGGTTTTAATGGGTGCCTTTGGTGCTCTCGTGTTCTCTTTCCTGCTCTGTGGAAAAAAATGTATGGAGTTGTTCGTTATGACTGGAAATGTGGATCAGTGGGAAAGAGCTGTTTCTGCACCACCGAGTTAAATCGGATCTTTCCCAGGTCTCTCTGGCCACAGAAAGGCATTCAAAGCTCATTTTGAACTCCTAGCTTAGTCATTCTTGGTAATGAAGCTTAATAACTAAGATGCCCCAAAGCCATAAGGATTGAGCTCTGGTGATCTTCTTGATCCTGACCCTAAGTGGCGTAGTAGCATTTACTCTCTGGGCACTCATAGCAGCTTGTCATTCCTATATATAGCAGAAAAAAACAACCCATAACTGCTTTCCTAGGCAACGTGGCTCTTTGCTGGTTTGGCTCAGCAGAAGGCAGCAAACATGCAACAGTAAACTGAAAATGGCTTCCCACGTCTTTTCTTCAGACCCCACTGTAGTCCCAGCAGATCTCCTAGGCACACCATGAGACCAGGACTCTCATCCGGAGGTTTTTAATCAAGTATTTCCACCTGCAAGCACAACAGACACTAAAATGATTTGCAGTAAAAAGTGATTCTTCTAGGGGATGAAAATTTTATATCATTTTCTTGGCATTTCCTTCAGAAAGCATGATTTTACTTTCCACTCCTATGGAGTTGGGGTTTTTTTAAGAGCTGTCTCAGAAATGCCTGGAAGTGTCTAAAATAGCAGGAAAGAAATGGGGTGACAATCATCTCCTCAAGAAAAAATCCAAAGGTGTTTTCTGGTTTTGATGAAGTTGAGGTTTTTTTTCAGACTTTGAATTTCACTTCCTAGATAATGAAGGTAGCAGAAAAACTGAGAATACAAGTTGGGAGGAGTGCAAGATGTAGCCATAGCCCTGGGTGACTCACTCCTTGCACCTGCTCCGGGATGATTCACTTTCAGCTACTTCAGTGCCATTTCTTGAGATGTAGAGTGGTGCAAAGAAGGGCAGAATCAGGCCTTTGGCTTCACAGCAGCAGCAGCAGCACATGGTGTGGCAGCAGCCTTTGGAGCCAGATGGGTTTTCTGAGCAGAGCATAATGGATGGCAATTGAATTGATATTTTAAGCGAACAAATGTTTAGATCAGAGAGGCTCACAACACAGGCTCTTACAATACAGGGCTGATTGCAGCGTGACAGAAGCAGCTAAATGCTGTAATGGGGAAGGTGGTGTCAGCATTTCACTTCTAAATTTCAATTCTCAATGACTTCAAGCAGCTGTAAAAATTCACTTTTAGCTGAGGCTTCAACAAGGACATGGGCCAAGACCCAGAGCAATCTCAAAAGAAGTCCCAGCTCATCTCTGTATGAGAGGCATGCCAGTATGAAAAAGCCTAAATGGAAGAGGGTAGCAAAATCTGCTTCCCCACAGATAGGGTCCTGTGTTTGTTTCTAAAACTGAGATGCAACTGAGGGAATAAGAATGAAGAGAGCTTTGAAAAATACGCTTCTGAAAAGATCAGCTGGATAAAATGCAGAGCTGGAAGTGGTCTCTAGGCAAGCACATCAGCCATACTTCGCCTAACATGAAGGCTACAGGACTTGAACAGGGGCAAAGTCAAAATTGCATATTGAGAAAGCGCTCTCTTTAAACCATTAGCTGATGTAAAAAGGTGACCAAGGATTGAAGAACATTTTTCTTCGTATTATTATTCTTCAGTCATAATTCTAACAGCAAATGCTTACAATCCAGCAATTCTGGAGGCATTTACATGCTGTATCTTTCAGAGCTCTGTTTCCTGAGGTAGAAAAAGCTCTTTTCAGCATGGCAGGATATTCCTCAGCTGCTTATTGGAAAATTTCTTTCAGTGAAGTGTCTTGCACTGGTTGTAATCAGCTACACAAATGGAATAGATGATCGGTAAGTGCAGTGCAGCTTTACTTGACTTATCTTCATCTGTTACTACGCTTGGGCAACTCTTCTGCATTATGGGCTTTTTTTTTTTCTCTCCTACTCGAGATTTCACCAATAGGGAACAGTCACCAAGACTGAGACTTTCAGGTTATCCATTCAGAAGTATTTAAACTGGCTCTGCAGAACAAATCAGGAAGATCAAACACTTTAAAATATCTCCTGTTTTGACAGTCTTGATATCTGTACACAGTGTGAACCGCTTTCCAGATTTGATGCTAACTAGAGAGTTCTTTATGCAGCATTAAAACAGAAAAGACAGATCACTGTACATACAGAAGTTAAAAGTAAAATTGAAAGATACTGTAGAAGGTGGTTAGACAAATACCTTAACATGAGTAATTTGTAGAACAAAGTCCTCAACTAACAGAGGCTTTTACACGTTTTTCTACATATGAGCCATACCTGTCATGAAATAAAATAACCCCACTGGCAAGCCTATGGAAAGATGGTTCTCAGATACCAAATTCCTGGTCCCAAGAACCGTGTAAAAAACTTTGCCAAATGTCTCCACTGCCAAGTCTGGAAGTAGAGAAAATAAAGATTTGACGTCTGAGGAAAGCTGAAATATAGTGAAGAGAACACCACACTTTTAGATCAAGTCTTTGGGATGCTATTTTGGTTTCTTCCTGTAACTTTGACAAGCCCTTGAAAAATCAGGTATCTAAAGTTGGGAAATGGGATCCATAGTTAACATAAATACATAATCTGGTTTTCAAATGGACAAACATTTCTAACTTCAAAAAAAAAGTTTGCAATTTTATGTGTTTGCAAATATGTTATGGCTGCAGAGGAATTGTTTAAATACCCACTGACCCAAAGGACAGCTTGCCCCATTAGAAAACTAATGTTGAAAGCCATGGAAATATTTATGAGTCTTTTTCTATCATGTGAAATCATTAATAACTTTAAACCTTGTGAATGATAGTCCAGTCACAAGGTATTTTGCAACTTATGAGTCTTTCTTGAGTCCATTAATAAATGCCATAGATTCATTACTGGATTTTGAATATATATATATATTTCTTTAAAATAATGAGGTTATCTTTAACACAATTAGATTTTCTTTCATTTTTGCTCTTTTATTGAAGTATCTTATGCGCGTAAGACTGCGAATTTGCTTTTAAGTGAGTCTACATTTTTGCTTGCCCAATAAGATGGCCAAGAGGAACAACATTTTTCCTTCAGGATAGTATTAGTTAACTAATTCAGATTCAGGTTTTGATTGCTTCCCCCATATGGACCCAAGAACATACATACAAATTCATTAGCACCTCACCAGCGAGTGCTAAAATGTTTATTAGTTTTTCGCAGTGACTTATTTGATGCTACTTCAGTTAAGCATTACTGCCCAAACATTTATTCTCTGATTTATTAATCCACAGTGACATTCTATTTCCTCCCCCTTTCTGCCCTTCCCTCCATTCCCCCTCCCAAACACACTTTTCTGTCATTTGCAGAAGATGCTGGTTCTTAAAGACAATGTCATAAATTTTGAAGAAGAGGGAGGTGACGCTTTCAACCAGTATTTCTGTTGTCAAAAACAGATGCTTTAGCTGCTGAGTGTCTTTGTGTACAACCATTAAAATATGTTCAGCCCTCTAAAGCCATTACAAAGGCTGTAGTGGTACAAGTCACAGTGGTGTTTTTTTTATTACGGCCTCTCCCAATAGTTAAAGGAATTTCAGGTATTGGATGAGAAGGGATGTATTTGGGTCACCAGACTCACTCACTCCCTTGTGATGAAATGCAAAGAAACTAATGAAACAACACTAATCTAAACAATGCAAAACAATAATCAACAAAAATTAACAATATTTCATCTAACTGTCCAAAGTGAGGCAAGAAGAGGCAAGTTGCCCAGAGTGGTTCGTGTCTTTACGTGGGGGGGACGACTCAAGACTGAAGTTGGAGATTTCTAGGTGAACAGGCACTAAATCTGTATTGTTTTCCAGCTGTTCGCCTCTCCTCCCTCAGCACTGAGAATTCCCCTTGCACATGGGCATCCTCACATGGCAGAAGTCTGCATCTCTATCTCTACTACCATTTCCTTTGAACAATTGCAAGGAAAAAATTAGGTGTTTTTTTTTTTAAAAAAAAGCAGTGGTTATCTGCATGATCATAAATTGCTCTAGCCTGTGTATTTCCATGTCCCGATAAGCTTCAGGCTTTCACCAGGGAATGCAAATTAAAACTGACTGCAACAGTTGGCTCTAGAGTTTGTTGTCAGGGAGCAGCATTCATTTTCTTCAGTGCCTGGTTTCTGTTGCCTTTCTACTTAAGAGAAAAAAGGAACAAAGGGAGGTAAGGAGGCAGATCGAGGCAGCGTGGCATAAAAACTAAAATATGCTAAAATTATACCTTCTTGCTGCCATGAAGTGCTATAACCCAAGGATACTGAAAAGCTACATCTGAAATAACAGAAATGTGCTGTTCTGAGAGGAGAAAGAGGTAAATAGCTAAAGGTACTGGCCAGCAGAGTACAAGCCCATAACTGACCTACCAAACTTTAACTAACATTTTAATTCTCATCTCTGTGCAAGCTTCGCTCAACGGCATTGTGAGACATTGAGTGTCTTCTGCAACATTGTGCTAAAGAATCACTGAATAGTAGGGGTTGGAAGGGACCTCTCAAGATCTTTTCTTCCACCCTGCCCTGCTCCAGCGGGGTCACCCAGAACAGGTTGCCCATGACCACATCCAGGTGGGTTTGGAATCTCTCCAGAGGAGGAGGCTCCACATATTCCCTGGGCGGCCTGGTCCAAGGCTCTGTCATCCTCAAGGTAATGAAGCTTTTCCTCATGTTCAGATAGAATTTCTTGGGTTCCAGTTTGTGTCCATTGCCCCTTGTCCTGTTGCTGGGCACCACTGGAAAGAGTCTGGCCCCATCCTCTTGACTCTTGCCCTTTAGCTATTGATCAAATCCCCTCTCAGTCTTCTCTTCTCCAGGCTGAACATTCTTTTAGATAGATTCTGGTGGAATATGCCAGTGCTCTCAAACATCAGTGATAGTCTGGTTTGAGCTTTTCTTCTGACTCGTATTTGAAATGAGGTGACATTTGTTTGGGCTTGTTTTGTTTTCTGCCAGAATTCAAGCTACCTCCAATGAGCTTGTTGTAGCAATGCTCTCCTTTCTGCTCTCTGCTTGGATGGGGGTTTGGCTTTCCATTGGTTTCTTGTAGATACTGCTCTGGATATCTAATTCTTCTTGTCATCAGTGGGAGTTTTATGCAAGAACATGTATAGTTAGGTCAACAAGAGAGAAAAACTAGATATTCTTCAGGCAGTTGTGGAGGAAACGTTTACATCAAATGGAGAGATGTCAACTGTCTATATACGCTCCCTAGATTCTCATGTGAAGAAATCATTGGAAGCTGCTCAAAAAACTAAACTTTTTTGGTTTGGGTTTTTTGGTTTGTTTGGGTTTTTTTTGATTGAGAACACCAAGTGTCAACAATATCCTGCTTACACAATCCTGATACAACTTATGGCCCGGTACTGTAATCTCTACCATCAACTGCCATGGGAGTTGCCTGAACAAAGAGTCTTTATTATGTGTGGAGCATTTCATACCATCTGTGTCCCAGAACACTTAACAGAGTTAGATAGAACAGTCTCAGTAAATAACAGCAGAGAATAAATAAATTTAAAAGGTTTAGACAAAGGAAAGCAGAAATAATTCAAACTCTTAGTCAGACATGCGGCGCGTGGCAGTAAATGATGCTGTGTACTTCTTTTGAAAATACCAAGAAATTAGAACAGGGTTGGTTTTTTTTCCCCATTTACCCTCTGAAATACCAACGCTACTGCTCAAGAAAGCTAAAGAGAATTAGTGTCATAAACAAGCAGCCTGGAGTCTAACAGAGGCAGCCACGCAGAGTGTGAGGCATTCAGTTCGAGAAACCATTGAGTCCTGATATAACAAGATACTTAAACCAGTCCCTGTGATTAGAGTTATTCAACTGTGGAAAGCTGGGCATGTATTTAAATACCTTGTTGAACCGAGAAGATGATACTGAGGAAACTACGTGTAAGGGTGGAATCAATCTCTGTAGGTCTGTTTAGAAGTTAGATATCCTGTTTAAGCTATTTTTACAGCCAATTGAGAGAGAGAGGCACCTGAAGGACATTCTTTCTTTCTTGAGGGACATCTGATATAGGTGAGACAACTTACCCTATGGATTTGCTCACCTCTCTCCATGGACTACATATAGAGTCCAGGTAATTAATTTAATTTCAGTGTCTGACATTAAGATGGCCAATATCAAGAGAGATGGACATACATTCACTTTCTTTACATCTTTCACTGCAAGATAGCTGCTTGAAAAATTTGTAGAGAGAGCTTGCACACGGCTTCATGCACACATCAGGAGTCTGCATTGCTTTAGAATCTGAGAAAGTTTTTATTCCCTCATCACTAAAAGTTTTCACAGAATAGCTATGGTTGGAAAGGACCTTTAAAATCATCAAGCCCAGCTGTCTACCAGGGCCACTGCTGCACCACATCCTTAAGCATCGTACTTAGATGGCTTTTAAATACATCCTGGGATTGCGATTCAACCACTGCCCTGGGCAGCCTCTTCCAGTCTTTGATAACCCTTTCATCATATAAGCTTTTCCTCATGTCCAACCTAAACCTCTCCTGGCACAACTTGATGCCATTTCCTCTTGGTCTATCAGTTGGGACTTGTGAGAAGAGACCAACACTCACCTTGCTACAACCTCCTTTCAGGTGGTTGTAGAGAGGGAGAAGGTGTCTCCTCAGACTCCTTTTCCTCAGACTAAACAAGCCCAGCTCCCTCAGCCACTCCTCATAAGATTTATTCTCAAGAGCCTTTTCCTGCATTGTCACCCAGGACTAAGTTAAAAATCGGTTTAGAATCAAACTAGGATGCTGCACTTAAAAAACTCACAGCTGAACTTATGGCAGTTGTGTGTTAAATGTGCAGCAAGGAGAGACCCTGCAAAATGTTTATGACTTAATACTGCTACGGGTCGTAAAGTGAGTTATGATATCTAGGCTGCCCTCAAAAATGACAGAGTGCTGTTCTCCAAGGAAGAAACAGCTTGTTCCACCTGCCACAAGATCAGCCTCGAAGCCTTGTACAGAAAACACTCCAATATGATACCTTGGGAGTATCCTTGTACAACTGGTTTGTCTAATTCATAGTGGCAGGCACAATCTGAAGTCAGTGAATCAGAAGATACATGAGATTTCATCAGTGAGCTCATTTGACTAGACCAACGCAGGCACCACCAGCACCCGTCATCTGCTTCAGAGAGGTGGTGGGGCAAAGAAGATTCAGTCAAGCAAAGACCACTTGATTGCAAGTGACTTGTTGCAAACACTTTATTGAAGGGGCACGAGTAAGGAAACTGGTTCTCTAGGGATGAAATATGAAATATCTGGCCCCTGGTTCACTGGTTCTGGCAGGCAGACATGTCGTGTGCAGATCTTGCTCTACATTTTCCAATTCTTGTTCTAGTAATTAAAAATTCCTCTTCCATACTGACGTATCTTCTCTGTCTCAGAGATCTTAATAACAATTGAATAACAAAATGCGAACATTATACTCTGTCAGCATAAACAAAACAACAATTATATCGAAGGTCCTACAGGCATTGCTGCTTCATACTAATAATTCCTGCTTTGCAATCAAGCTGTACAAAGTGCCAAATTAATTATTTTAAACACTTTTCACCACTCGGCACTTATTTTGGACTGCAAGTGGGGAAGTGAGGAAAGGAACAAAGAGCAGGGAAATAGGAATTTCTTCACCGTCAAATACTTGAGGCATATGACAGAAGAGGATTTAGGAGGAAAAAGCCCTAAGGAGATTTTTTGGACATTTCACTGGTTTGTTTAATGGGGAACCACAAAATGCCTGAAAAGCTGGAGGCTGAACAGCATAAGCTAGACTGTGCACACAGAAACATTGCAAAGTTAACTGCTGGAAAAAAAAAAAGCATAAATTATGCATTTTTGACGTGTCTCTGTAGGCCTGGTAACCTTTTTTTGCCCCTTAGGGTGCTTGTTATCGGCAGGAGCAATTAACAGATAGTATCTAGCAGCTAGCTTGATTTCTTACCTTTAGAGTGATTTCAAATCAAATGAAAAGGAAGCTAATAGAGCCAAGGAAACCTGAGCTGTGAAGTAGTTTCTGAAGTATATTGAATAGAAATAATCAGTAAATTGAAGGTATATGGCGCCAGGGAGCCAGGATTACGTCTAGCTAGTTGTGCTTGCTGAACCTTTTATGTTTTGAATAGATATTGTTGTTACTGTGAGAGATTATGCAAGCGATACAAATGATGGAAAAACCCTTCATTACATCATTCTGAAAGGAGAGGCCTAACTTTCCTTACTTCAGACTGATTAATCAAAAGATCTGATTTTTCAACTACCAAGAATAAATTAAGGACAAAGGAGGGAAAAAAGCACACTTAAGGCTGGTGTTGGATAAAATCCTGGTGGCCATCGATCTGTTTAATTCCCCAATCCAAGTAGAAAATTTTCAGCATTTAGGACTTCCGAAGAGCTTAGAAAAGGTAACTGATCAAGTACTCCAAAATTCTAAGATAAAATTTGTACAATTCTAATTAAGTCTTAAAAAAAATCTGCATGAAATGTTTCTTATCTGAAAGAGCAGGTTGTTGAATACGAATCAGGCCTACGTTATGGTGCCTCTAGAGCTGTCCTATTACAGAATGGAAAACCATGAAAATGTTGAATACACACAGCCTGCCACAGTCCTACATGGTCTTCTAGTACTAGATGTGCTGCACCATCATTTTATTTATTTATTTATTTGTTTTTAGTGGTAGCATGCTTTATTTTCAGTTCTTTCCTAATGCATGAAAAGTGTTCCCGAGGCTACCACTTTATATGTGCTGAAATACATTATAAAAAGAAATATAAATTTATCAAAGAGGAATTCTTAAATTTCTTCTTAAAAAAAAACCCAGGCAGACAACACAGAAATTTAAAATATATGCCAAAATATTTCTTACTGCTCTATCCCCTTAGCCCATCCAAGCCACTTTTCTCTAATACCACCTTTTCACTGTTTCATCACGAGTGTCTGTTGAGTCTGAAAACGGGATTTGTGTAGATCCCTACACCTTACAGACCTGCTGATTGCTGTGAGGATCCAGATGGAGTCAGGGATCCATCTCCCATTACAAACTTGAAATTTTAAGTCTCAAATTCTTGGGACTGAGGATATGTTTCTCCTGTAAATTATAAAGTCTTGAACATTTGAAGAAAATAGACTCGCTGAAAACCTTTCTTTTGTAACAGTTTCATGATGATTTGCTAATGAACTACGCAATTCAAAATTTTCTGTTGTATTATATTAAAAACAAAAAATAATTACTGTAACTCTTAGCGTCAGGCTTTCAAAATAATCTAATTGGATCTAAATACTTTGGGAATAGTATAAAAAAAAAACTTGCAGGGAAAAATCTTGAAGTCATTCCGTTCATCTGAAGTTTATCGCTGCTCACATTGTGACCATGATTTCACTTCCAAAGAAGTGAAGCAAAGAGAAGCAAAACCAGGTAAGAAATGAAACTGGATGGGTAGCAACATGATTTTTTTTTTTTTTTTCTTTCCTCAAAATTCAAAAAATAGCTACTAAGCCAAAAAGATTTGTTTATGATAAAAACTGTTGTTTCGTTTTGCATGTAGAAACACCAGTAGCTTTGTTATTTTTTAAATAAATAATACCCAGATTTCAGAAGCAGAACGTGAAAGGATGCTATTGAGCTTGTAAGGAGGGGATATATTTTGGCTGACACAGTGGAGGCAGGCTGGTTAACATTTAGGACAACAAAGCAAATCATCTGACTCCGGGCAGTGCTATCCTCCTCTACAGGAGCTAGAGAAAGTAGATCAGGAAAGAGGGCAGTCAGGAGGTCACAACTGTGATCTTGGAGGTTTTCAATTACTCAGGTATTGATTAGGATGACAATTATACAAAAGCTGTAGCGAGGAACGCGTTTGTAAAGGTTGCCCAGCGTTGCTTTCTTTGGCCATTTTTTGAGGTCACTACATAATGAGAGTTTATTAGAAAACTCGTCTTAACGGTTGACACAGCTCTGATAAATAAGCAGAGTTCAGGAAAGAGCCAGATCTTTCTGGGATCTGCTAGAATCTGTCTTGTGGTGAGGAAACACATCGCTGCTTCCTTATCACAACCATGACCACTCCTTCCAGAAACTCCCTGTCACCTCACTTGTGAAAAATGACCATAAACCTTCCAAAGATCATTTGACCTTCCTACATTAGCTCAGAATCTCTCTCTACCCTGACTAAACTCCTTTAAAAGTCACATTTATATCACCAACGTATGCTCACAGACACATGTATCTGCACGTGTGTGTGTAAATCCTGTCATCAGCCCTAATATTAGAAGTTTTCTTGGGAGCAACGCTTTATATTCCTTCAAAAGAAGACTCATAATTAGGTGGAACATCCTCAAAAATTACCATAATGGCAATTAAATTTCCTGTGCAGTATGGATTTAAAAACATCTTTTCATAGTCTCTGCCAAATAGGTCAATAGAAGTTGAAATCTTATTCGGGCAGAATATCAGCCACCTCTCCAGTGGAACAGTTTATTCATCATACAGAGAGTGCTTCTTAGTTATCAAAATAAAGCCTTTTCCAGGAGTTTCGTTAAGCTGGGGACTGCTTCTAGACCAAGGATCCCAGGTCACATTTGCAATTAAACCCATGTATTTTTCTAATGCTTGAACAGTGTGTTCGTTTATAGTTCATCCAAGGGATTCATGCTACTTTCGGATATCCGGGCGCAAAGCCTCGCTCATACAGATTTATTCCTTCACTTTTGAGAAGTGGAATGTGAAAAGGCTGGTATTGCCTCTAGCGCCGTTGTTTACTTAGCATCCTCGTGTCCCATTTTAGCCAAAGGTGATTCCTCTCCAATTAAAATGGAATTGCATCTATTTCCAGCCTGTCTTTCATGCAGCTTCTCTGACACGATCTGTAATGAGCAGTTGGTGTCCATCTGGCTTAATCGTGTACGGAATCAAGAAATTCCAGCCTCTCCCCATTACATCAGGGATGCTGCTGTTTGTCAGCCGCTGCCGTGTGCGTGTTCAGGCTGGGAGGGCGATTTCTACAGAGGCTAGAACAAGGTCTCTATGACAGGTCAGCTCTATTTTAAGGAATTTTCGTAGAATCGTAGAACGCTCTGGGTTGGAAGGGACCTTTAAAGGTCATTTGGTGCAACTCCCCTGCAGTGAACAGGGGCATCTTGAACTAGAGGAGGTTACTCATTCAACATGACCTTGAATGTTTCCGGGGATGGGACATTGACCACCTCTCTGGGCAACCTGTGCCAGTGTTTCACCACTTTCCCTGTAGAAAATTTCTTTCTTATATCTAGTCTAAATCTGCCCTTTTTCAGTTCAAACCCATCACCCTGCCCCTCTGCTAAAAGGCTTGTCTCCAGCTTTTTTTTGAAAGGTGCAGAGAATGTGTGAGCACAAGGGTGTCCTAAACCACTTTGGTAGAACTCTGCTGTATGATTCAAAACGAAGGCAAGCGAGCTGCGAAGCATGACTTGCCACTCCTGCAAGCCACAGAGACTTCTTTTATGAGAGAGACATCATCAATCTCCACCTGCCTGCTAGAAGAAACAGACAAAAAAAAAAAAAAAAAAAAGAAAAACCACCAAAAAAAAAACCTTGGCGATGCTTTACTCGCTGTAGAGAGAGGGAGCAGGGCTCTTCAGCTGGCAGAACCCATTTTTCTTTCGCTGTCAAAGTGTACGGAAAATCCTTCATAGCTCACTTAGCCTTCATTCCGAGAAAGCTGGAGATGGAGCAGGTTGGGAACCGTCCCGGCTGCGGGCGGCTCGGCGGCCGTTCCCCCGCAGCAGCCCCGCAGTGCCATCTAGTGATGGACCCGGCTTGGAGCCACCGGGAGTGACGGCGTTACTGGGACCGCGCTGTGTCATCCTTGACCAGGGCTGGCCCTGCTTTTCTTCACAGAATGCCAGGGGTTGGAAGGGACCTCGAAAGATCATCTAGTCCAACCCCCCTGCCAGAGCAGGATCGCCTAGAGCAGGTCCCACGGGAACGTGTCCAGGCGGCTTTTCAGTGTCTCCAGAGACTTCACTGCCTCTCTGGACAGCTTGTTGCAGCATTCTGTCACCCTTAGTGAGAAAAAGTTTTTCCTTATGTTTACCTGGAACCTTGCACCCGTTGCCCCTTGTCCTATCGTAGGACATTCTTGAGAAGAGCCTGGCTCCATCCTCCTGTCACTCGTGCTTTCCATATTTATAAACATTAATGAGGTCACCCCTCAGTCTCCTCTGCTCGGAGCTAAAGAGACTCAGCTCCCTCAGCCTTTCTTCATAAGGGAGATGTTCCACTCCTTTAATCATCTCTGTGACTCTGCACTGGACTTTTTCAAGCAGTTCTCTGTCCTTGTGGAACTGAGGGGCCCAGAACTGGACACAATATCCCAGATTCAGCCTCACCAGGGCAGAGTATAAAGGGAGGAGAATTCTCTCAACCTACTACCCAACCCTCTTCTAATACACCCCAGGATACCGTTGGCCTTGGCCACAAGGGCACATTGCTGGCTCATGGTCATCCTGCTGTCCACCAGGACTCCCAGGTCCCTTTCCCCTACACTACTCTCCAGTCTTCTGGGACTTCTGCAGTCCCAGCTCCACCTTATGCATCTGTAAGCATCTTGGAAATGTTCTTTTTAAGGAGTTCCCCTTAGAGGGAGCGGTGCTTTGATCGAACCCTCTCCTGTGGGGTGGTGGCCTGAGTCCTTGATGAGAAGTTCTTCACTGGAGTTGCACAGCTGCTGAGTGCAACAGGAGCTGTTTGCTCTGAAGGACACGAAGGTGAGAGAGGAGGGGACAACCCTAGCAGTTTAAAGCCTAGGCTTTGGTGGTTTAAGCACATACTTGAGAGAGATGTTGTGGACTGTTCAGCTTGTTCTTGCAGGACAGACTTGGAAGCACTCTGGTGGCTTTTGTCAGAAGGGCTGGGGGTTAAATCGGTGCCACCAGGTATATAACCTAGAATTTATGAAGCTGAAAAAAAACCACAAATGGGAATTCAGGTCAAACTTTGTCCTTTACATCTCTGGTAGTAAATATACTACCAGAAACCTACACTGAGTAAAATACCCTGCCAGAAACTCGTAGTAGAGATGTGTGAAGGGGAAGCTGAAAGCAACTGGATACAGAGAAGAATGAGCAGGAATCTATAGCAGGAGTAGTCATGTAGGCTTGCAGTGGTTGGGTTGCTTTGCTCATCCCTGCTGGCTGCTTTTGCTTGCTTGCTGGGGCTGCTGGTACATGGTGTGCATATAACACAATTCCAAACTGTTAAAAGAAAGCCTAGCAAAGCAGATTTGTTATATTGCTTGGAAAAAAACCAACAACTCCACACATAATAAATAGCCAGTGCATCAAAACTCTTACCTGGTTGTTTGGGTTTTTTTAGGAAAAGATATGCACACGTTTATTGCCAGTTTTAAATTCTTTATAATATCAAATGCAGCTACATCCAGTCCCAGAGGGACTACCCTGCAGAAAAAAAAAGGGAAATATATTGCATCAGTATTTCATTACACAGTCCACTGATCACAAAACACATCCACTCCAGGTTTACCCCAGAGTCCCTACACAACATGCTGCTCGCTCGGAACAAACTCAAACTCCAGGGTCTCAGAAAAGGGAATTTAAACCACAGTCTCTTATTGTAGCATCTTCTCCCCTGTAGGTAATTAACACACTTCACCAAGCTCTGATTAAAGTTGTCTTTTTTTTTTTTTTTCTTTTTTTCCCTTGTAATCTTGCCCTGTCATCTAATAGTCCGGATACTGCAAAAATGAAAATGTATTCATCGAGTTAATGATTTGGTGGACTGAGATGCAGTATCTCCCGTATTTTCTGTCTTCCCTAATAACTACCTCAGGAACCAGCTGATGTCTGCCATGTTTACACATTTTGGAATATAAAACCCTCCAGCATCCCTGTAACAAGATGAGAGTAAGTGATCTAGGAGCAGGCTGGCCCAAAGGTGCCATCTGGCCTAGTTAAACTTCTTTATATTCCCTTTTTGATGTTAATTTGGGGAAAAGGAGATGGAGGTGCAAGGGTCAAGCAAGTTAACTACTTTGAAAAATGCCCGTTTAATGCATCAGGGCTCTGGTTCCTGAAATGGGTGTGGGGAAAATACGGTGGGTTTATGCTTCCAAATAGGACAGATTTAGTAAGTTAAGAGATCATGATGGTTATGGTAATGGACAGCTGGAGGGACAGATAAAGTCTGTTCTCTGCCTCCTGTGCAAAGTAGGTGCGAAATACGATTAAACCAAAACGGTATTTTTTTTTTTTAAATACCCACTTCACCCAGCCATAAACCACTTCAAGAGATGCCAAGCAAAGAGAAATCAAGTTGCCAGTGGTGAAGAGAGCAGTGGTATGCGGGAACACTGCTCTATTCAGCAACAAAGTGGTTACAGTACAATGCAAATTGTTCCCTTTAAAATTCAAGTCGCCTGCTCTTGCTCCTGGTTGCATAACAAACTCAAGCTCAAATACTGATTGCTTCCTCGACTCAAGCACTGTTCAGCTGAAAGATCACTATTGTTCAGACTTTTTTTCAGGAGACTTGGAGTAGTTGATGCTGTTAAATCAAAATTCTGGTTTCCTGGTTTGATTCAAACTGTGTGAATTCAGAACAGAACGGAGCATTTGTGTCAGATGAGTTAATACATGAAAGCGTCCTGTTTTCTTCTCACAAATAGGCTACTGCAGCTACAATTTCAACAGTGTCTCTTTCATGATATCTTGTCTTTTGAAGCTGAAATTCAAAGTGGGACTTAGACAACATAAAGATGAGAAATTGGAGTCAGAGGATGTACCATAACAGTCTTTATAGGAAAGTACCAGAAGGCTGAAGAGCATTTAAGCAAGGAGGGCTCTCTCAAGGTACATAAAGGAACGTATAGAAATTATTGCAAGAATTTCTTTACTTCTCTTTAATTAGTATTTTGCATTGAGGTAGTACTTACAGGTACTTGTAAGGCTTGCCAAATTGTGCTATGTGCCACCCTTACATACACAGAAAGCACTAACTCATAGTGAATTAAAACATATGAAGGACAAAGTGGAAACATAAAGAAATGAAAAGGGCAGGTAAACAGTCTGTTTGCTACCATTGAATATAATAAACGGTTTCATAGGTTGTCAGCTGCCTCACCTATCACATGGAGATAATATTTGAGGAAGAATAAAAAAGAAGGTAGATTTGTCCTGAATCTACGTATTTATTTGAAGTTCTTGCTGTGAGTGAAAGAGATCGGAGAGATGACAAAAAAAGGTAGCAAGATGATGAGGGTTGATGGACAATAAGGAACTGTAGTTTGGGGAAGGCAAAAGCTGAGAGAGGAGTGGAAGAGAGTAGATGAGATAATCCTGATGACAGTTATGAGGAGGAGTGTGACAGGTCTTGTCCTCAACAAGATGGCAAGTTCATTGGAGTAGGGACCAGAGTACTTTGGGATTGCAGTTAATTTAAGTAATAACTACACTGGCTTTCCTGAAAAAGGCTCCACGCCATACTACCATCTGCTCTCTTTTCTGGCGGCTAGAGCTGGCTAGCACTGCAGACCCCTTGACCACAGCTTGATTGGATCTGGATAAAGCAACAAAAGTGAAGAGCCACTTTAGAGACTCAACATCTCAAGAGCTGAGGAGCTCAGTGCAAGCTGAAGTGCCCTGGAGTGCCTCACCCTGTGGCATGAGCATTGGCACGAGGGCAGCTCTCCCGGCTTTACGTTTATTTCTTCAACCTCAACAGCCTTAGATTTCCCTTTATCCTACCTTGGTAACACAAACACTTTTGCTTCTGTGAGCAAAGTTTAAGGTGTTATCCCCATCCAGACACCTGTGAACCTGGATGCTGTTTGTTGCTACATTACAGCTGGGTCACAGTGGGAAGCTAGTTCTGCAATATTCACCTAACTGGCAGCGTGGCTTGGTAGCAAGAATCCATCCTTCTCAATTTATATTTTTTTCCATGCTATTTTTCCTGAATTGAAGAAGGGATGGTGGGTCCCTATGCCACTACAGCTCGTTTAAGAAAAGTATCACAGATAATAACTACTTTACATTGCATTAATAGAGAAAATTAGAGTTTTTTTAGCTTTCTTAATCCACCATCTAGGGTGCGGTTTGCAGATGATGCTTGTTTGTTCTACCAGGACAACCACAGTGTCCTGGATTGGTGCAGCACTCTGGTCTGGTTCCAGAAATCGTTACCAGAACAGGACTTTAGAAGCAAAAAATAATATTAATAGAATTGCTGTAGATTAAAGACATAATTGAGCAAAAGGTATAGTATGTACAAATTTAGTTTCACAAAGATAATTAAAAGGTAAAACCACTATATCCAGTCCAAAAAATACACTCATTCTGAGAAGGAAAATTTTCAGTTAAGGAAGGACATTCATTTTCTCTGGTTTATGCCCCAGTCTTTATAGCAAGGAGCAAGTGGAGTGAAAATTTACCTCTGCCTTTAGATATCCAAGGTTTTTAATCTCTGTTGAAAAAAAAAAGTATTTCAGATGTTTCTAGGCGGTTGTCGAAATAAGTTGGCTACGTTGATTAGTGTTACTATCAAAGGTTAAAGGTTGGTTAGGAATTGTGGTTTTTCTTGGGTATATGCTTATTTTAAATTTTGAGATATAACTGAAGGTAACTTTGGTTAAAGGTGTATTACGATATTAAATTGTAAATATATTAAAAGTAGGTATATTAAAATACTAAATTTAAATCAAGCTGGCCATTAAATCTATTTATTTTTCCTTTCTATCAATAATATTCTAAATAGGTATTTTATGTGTTTCTACGCATGCCAGAAAAATATTTGTAACAAATTCCTTCCACTCTGGTAAAAGTTTTACAAGGCTGGGATAAAACAGTGGGTTGACCCTGGCCAGCGGCCAAGCACCCACACAACTGCTTGCTCACTCCTCCTCCCTCCTCCAGGAGGACAGGGAAGAGAATAGAAAGAACAAAAGCAAGAAAACTCCTGAGAGTTGAGAAAAAGACAGCTTAATAAGGGAAGGAAAAAGAAATAAAATATACATTAGTGATGCAAAGGTAACCACTCTCCAGCTTCACAAGCAGATCGAGGCCCAGCCGGTCTCTGAGCAATGGCCACCTTGGAAGCCAAAATCCTCAACTTCCTTCTTCCTCTACTGCAGTTTTTGTTGCTGAGCATCACGTTATACGGTCTGAAGTATCCCTTTGGCCAGTTGGTGTGTTGTCTGCACTGGTTTAGCTGCAGATCCCAAACACAGCACCATATGAGCTGGAGAACGTTAACTCCATCCCAGCCAGACCCTGTACTCCCTCTTTTGATCACCTGAGAATGGAAAGGATTGTTACTGCCTCTTCCACAGCCACCTGCACCTCCAATTGTCTCTGGATTTACAATCTGGGATGGAAAAGTTGGTTAGTCTTCAATTCTGATC
The DNA here is from genome assembly GCA_013396935.1 of Baryphthengus martii. Taxonomy (NCBI): domain Eukaryota; kingdom Metazoa; phylum Chordata; class Aves; order Coraciiformes; family Momotidae; genus Baryphthengus; species Baryphthengus martii. Next base: position 77,643 of record VWZK01009192.1, on the reverse strand, counting down.
TTGTCCATAACCTCAGTGAAAAGAGAGAGACCAGTAGAGGTAGGCAGGAGCACAGCCATGTGCACAGAAGATACAAAGAAACTTTTCATGAACTTTGTAGCATGTAAATTATGTTTTAATGATCTGATAACTACATCCCTGATCGATGAGTGGTGGGTCTGGGCCATGCCTCAGTTGCACACGCTGCTCACCGATAGTAGCAAGTTACTGAGGTTAGCAATTTGATCCTTCTTGCTGCTTTCATCAGTGCCAAAGAGAAGCGTTAAGGAAGAGTGTGTTAACTTCACAGAAAAAAACAAAAACCATAAGTTTGGCTTACAAACCATGAGGGCTTTTTAATGGCGTTGATTTTGCTTCTCTTGTTATAATTTCACTTTTAGAGTGAAGCAGACAACTTCTCTATGGTTAACTCAGGTTCAAACCTCAACACTAAGTCAACCCCTACTAATGTGTCTTCCTTGTCCATTGCTTCAGAGCCTGCTTTGTGCTCCTTTGCTTAGGTGAGGACCTGCCTTGCTAATTTACTGCATCCCACAGAAATTAGCCTGGACACAAAGCAGTCCAAATAATGGTTTTTTTTCCTGCTTCTCAACTGGTTCTGACATCTGTGGTCCTCCACATCTGTTTCTGGCCTGTATTTCCTTCTTTTTCTTTTGAAAAAAATCAGACAAAACTAACCAAATCAGGCCCCGTTTCCTGTTTGTCTTAAGTTGTACTGGCCTTGATGGGTTTTTAAGTGTTTAAAGTGAATCGAGGACAGAGTCTGCTTTTGAAAATTCTATTTTTGTTTTCAAAATAGGTAGCGTACTTTTCTCGAATTTATTTCAAGCCTTGAAATGTTCATGCACTGATCTCTGAAACAATTTTCTCTTCTTTAGTTGTCCTACCATTCTCCTTCTTGAACCCTCAGAGATAATATCTAGAAAGTATTCTCCCTCTTTTCTTCTGATATCAACATGTGGCCTCTTGGAAACTATGAGTTATTGTGATTTTGCTTCCCAGGAAAGAGATTTTTTCCTCATCCCACACCTTCTGCTCACACAGTGGGCATAAGGATCAGCTGGATGAAATTCCTATCTTGTGGTAGCATCTGACCACCATTGTAGGCTGATGTTGGATCACCTCTGAAAAGTGGTGACAGCAAAGTTTCTTGGAGACTGATGTATTTAGGATTTTTCCTTAACCCCACTTTTGTTTAATCCCTGTTTCCTTGCCTGTCGTGCCCTCTAGGGCAAACCTCAAAAAACCCCCAAACCTCTAATTTGCCCAGAAGGGACATTCTCGGTTGAAAACACATCTTAAACATTCTGTGGCAATGATGAACCGTGGAACTGAGAGCAGACAAGTGTGCACATAATGTTTCTGTTATATTGTCCTCTTTACAGCTTGATCAGAATCAATGTCAGTGTCCTTGTCCTTGCAAGAAGAAAGGCAATACTTCACCCAGAAGAGTGAAAGTAGTCAATACTTCTAAATGGGAAAAGTTAGAGCTGGAGTGTGGGGGTAAGAAATAGTGAACCTACAGCAAAGGCACGTAGTGCCCACCCACTGTCTGAACATGGATAAGGATGTGATTTTTCACCCCTGTTACTTTATCAAAAGGATGTAAGAGACTTTCACGGGAAGGCAGGTTGAACTGGCTTTACCCTCCAAAAAATGACAGAGAGATGATGAGCAAAGGGTGTCTGCAGCAGCAAGGAAAACCAAGGAAGAGATAATGACATGAAGTTATCTTTCTCCATTGAACTAAACTTTCTTTCTTTTTTTTTTTTTTTCCATGATTGACTAATCTCTGCAATTTGCTGGGGTTTGAGCTGGTATTTTTTAATACCACCATGTAATGGTATCTGTTCCTCTAAATATGTCTAGTAAAAAACTTTTCTTCTAAGTAGATTTGAATCTTCTTTTAATGCAAATACTTCTAGCTGGATGCAGAAGTGTCTATACATGATGCTGTGTTTCACTTGAAAATATATTCTCTAAATTCACTTGCTTAGGCTTAGAAAGAGTGTAGAAAAGAGAATATCAGATTTCGTTATTGTTGGTAATGTTCCAAATTGCTCTGTTAAGCTGAAAAAAAACCCCAAATAAATCTAGTTATAAAGGTTTTAAACTCCCAATGAGTTATGGCTTCTAAAAAAAAAAATTTATGACAGGTTAAATTAATTAAATAAAAGTAGCAAGAGCTGTTCCTGTGGTGGTGCACATGGTAAAGGTTGATGTATCTATTCAGGAAGGAAGTTCAAAGGCATTTTGCAAGAGCCTAGCACAAAAAAAGCATCATAAAACTGCTCCATGATGTACTTTCTGTCTTATTGTGCAATACGGTATTTTGACTGCTTTTTTTTATGGATTTGCTTTAGGAAATGCAGTGAACCATGCAATAAACTGCCCACATTTTGTTATACCAAACACAAGTTTGTCTCCCAGAAGGAGACTATACAGATCAAGCTGGACTTTGTAGGGCCTAGTGTAACTGTTAATATTAATCTTTGCTTTTCATATTTTAATTTTTTTCTAATAAAACTTGAAAATTATGGCCATAACTTTAAAGCCATTTTGAGTTTTTATTCCATGATAATCCATGGATTAAGATATTGAAACAGATTTAGTTTAGGTAGTCCTCTTAAATTTAGTTAATGCACATAATCAAATACCAGGCTTTAGTACTCCTGTGCGATCTCTCCCTCTTCCTTCATCTCTCTTGCTATGCTTTCTTTTTGATTTATTTTTATTTATTTTTTCATTTTATTTATTTATTTATTTATTTCTGCTTTCTTCTTGTCTTCCTTTGCTCTTTTACTTCTGCTTTCTATGTCTCTCCTCTCTCTTGGTTGGAAGAGAGCTCTGCTCGGGGCAGGAGCAGCAGTGTGGCCACATCAGGCTGCTCAGGGCTTTGTCTAGCCAGGTCTTGAAAGTTTCTAAAGACGGGGACTGTACAACCACTCCAGGCAACCGGTGCCGCTGCCTCGCTGTCCTCCTGGGGAAGAAAGTTTCTCGTTGCTTTCACTTTGAACTTCCCTTGTTTCAACTTGTTTCCCATTGCCTTCATCCTCCCACTTTGCACCTCTATAAAGAGGCTGGCTGCATCTTATTGAGGATCTTCTTGTAGGTTCTCCAGGATAAACAAGCCCTGGTCCTGCAGCACCTCCTCACAGGGCAAGTGCTCCAGCCCCTGACCATTTCAGTGACCTTCTGCTGAGCTCACTCCAGTTGATCGATGCATTTCTTGTATTGGAGGCTCAAACCTGGATGCAGGACGTACATCTGACCTCAAGACTACTGCATAAAACAGGGTCAGTGGTTATCTGTGTCTACAGGCTGTGCTGCTAATGATACCACTCAGGATGCCATTCCACCAGGGCACAGGGAATTAATGTGCCATTTGCTGTCTACCATGGCCACCAGGATCTCTTTGTTAGTGTTAGTGTCCCACCAGTCTGTCCTCATCCTGCATCACTGCCTTTCCAGGGGCAGGGCTGTGCTGTTCTTCCTGAATTTCGCAAGTTTATTGTTGACCTGTTGCTCCAGCCTGCCCAGGTCCCTCTGGATGGCAGCCCTGCCTTTGAGCATATTGAATGATCCCCTCAGGGTGGTGTCATCTGCACATCTGATGAGGATGCAATTTCACACCCTTTAGGTTTATGATAAAGTTGTAAAGGTCCCAGGACAGCCCCCTGCGGTGCTCTGCTTCTCACCAGCCTTGGGGTAGAGTACAACCAGTTAACCACCACCCTCTGAGCCCAACCATCCAACCAATTTCTTTACCAGTTTTCTTACCCAGTTTTCCACTCCTCCAGACTGCCCAACTTGAATACAATCATCCTGTTGCAGGCAGAACTGAAACTCTTGCTAGAGTCAATGACGTTTATTGGTCTCCTTTCCCCAGTGTCCTCACCATTTTAGCGCAGGAGGCAATCAGGTCAGGTATGATTTACCCTTGGTCAATCTATGCCGGTCGTTCCCAATCACTTTCTTCCCCATATGCCCAGGAATGTGCTTCAAGAGCAGTGGCTCCACAATTTTGTGTAAAAAAACCCTCACTCTTCGCAGAACTGATTCTGCTGAACAATAACCTGGGCAGAAGTAGTTTAGATCCAGTCTGCTGCACAGCCTTGCTTTCACGTGTGCCATGACAACCATGGGGGAAGTGTGGAGGTGGGAACCAGTTCGGGGCAGGAAGGGTGGTGACTACTTAAACCAACTGAAGTGGCACGCACTAAATGTTACAACTGGAAAACCCTTAGACCACAAACCAATGCAGATGAAGTTTGCTCGTCGGTGACCTTGTAAAAGTTTTCCGCAGCTTCCTAGGCAAAATAGTTGTGTGTTCGGGGAGGGAAATGATGTATTTGCAGCAAATAATTTGTCCCTTGCCTGTTTAGTGCACACAGGTGCAGTAAACAGAGTAGGATTTGCATTTTCTTATTCTTTTGGTCCATGTTGTACTCTGCCTTCATTTGGTAGGTTAGAGTCTCTTCTCAAGTGAAAATGTTACATAAACAGATAAAGTTTGGAGGAAAAGGGTGTTAGGGTTTTAAATATTTGTCCAGAGTCAAAAAGGAAGCCCACAGAATTACTGTGAAATCTGTGCAAATTTCTCCTGCCCTAGTTGCAGTGTCTTAATGATTACATCTTTTTCTAACTGTGAAAACATAAATTCTTCTGTGCGCTACCTCCATAAAAGCCGGACCAAACAAAAAAACCCCACCACTCTTTGTTTTATAAACCAAATGAAAATTTAAAAGGTAAGGAATTAAAATGGAAAAAAAGAACAAAAAAATCTGCCCTGCTTACTTTATGCTTCTAAAGTGTATTTGCAATCTACTTTGTGTTTCTAAGAAACAATGACTTAGGTGTGCATTTGGGCATTCTTCTAACTTGAGTAAATGTTCTGGCAACTTTTTTTACGTAACTTTTACTTCAAATCTCGTTCTTTTGGAAGTGTCAAGTGAAGACTGCTAGTGTATGGGTTGCCAGAGCCAGTGAGGATCCCAGTTCCAAGAATGGCATGCAATCCACTTTTCTATTTCCTAAGTAAATTGCAAACAATAATGTAACCATGGTGCTCTCAGGGTATAAGTGAAGTAGTTATAATAAAAGGTATTGTTTCTCCCTGCAAACTTATCCTAAAATAGATTGTTTTCTTCAGAGAAGTAGCAGGTTTAGCACAAGCTGAAAATCCAACGTAGAAAGGAGATGAAGGCAGAGGTTACAAAAGACCAGGGGACAAAAAGCAGGGCAGCACTTTCTCTTTAAGCTTTAGTAGAGAAATCCCCGTGCATCGTAAACTCCCAAATGAATTTGACGTAATTTAAATGGTACATTTGGGTTCAGTCTGCCAGCCTGTCTGAACTCAATGTGACAGATCATAAACTCAATACTAGCCCACTTTAATCCCTGATAACAATTCTGTTTGAATAAGTACCAGTGAACTAGTCTTCTCATTATGTGACAGCGCTCGGTTGCGTTACCCAAACCCTTTGCAGGACACAGGCTTCCAGCTCGTCTGTTAACAAACCAGTCAAGTCACTGGTTTCAACAGCTTTGGCATCACCTCCAAGCTGCACTCCTACAGGTCTCAACCTGCTGTTTCTTTCAGCAACGCCTGGGTGCCTCCCAGAGTGGGGGTGGTTGTAATCATGCACTCCCACCTCCATCATACCGTTTGCAGGCTCTTCTTCTTGCACATTTATGTAAGAGCAGAGTGCTCAAAAGTGCTAGAGCAGTGGGGGATAGTACTTTCCAGTTTAGAGTCATAGTGACACATTTGGAGCAAATGCTCTTTTGGCACCTGCACGGAGGTTTTTTGTGTGCTCTTTCTCAATGCTGTTTTCTATTCCTGATTGCTGCTCTGGAATTCACCAGCTTCTGTGGTTAAATGATGTTTCCCATGTGTGGCTTTATCAAGAAAATGAAATTCAACTTTCTAAATTATGTCTAAGGCGTTTAATCATAGAATCACAGAAAGGGTTGGGTTGGAAGGGACCTCCAAGATCATTTAGTTCCAACCGCCCCGTCGTGGGCAGGAACACCTCCCACTAGACCAGGTTGCTCAAAGCCCCATCCAACCTGGCCTTGAACACTTCCAGAAAGGGAGGTGGATACTCTAAACAACTTTTGTAATATCTCTCTTTGTAGATCAGACCCTTTTTTTTTGCTGCATGTTCCTATACATCACCCATTGCTCAGTAAGAGTGTGAAAAAAAACCCCAAAAACAATTAGTAATTACTATTCGGTGGTCTATATAGAAAAGTAGCAGAGATTCTATCATAGGAACATGAGGCGCTGCACTTGATGAAACTAAAGGTTCTGCTACACCAATAATTTATTTCTGACAGTGGCCAGTAGGAGAGATGACATAGAGAAAATGTGTAGGGAATATTGCTCCCTCCTTTTGGCAGGTCTTTCTCCATGTTCCACAGCAGGAGTATGAGAACCAGTGTTCGTAAATTGAAACAGATGTTCTGACTGTATATAAGGAGGGGAAAAAAATGCAGCAAGAAGAGAATTAATCTTGCAACAGCTTGTCCAGAGAGGTTGTGAACCCTCCCTCCTTGGAGATTTTCAAAAGCCTCAAGCAGCCTGGCTTGTATTCAGTGTTGATCCTGCTTTGAGCAGGAGTTTGACTAAGTGACCCAGGTCCTTCCAACCTCAGTGCATCATTGATTCTCAAAACCCTACAGGAGTAATTGTCCCTTCTGCAATCAGAGAGCTAGCACATCTCTGAGCAGTTCTCACCCTGATTGCTTGTGTCTAAATCTATTCTTCATGAAATGAACAGCTGCCGTTTTGTCTCTTCTGAAGGCAATAGTATTTAGGCTGTGATTTCATAGAATTTTATTCTGTCTGAAGCCATGATTATTTTTATTCAAATATTGGCTCAAACGCCCTCCCCTTAGACGCATGGACTGTCAGCTGTAGCTATCAGAAAGTAATCAGTGACATTTGCAGAACACCTTCTTCTGTGGAAATAAGTGTCCTTGATAAAAAAAAAAAGTTTTAATTATGGCTCCAGGAGGCAATTGCTTTGTGTATATCTGTTGTATGAGTTGCATCTGCTATAGGTATCTGCCCTGCTTTCTACAATAATAATGCAACATCCCTCTGTTGATGTTATGAACATTCACTAATTGCATCCTGTTTACCTCTTTCTCCACGTGTTCGTGGACTTTAGTAATAATAAGAAATACTTAAGTATTATTAATTTCATCGCACATTCAAAATAATCTACTAACAGCTTGAGCTTTTTTCTTAGTGTGATACACCAAATTTCTAGAGCAAAGGAGAAATGAACCCTGCAGGGCCATGTCTTGGCAGTCACAGCTGGGACCAAAAGTCCTACACAGTCTGAAAAAACTCACGTACATGCCCCATCCGGCAGTTCTGGCAAGGCTGAAGCAGAGTACAATGAACTAGCATGTTAAGCGCAGGATCTTGTGAATCTCCATTCCAGTGGAGAGCCCTTGAAAACATTTTTGCATTCCGAAGGGACTGATTTAGTAACAGGATTCTGTTAATGTACTGACTTCAGACGCTGTGAATGAAAATGTGCGTTTTTGCCTATTGTTTCTGAAAAGAATCCGTGAAACTGAGAGTATCCCAACTCCTGTCAGATCTCCAGGGGTACAAACCCGTTGCCTATCCAGGCATGCATACTTTTTTTTTTTTGTAGCACTTGACTTGAGATAACTAAACTAAAGGATTTCCTGTCATGTTTGATGAGCAGGATGCAAAAATCATTTGTCCTTTACCATGTCCTAGGAGGCAAAGAAGAAATTCCAGAGACTGTCCAACATGGCTTTGATGAGAAAGTAATTAAAGTCACTGACTGAGCTGTCCACGTGTTTGAGTCAGATAACAATGTAATTGACTGTAATGGGCCCTGTGCTGAAGGACAGGAATCAGGAGATAGATGTGACTGAAACCACATTTGCTGAGGGAAATTTTATTGACATTTCTGGCTAGTAGTAGTAAGTCAAAAAATTAATTTTACTATATGCAAGAGTTAAGCAGGCTGTGCTGTGCTGATTTTTGAAGAGAAAAAGAGAACATAATTCAGTGTCTGGATGATTTTTTCCTTTTTTTTTTTTTTTTTTTTGTGATAATAACTTGCTATTCATAATTTCCTGTTACTATTATCTTCTCCTTTGTCTTGCACTGGTTACCACACGTGCACTACATACTCACCTCAGCAGCTCTACCAACAGCAAGTGACTTCACAAGCACTGCTGATGGGCCCAGCCTACACTACAGCCTCATCATCACAGCATAGAACAGTAGTTCTAGGAGCTCATCTCCTCCCTCTCCAAGATGGCTAGAAACTAATTTTAACTACAGATAATTTTGTAATTTGCAGGCAAAGAAGTCAGTTTGACATGTTCCTCTTAGCCTGGTTGAATTAATTTTAAATGCTTTGGCAGCTTTTCTCTGTGCTGCTGTTAAAAGAATTGTAGATAATGACACAACTCACAGCTGATCTCAATCCTCCCTCTAAAGGAAGAAAATAACAACCCCTACAAAAACCACAGCCAACCTAATACTTTTTGGTCATCATGCACTTGAATTGCTTCTTTCCTCATCCCAGGTTTTTATCAATTCAAGCTCACGTGGTTATTTTGGAACGTAAAATAATGAAGCCAACGTATTCTGATTTTCCAACTGTATTAGGTTTTCTGGGTATGCTGTATGCTTAGAAACACTATCATTTTCCTCTTCTTATGTCATTTTTTATAAGATTCAATACTCTGAGTTACATTGTGAAACTCCTTCACTGTAGTCCATAGATAGTCCACTTGCTTCTGCCAAAAATTCTTCCAGAGGAGCCAGGGTGACACCGACTGAGTCTAACTATGAACCCTTAGTCTTACTTCCTGTTACTGCAGTTTCCTGCAGCTGACCAACTGACCAATGACTTTAAACTGTTCAAAGTTGAACACAAGACCTAAGCACCATGCCAGCCTTTATCCAAATGGTCCTTGAACCTCTAACAAACCTGCAACGGGCCCTGCTGCTTCAGCTTGTGCATCATCTAAGTAATTGATGCCTCTCTTCTCGGTCTTCAGACACCTCTAAACAAAGGCTGGCTCTCCTGGGGAAGGAAAAGTTATTTCTTCCTCGTCTTCCCTCAGATCAGCTGGGAAAAATAGGCAGTTTTGCCTCTGAAACTCGATGCATGTTGGAGTACGATGGTCGTAGTTCTCTGTCAGTCCGTGATGCGTCAATCCTAGGGAAGTTTTTGCTCCTTACTTAGTCAAAAGAAGAGCACCTATGAACCAGGGTTTAGCCCTAAGTCTCAGGTGCACAATTCTCATAGTTGCTGAAGTAAGACACTAATGTTGCTCTTAAGAGTAGCCTGAATTTGCATTACTGGCAGCAAAAGCAGCATAACTTTAAGTTGTACATTAAGTAGATTGGATTTGAAAGAAACAAACCCTGCCCCACACTTATTGTGCAATATTGTTCTTCCAGTAACTTTTCAGCGAAGAACCGTGCTTAAGGCATCGTTTTGAAGGAATCCGCAGCCTTTAATTTGCATGTAAACAAATCATTTGCACACCTCAGCAGTAGAAAGGCTCTCATAACTTTTTAAGTCTATCAAATGATGCTGACAGCTTTTGGGATCATAAACTGGTCATTCAAATTCATCCCATAACCATAAGATAAGTTTCAAAGCAACCTATTTATTCCTGTCCCCTCCTGGAGCTGATCTGTGGCACTTGTGCTGGTGCAGTTCCTTATGCCTTACCTTCTACACTGGATGACAAATGATCAAAGTTTTAAAACTCTTGTTTTCTCAAAAGCTTCCTTAATAGAGATGTTTCTGAAGACAAAGTGAAGTTCAAGTCATGTAGGGGAGAGGAGAGAGAAAGAAGATAAAAACTTTTTAAAGCCAATGTTTCTACTCAAGAAAACCTCCAGCCATTAAAAGCACAAGTTTGGAAAATATAAACCAGTTAAATAAAAAGTAAAAAATTCATCCCTGACACTCCATGTGTTATTGGCCAGTTCTTTGTAGGTGACTGTCTTGATTCTTCAAATCTGTGTTTTTTTTCCTCTAGCCTCTAGTTCAGCAAAATCCTTCAACAGGTACTTAGCTTTAAGCATTTGAATGCTTTTATCAAAGCTCCTTGTAAATAAAACCCACCTCAACCTCAAGAACTTGATTGTTCCAAGTTAAGCATCCATCTAGGCATTCAGCTGAATCTGGGCCCTCTAAAGTCCCTGTTAAGGAATCTGTAGCAGAAAAATGTCTTCAAACACACCTTATGGAAGGAAAGATCTTATTTTTCTTGTACAAAAGGCATTTTTCAAGACAGCTGTTCAAAAACTTTAGCCCTGCCAAAGCAGACTGTGTATGTCTTTGAGATAATGGTGGCCTCTGATCACTAAAATGAAATAGCAGAAGCCCTGGAAGATGCTTCACGCTGAGATCCAGAGACAGCAACACATTTATTCTTCTCAAAGCATTTTTCTATTTTTTGTTTGTTCAAAGTAGGAAAGCAAAAGCAATTGTTATCTAAAATTCATTTTTCAGGCCAGTATCACAAGGCACTTTAAGCCAATTTATAGTCACATTACTGATGAGATGGTCTGTCCTCCTGCCCTCTTCTTGGCAGACTTTTCCTACCTTTCCATTGTCTAGTGGTAGGACTTTTGGGGCCATGTAGATCCTGCTGAAATCAACCACATACACAATAAAAATGCGTAATTTTTCAAGCCGATCGTGTTGCCAAATCACCAATTGCAAAGCTGCACAAGCTCTGGGTGGGATGTGAGGAAATCTGAAGGATATAATAGGAGCCTGGGAGTCCTGTGGAGAAGAAGAGAGGTGTGCTGAAGACCTCACCTCTGTTTTCCTGAAGGAGAAACTGCCCCTCTCCACCAAAAAGCCTTGTTTAATTGGCAAGCTGTCAGTTATATTGGAAGTTCGCTTAGAGAATGTCAAATGCTCTAGTACAGTGAGAATATTTGTATCTGAAGGAGTGGCGCCAAATGCTCGTGTCTTACAAAGGGTTTGGCCAACTTTACTGCCATGATGAAAAACAAAAAGTAGGTATTCAGGCTTCAGAAACAGCTCTTTACAAGGTCAGGACAGGAACTTGTTTTATGCTTCTGATATCTAGAGAAGGTAGAGGAGATGCGGAGATAAAATCAAATCATTGCTTGTATTACATTTTTTCCTCTAGTCTTTCCACACAAGAGAAAATGGTTTTGAACGCAAACCTCCTATACATCATTTATAATGTGAGCTATTCATTAACAAAAAGCAAGCTTTGACTGGTAAAACTAATCAGCAATTGAGCTGAAATTATGTGTTTTTATGCTGTTTGAAGACTAACCCTAGCTCTGGTCTGAACAGGAACTTTTCTTTATTTTAGTCTTAATGGGTAATGGCTTAGCTTTCCTGAGCTTCACTGTTTAAAATCTGAATCCAAACATTTTCCTGTGTTTCCTTTTCACTTTACTCCCATTTTGAGTGACCTGAATCACCTGGGGAATAGAATAATGCAGAGAATTAAGCATAATAGCTCCAAAATATCTAATTTTCGGTTTAGTCTCAGCCTCTGAGTCACTGCAAGACCTTGTGCTCATTTCCTAACCTCCTCCCTGGCTTGTTTACACCTCAGATAAAATTAAGACAGTAAATTTCCTTCCCAAAACCTGCACAGCGCACTCACTCCAGCAGTGACTGAGCAACTGAACATATTTCAGAGAGGCTCAGCAAGAATTGCTTATTTTGTACGGCACTTTGAAGATTAAAATGATTTGTTAAGTTGTAAAGCACAGCGTTGGCATCTTGCTCCGAAAAGTCAGTTCACCAAAACAAAAAGAGAAAACCTCTAAACCAGTTACGTTGTCCTGGGCTCTCTGCAGCCTCCCAGTGCTTGCGGTCTGGGCCGCGTGGTCCCACCGCAGCCGCATCTGGTTGCAAACACATTTTCTATGTTCCTAAGCACAGGAGGTTTTGTAACTCAGCTCTTTCCTGAGCATTTCCAACTGGTTCAACCAGCATGCAGACTTTAGGGATTGCTCCTTAAGCATCTGCCTCACCTCATTCCGTAGCTCAGCTAAGCCTCTTGGCAAGGAACCCGTCTCAGCACCGGGAATCACGCTGCAACCTGCAGCAGCGCATGGGCTTTGGTGACTGTGGGTGAAGTTATCAATATAGTGTGAGCTGTTTTCTAAGCAGTTTCTAACAGACCTCATTTCTTTCTTGGAAAGGATTGTGTTCTCTCCAGTCTTGCATCTCCAGAGCAGCCTCCAGTGTTTTAGGGAATTTTTTTTATTTTTTTTTTGCCTGTCAACTGACTAATGGAGATGATTGTCCAGCAGCTTCTTCACAGTGAAATGTTCTTTACTGGGTTGGGTACAGAACAAACAAAGAGAGAATAGACTCAACTTAAATCATGGTCCTCACAAGCTGCTGCATCCAGGCAAGTCACCTGCTTCACTGTGCTTAGAGAAGTAAGAGTTGTCACATGCTGTCTCTTTCTGTCAGAGAAGACAATGTTGCTGCTGTTGCAGCACCTACTCTTCCCAGATTTTAGGTGTTTCTCTAGCTATTTAAGTTTTCAAAGCTCTAGCATAAGTCATGGGTCCCCCAGACACCTGTAGTCATAATCCATGACTGTATCTTCAGCTACTTCATTTTAGGAATGGACTCTTTGTATATTTGCTTTTCATCCACAGTAACTAGGCATAGCTTCTTCTTACTACCTCCATTTTACATTCAGGGAAGATGTTTTCAGCTAAATAAAGTGAATATCTCATTTTTCATCCAGCACCAAGTCCAAAACCCAGGGTCCCTAATTCCTGGATTAGCAATGTCTACAGTACCTAGACTATCCCTAAGGTTTTAATTTTATTTTTTTTTTAATTTCACTCAAATCTAATGAGATGTGAGATCAAAGAATAAAAATTGAAAGTGGTTCAGAGCTGGTCTATACTATTGCATGAAGAGAGGTAAGGGGAGCCTTGGAAGAATTAAAGAGATGTGTATGGAGAGATACTTGAGCACTTTGGGTCATAAAGTCCAGTACAAAACACCTCAGACCGAGACTTACTGAGTCCCTGAAGCGTAATTATCTCTACAGAAATCCCTAGAGCTACAGATTTGGAGCTGCTCTGTTTAAAAGGTGTCTTTAAAGAAAGCCTCTACTAACGATGCCAGGCTGTGAAAGAATATTTTAGTTATATGGCTAAAATGATCACCAGTGTTTCCCTCTGTTTCATCACGGCTGCTTAACGTATTTTTAAATTAAGAGAATAATAGAGCTGAGGGTTATATGGGCTATGCTGTGGTTGTTTTTTTCCTTAGACAGCTCTCTCACCCTGCTTTAGTTTTATCAACAATGAAAACCCATGTTCACTGAGTTTAGAATTCAGATCTGAAGTATCTCTCTTTCTTTTTCACCCTTTCACACTTTCTTTTTAGGTGTGAGCAAGCTACTGTCTTTTGGAGATCCTTATAATTTCTCTGAAAGGCTTTTGTACCCTTGGATATCTGGGAGTATTAATAAGCTCCTTGTTCATCCTTAAAGATGGCATTTTTAAGAGGACTGCAAGACAGGAAAGGAAAGACAAGACCTTCTTGACATCAGAAGGCCACCGATAACCTGTCTAGTGTTGCAGCCTGCTAGAAGTAATCACAAAATAAGAATTTCTCAGGCTGTGGGGAGTATCAAGAATCAAGATTTGAGATTTATATAGATGTGCAGGTGATCGCTACTGTAAAATAAATGCAAATGACAGAGCCTTAGATGAGTAACTGTTGGTGTAAATTAATTCCTCACTTAAGGCCTTTATCAGAAACTTCATATCTGCGGTGACCCTTGTGTGACTGCAAACTGTTGAGTCCGTAAAGAGCCTGGTTAATCACGGTATTATCAGCCCTATCAAAGAAGCTCTTGGAAACGAGTCTGACATTCCTTTTAAAAATGCGCTAGAGAGGTTGAACGGCTACCTTTGAATGGTGCAACTTTTGTTTAGCAATTCCAAGCATTCCACCTGGTTGTGTAAGTGCTCTCAGCAGCTGCCACGGCGGCGATGAATCACGTCGTGACGCGCTTACCTGATCCCCCGTCAACAGACGCATCTGAACGGTTGCGCGTCCATAGAGCGCGCAGGGAGCACGCTGCCTGACTGTGCTTACAACACCAAGGGTTGAGAAAATCAAGGCAGCTTCTCTTGTTACCTTTCCAGAGCCAAGAAAAGGCTTTTCTGAGCAATTGCATCGCTAACCCCCAGCGGGCAAAGTACGGAGGGTTAGGAGGAAGGCAAACTACTCAGTGCGCACGTGCGAGCGCGCTAAACTGGCTGATATTGCTCAAGTGCAATATCCATTTGTACTAATTTAATAACTGACATGACCTTAATATAAAACCTTGCTATTAAAAGGGCTTTCTGGTGCTGGATGAAGGCCCAAAGGCTTAGGCCGAGCGCTCGATGTCTTGCCCCAGTGTTGCAGTGGCCTGTGGTGAGAGCAAGACAGGGGAGGGCAATGTTGTCTTGTCTTCTGTTCCTGGCAAGTGGAAAAGTGTTAATTGCCACAGTTGCTAATCAAGTATTCATCAAGTTTGTGAGTCAAAATCGTGCTGTGCATCCACTGCATCTCTAACTACTTCCATAAATCAATTGTAGTCATAGCTGGGCTTTCTTGAGGAGCCCAAAGTCATTTGTTTGAAGTTACACTGAATAATATTATAACCCTGTAATGTTAGAAGAACCTTTTAATATAGATGAAGAAATAGCATGCTTACATTTCAAATATTTTCGTCTCCTAAACTTTCACAAGTTAGGAAAAATTCCTTTTGAAGTCTCTTTATAGATTCATATTTCAGCTTTATTGAAATGCTTGGGTAAAATTGAGACCAAAACTTTGAGGTGTTCAAGTAGAGTATCTTACTTTTCAAATTACCTTTAAACTGCTTCTAGATCTGACCTAGTTTGGCCCTCCATAGCTTATGAAACCCTCAGAGGCAAGTAAGAGAAAGATCTAATCTCCAAGTAGGCTGTGAATGAATCATTTCTCATAAAGCTTCTTTACGAGGTCAGCTTACATGGGCAAACATAAGTAATATTATTAGTATTGATATTTCTTATTTAATTGAAAGATGTAAGTATTCTTACATAAGCACCAAAGGTCCTAAAAAAAAAAAAAAAAAAAAAAAAAAGCCTTCACAATCAAAGTCTAAGGTATTAATTGGGTTTGGTTAAGATTTGGGTAGATAATATTTTGTGCATCCCATTAGGGAGCATGTACGAGGTCTTTTTGCACCTGCAGTTAGTTTCTTACAGTGCTACCTAACAAACCTGCCTTTTTTAGCTCAGGCTGTACTATGTTCGTTATTTTTTATCTAGAGAGGTTCCCAGTTTAATCTTCCAAATTTTGGCCAGTGTGATTATCAAAAGACTTCAGCTACACAGCTCTTCAGTGAGAGCTATTAGATAAAACTTTGCCATTATGAAATTCACAGCTCACGCTCTACTTCAGAAACGATACCCAGCATGAAAATGTAAACAGGACCCACACGCAAACCCAGCAGAAAACCCTTAGGTGAATTCTTTCAACTTCTGCTCACTAAAAAGCCAAAATGAGTTTTCAGACTCTAGGGTTTCTCCCTGAATATACCTCACCACAGATATGCCTGTCAACTAAGAAAAAGGAGCTGCTAGTTTAAGAATCCTTGTTTTGCAGACCCTGATGACTGTCTGATAGCCAGGATCTAAATCAAACAGAGCTTTGTGCCTTGGGCTGTGCCTGTGTAAACCTTGCTGTTTAATTAAGCAGCTGTACCAGAGACCATCCACATCATAGAAACGCTGTATTACTTCTTTTAAGTGCTTTGCTGGTAGCACAAAGAACACTTTGGGGGGTGTGAATAAAAGAAATATCCGAATTAGAAATTCAGCTCTTCTTAGCTAAGGAGCCATTTAGCTGTTAAAATTTGCCAGGACTACAAGACTATGTTAATCCAGAACAGAAAATAGTAATACAAGCTGCCACTATAGTATTTTTTTTCACTATATCTTTCATATATATTTTGGAAAGGACAACCCTGGGATCAATATCAGCTCCAATTCCCATCTAATATTCCCAATGAATAATGTTTAAAATCAAGATACACTATAATGCTTCTGCTACCAACCTCTACGTTGTATTTTGGGCAACCAGAGGCAGAGTCTTCTCTGAGATGACGCTTTTTTTCTAGTTAATTCAGAAAAGGCCACGAAGCAGCACTACAAGGTTTATCTGTTTATCAAAACCATATTCTTGGCAAATTATTACAACGGCAAATGAGAGCAGTTTTTCTATCACTTTTACTTCAGTAGTAGACAGTATGATGTTATCTTGAGCATCTCTACAACTCATTACTGTGTTTTAGTCTTCCTCACAGCCTTGCAGATTAAGTCAGAGGATACCTCATGTGCATCAGCACTTCACAACATCAAGAATGGTTTCTTTTGCAGCTCGCAGAGAAACTGACTTAGAAGACTGCTCCAAATGGTCATTAGCTGGATTTTCCTCAGTTGTTTTGTAGATTAGATATCTTGGATCTATACTGTCCTAAAAACCAGTACTGGAAAGACACCCGTCACTGAATCAACTTTTGAGTATATCAATGCATGCTCTAGAATGTCTTTCATCTGCCAGACTGTGAAGGCCATGCACCCATGAACGCTGGAGAGTGTCAGTGCTTCTCCCGAAAGGGAATGGATTAAGCTGGTTAGCTTTGCACAAAAACTCTTGACATTTCACGGTGAAAGTCTTGACCATGCTCTGAATTGCTCCTCCTCCACTTTTTAATAGAGGTTTTTTTGAGAGGAGGTGCCAGGGTAATTTGGCTCTTGGTTTTCATCAGCTTCTCTGATTAGAATCTGATTGTGGAAAAGAAGTTGCATGAACCTGTTCCCCCATTCCTGGCAGCAGAAGGAACAAATTACAAACTCTCGTTCTTTTAGCTCTGTGAGAAGCTGTGAACTGTTATTATGAAAGAGACCTTGCAGGCCCTAACAGGACAGGACATACGGTCCTTACATTGTTCTGGTTTTGTCCTCTGGCAGGACCTAACGAGTAGCTATGTGTAATTGCTCTCCTGTCTGTTTAATATGGATTAGGAGTAGATGTGATGTGATCCCAGCTGTGGGGTGTTCTGTAGGAGGGATGTACAAATCAATCCGGACTGAAAAGGTGATAAATAGAGAAAAGCTCTAGCAAGGCATCCTATGGATATTAGCAAAGAAGGATGACATGAATTGCGTCCCAGGTATATCTATTGGCCTCCTGCTCGCTAACCGGAACCAAATTTCTTCCACATTTAAGTGGCCACTTGAGCACAATCTCTTGCTGTCGTTGCAGAGTCCCGTCTCTCACCTTCTCACACCCCACACAGCAGGCACGGATACCAAAATAACTCGGGAAACGAGACTTTTTCCCTGTTCTCTCTTCCAAGGAACATGCCAGAACAACAGCTGTTATCACTTCTAAGCCAAGTAATTTGGTAGAACCCATTTCTTACTGTTGCAGCTGGTATTGCTGAAGCCCTGCTGCTCCAGTGACAGGACTAGGTGCATTGGTGACATATGCTTCATGATGAACTCCTGAGCTCTAGGCTGTGTTCCCTACATGACCCATTAAGACCTATATTAGTTTTCTTACAAACTCCCTACAAAGCTTACCTTTACCATAAGGTATTTGTAGAGGGAGTTGGGTGTAGTGCCAAGAATTTTATTTAATTTCTTATTTGTCAGAGTATTTATTATTGGGGGACACACGCAACTAAATTGATTGTGAAATTAAATGACATGAAAATACCTAGACCATGGGGCAGAGACTTATGCGTGCTATGAATCTAAATAATGCAATAATTAATAATTCTTCATAATAGAACAATGAATCCTACATACGTTTTTGATATAAAATGTCCAATTAACTGACTGAAAGGTACGTTTATGACTCGTGAATCGGAGCTGGCCTGGCCATTAACTACTGGCAAAAAAAGGAAGCAGAATAAAATTAACCTTTCTACAAGATACCTTCGGTGAAATTATGGGGAAATATGTCAGGACTTGTCTGATATAGAATCTAAACCTGCTGTAATACAAAGGCTCCGATTGCCACACTCAGTCACCGTAAAGAAAGAGAAAACTTCTACGTCATCTAGTATGTCATTCAGGCAGTGCAAGTAGATCAGAAACATGTCATTTCCTCTGCTGAAGAATTCTCTTTAATTATAAGAATAAAATTGATATGTTGAGCAAGCGGCTGCCATAACTAAGGTGAGTATTGTAGTCTATTCAAGTAGGAAACCATTCAGACTCCATAAATGGAGATTAATAAAATTAATTCTTCCAGGCTGAGGGTTCCCTTTTTTCTCCGAGTTACAGACAAGGCTTACTGAGATAAAGTTTTTTCAAGGTTCAATTCTATGTGCTGTAGCAGTACAACCTATTGAATATATATCTCCTCTGTACATATTTTCACCTGGTAGTGTATATTGCCGTGTACATTGCTCTTGTTACAGAATGTCACCTGTGAGCAAGTTCTGCAAAGCAATGCAAGAAAGACACAATTATTTGCAATAAAACAGTGACAGTTTCAGTCCCTATGACATATACATAGAATTACAGAATGGCTTGAGTTGGAAAGGACTTTAAAGGACCTTAAAGATCATCGAGTTTCAACCCCCCTGCCATGGGCAAGGGACCCCTCCCGCTAGAGCAGGTTGCTCAGAGCCTCATCCAGCCTGGGCTTAAACACTTCCAGGGATGAGGCTCCACAACTTCTCTGGGCAACCCGTTCCAGTGTCTCACCACCCTCAAAGTAAGGAACTTCTTAATGTGTAATCTAAATCTCCCCTGCTCTAGTTTAAAACCATTGCCTCTTGTCCTATCACCACCTACCTTTATAAAAAGTCTCTTCCCAGCTTTCCTGTGGGCCCCCTTCAGGTCCTGGAGGCCACCATAATGTCTCCCCGGAGCATTCTCTTCTGGAGGCTGAACAGGCCCAACTTCCTCACTCAGTCTCTCCTCATAGGAGATGTGCTCCAGTCCTCTGATCATCTTTGTGGTCCTCCTCTGGACCCTCTCCAACAGACCCATGTCCTTCTTGTGTTGGAGACTCCAGAGCTGGAGGATCACTTCCCTTGACCTGCTGCCCACACATCTTTTGATGTGGCCCAGGATACAGTTGGGGCTTTTTGAGCTGCCAGGGCAGGGGGCCAGCTTGTGTTCGATGCTTCATCAGCCATCACCCCCAAGCCTTCTCTGCAGGGCTGCTCCCAATCCACTCATCACCCAGCCTGTATTTGTGCTTGGAATTGCTCCGGCCCAGGGGCAGGACCTTGCACTTGGCCTTGTTGAACTTCTCGAATTCATGAACATGCATTGCCCCTCTGTGAACCAGTGGGGAAATTTCCAATCCAACTCATAGAAATACATGCTTGGTGGAACTGTACAGGAAAACAAAAGTTGGTTGGATGGTGCCCTAATGCTGAAGTCCATGTCACCAGTCCTTTCCAAAGGCAGTTGTAGCTACTGGTTCAGAATATAACATCATAACAGCTCTACGGCCAACACTTTAAAAAAATTGCCTAATTGCCAAAATTGATTCTAGGACAATTGTCCCAGTAGGCCGCATTTAGGGACTGTGAGGGCGGCAGGTCCTGTACACATGCTGTTGACTTCACCGTGTTCTTCAGCTGATTCAACATAATTGCTCCGCTTACAAGCAGGCTTTTCTCTGTTCTTATTTTCTGGAGGGAGAAGGAAAAGATAATCTAGTAATAAAAGAAGTTCAGCTAAGCAGGCCTAACAGCTTCGTTTTGCCTTCCATGCACGCCTGTCACAAAGGTACACGTTCAAATTATGTGTTTCTTTTTAACTGTTTCCTTAACTTCTTGGATTCTTCCTATAAATGACATCAGCAGGCTCGACACCTCAAACTTCAATGGCTCATAAACAGAGACATTGAGTGACACTGAGCAACTGGTGTGTTGCAGGCTTCCATTTTATCATTTTATTTCTTGTATCTCTGAGAAATATGAGGGTCTACTAACTATTAGATCTATTTGGACCTAATTCTCTTCCGGTATCTTCCCTCACCAACAGAATGTATCTGATGTATTAGTGCACGTGGGGAGAATTGTACAGACTCAGAAACTGAAGAAAAAGAAAGGAGAATTTCACATTAAAGTTCTGCTGCTCCTGCCAGAAGCTCAGTTGAGCTGAGTTGGAAAGTAACTTGCCCTTGTTGCAGGCTGACATTTTGTTCTTCAGAATCTCAATTATTTCTGAATTTCCTAATCCCTGTAGTTGTGAAGTAAATTAAAACAACTCCAGATATTGAACAGGAACCACTGTGTTAACTATTTCACAGCTGATTGCAGTGTATAAAAATGAAGATTAGTAAATAAATAGAAAAAAAAATTATGTATGCAGATATTTTGTCGTGGTCTCATCCTTAGGAGTTTACTGAAAAGCTGTATCATTTTTTCCCTCATCTTCCTGACTGGAGCAGCCCGCTATGCAGCAGAAAAAAACGTAGCGTTGGCTTTTGTCTCTCCTCCACCAGGGATGAGTCAATCCTACGGTGCCTGATTCAACTCTGCAGTCTCTTCTTTGTTTCAGTGGCTGCTCCTTTTCTCTTCTCTGGAGGATGAAAGTAGATGTGTTATTACATGAAAGACATGGGGCACATTTACAGTCTTTTCTGAAAACTGAAAGCTAAAAATTCTACGTATCAAATAAGAACTTCTGTGTGCAGTGAGTGGCCAGTGGTGTGCAGGTTTTTTTGGTGGAAGGTCTGGTGACTAAGAAGAGAAATTAGCAGATGATAGGTTCAAAATGAATAAACAGATATGGCTTTTTATAGAGGGTATATTGAGGGAGTAGAGCTTCTTGCTAAAGGATGTTCTGGCTTTCTTGGAGGCCCCCCCTTTAGGTATTGGAAGGCTACCGTGAGGTCTCCTTGGAGCCACATTTCTGGAAAAAAAAAGGAATATTGCATGTTCTGAAGCATATTAAGTCTCATTAAGGACAGCTTCTGGTATCCTGACAATGATCCTGAGCAGCCCTGCTACTGTGGGAACAGGACAATGCTATCCAGCGTGAATAAGGATATAAAAACACTGCCCTACAGCTTTTGCTCTTTCATTCACTGGAGATTAACTAAGCTGTGTGTTTTTCCTTTGGACTCCATGTGAATGGTGTTATCAGTTATACCAGATCAGCTGGGTAGAGGTTTTTTATTCATTTTATTCTTATCTTTTTGTCTCCACAGACTATGCTTGCTGAAACATCAGGGCACTGCCTGCATTTGGATATTTATTGATAGGCTTAAGGGGAAAAAGTATGATGTTTTCTGTAAACTATTCTTGACCCTGGAATTGTCTATTTTTCTTAGCAAAAGAAAATAGAGGAAGAAGGAAAGGAAGACTTTGTAGAAAAGGAAGGATCTGAGACATGGGAAAATGCATTTATGAAATGGAAATAGAGACGTCATACTACTTTACAAGGGTCTTTGAGGTTCAACTATAAATACTGAGGAGACTTTAATTGAGAGGGTTGTTCCTTAGTGCAGGCTCTATTAGCTGGAAGTGGAGTGCATCACAAACTGGATTTCCTGACACTCAGCTCATATTTGCTTAGGATATTGTCTCAGGACAGATGAGTGCGAGACATCTTTATTTTTATGTCTGCACTAAATCAGACCCTGAAAACCTTCTGGAGAATTTTTGCGTGCTTGTCTAGCGTGACTGTGCTGGATGCCTTATGTTTTTTAACTAATACTGTATTTAAAATATATTTATAATAAATATGCTTACATACTATCTAATATAAATAATTGATTACTTAGAATAAATATTCATGATCTTGGGCATAAAACTCACTCAGGATTAAGTCAGTTGCGAGCCTGTTCCCAGTCTTAACATCCATATCATTGACCTTCCTACAATACCCTGCAGATTTTCCATCCGAGCATTTTAAGCTGTAAATTTTCATCCAAATAAGCAGCTGTCTCCTTTCCTGACATACCAACAGCTCTTCCGCTCTGATGTTGTCTGCAGCCAGTTGGCATCCACAGGGTGTCAGAGCACATCAGGGCTGAGGAGGGTTAACCTTTCAGAACTGCTTGCTTCCATATGTGACCAGTTTTTGCAGCGCTGCAGTACTGTGGCACAACCTCCAAGTGCAGCCTTTAGATGTGTTTCTAGGAACACTGACTTATAATTAAATACCATTTACAGTCTGCTCTCAGAAGCTTTTTACTACAGAGAGGTTGACATGGCATCCCCATAGGATTTGCCAATTGACCTTGAAGATTCCCAAAGTACGTTGAACATCTTTTGAACTTTTTTCTGAGTAAATTCAAATTTTTTTTAAAAAGGAAATTTCTTGCACAGTGTTCCTTCAGATTACAGAAGATCATTACAAGCAGTAAAGGGGCAATAGTAATTTCATCTGTCAGAATCGTGGATAGGATTTTTAAATGTTTCCTGGGTTTGCTGTTTCAGCTAGCTGTACATGAGTGAAGCAATTTGCTATATTGCTACTTCTTCTCTTCCTCTGTATTCAGTTAATCCAGAAGAAAAGCTGGGCATGTCTACTTGGGGTTTTTTTCTATACCCTATGACTTTGCCCATAATATACCTGGTCAGGTGAGGTATCATGCTGTGTTTTTGGCAAAATGACCTTGGAAGGATGTGCCAGAATGATGCCTACTCTGTACTGTGACTAAATAGTGACTGGTTTCCTCCTTGCTTTGGCCTGGATTTTGTGGTAGGTAGTTCTACCTGTCTACACTCTGGCTAGTTAGCACACAGCACTTGTGCACTTGATGGCAAACAATGTAAATCCTTGTGTGACTGTGCTCAGATCTTCAATAGTTGGAAAGGGTCCTTAACATCTGTTCACGCTCACTTTACAGGGTTTAGTGAAAACCATGGACTGCTGCAAGGAATTAACAGTTTGTCAAAGGACTCTTGCTCTAGAAATACAGTGACCTCAATGATGTTGTGTTTTCCCTCCTGGAAGGTTGTTCTAATGGTGCTCTTACCTTGTCTTGGATTTTTCAGTGATTTCTACTGTTGTTTAAGTGGGAGTTTCAGCACAAAGAAAAAGCAAGTTCATGGGTAAACGACTGACCAAAGGCAGAAAAGACAAGTATCTGAGCTAGAAAGAGCTTCTTTGTCCACCCCTGGGAACAGCAGAGCAAGGCTGAACATTTTCAAGTTAGCAGAAGAAAACCACCATTGAAAATATAGCTCAAAGAAAATGTAATAATTTTCCCAGACAGACAGTGAATATGTCCTCAGCAAGAGACCAGGTCGATATGCCCTCAGGTTACATTTCCAAAACTGTCACTGAATTGCAACTGGCACTGAGGATTCAACATAAGGGTTTATTTTGAGCTGTAGTAGAGGTCTTACAGCAAATTTAACGTCTATGTTATTTTTAAATGCAGAGGTCTTGGCCCATAGGATGTCATCAGAACTGCTTTAATGTCTGATTCCTACTGACATCAGGGAGTTCAAACACCTAAATACTGCCACAGATCCAAGTTGAAGTTACTTTTGCAGTTAGAACCAGAACTTTTCACAGATTTCAACTAAAATCTTTCTTATGCTGTATTTAACATAGTCAAATCCTACTCTACTATATGTTGCCTTTGCACCTAGTTGTGCCACGGGTCACCCTTCAGCAAACAAAAGCAATAAGTTTTACCCCTAAGGTGAAACATTGGCAAGTACACTCAGCACAAGAAAGAGAATTCGGTTAAACAGCTCTTTATGTGCTTTTGTAGTGCCTTTTTCCATTTGTGTGACTGTGTTCCCTGTACTGAAAGCAATTCTGGAGAGCTTTATTTTTCCTCATGGAAAGAAGGGCAGGTGTTTTCCCGTTGCTTACAACACATTAAACCTTTGCTCGGCTTTTCTTTCCTCCCTCCCTCACCGTCTTCTCTCCCAAACGTTTGGTTGAGGCCGTTTTCTGGGGCTTGGATGTTTTGCAACTGCGGGAAGAACCTTGCATTTCTTGGCAGCCTGACCTATTTCACAAAACACAGGCAATTGCTCCCACCACCGAGCAGCCCTTAATTCACAGCCAGGGATTGCAGGAGAGCTTTCCAGGGTGCAACCATCCCTTGGTGCTCTGGAAGGCGAGTAGCTGTTCCGTCCTGTGCAAAGAGCGTGGCCCCAGGGAAGGACGACGTGGCTAAACGCCTCTAAAGCTCATCAGCTGAATCAATAGTCCTTTCAAACTGTCGGCAGCAGAGGCAAACGACAGCCACCTCCAAGCTGCTTTAATTTATACCAGCTTAATGTATTGGCAGACTCGCTTGTTCCATCCTCCAGCTACTTTAAGGGCTGAGGACCGACATTTCCGATGACAGATACGCGTGATTATTAAAGCATTTGCCTTCAAAGGTGCAAAGGGTGCTTTGGTTCATTTCAGCCCAGGAAACCAAAAATAAGCAAGCTAATTATATTAACAATTTGTTTAATTAATTGATGTTTTAGCCAAGGTATGCAGCGTTTGCCTTTTGTGATGTAAAGGCATCCTGTGCTGTGAGGTGCTTGCCCGCTGTGGGCAGCCCACCTGGATTGGCATCCCATTTTTCTGCAGTTCTGTTATCACGCCTGCCTTCTAAAGTCATTTATTATACAAATGGGCTACTTCAATTCCTTTTTCTGGATGGTGTTTGCATTTTTAAAATGCAGCGTGGGGCGTTCGCTTATTAGTCAGTTTTCTTTAGCTGTCACTCAAAGTGACTGCACGACTTGATTCCCTGCTGCTTAAAAAAAAAAAAAATTAACAGAGAAGCTGCCAATCAAGTTTACCAAACAGTTCAACAATAGAGACACTGCAGGCCCAGAATATTCTCCAGTTTCTGTAATTATACACTGTGCAAAGTAATAATTGTATGATAGCCTGGCATTCATTATGTGAGCTTAAGTGCTCACATTATAGACTTCTATTTTGAGGACATTATTACCATGCAGGAATAATTCTCTTCAGGTTGGTGATAGTTCGTGTACATTAGCTTTTGTGGAGTTAGTTAGGGAAATTTGTTAATATTCTACTTACAAATAGGCCAATAATATTGCTGCTTGATTCCTGTTCTAAATAAGCGAGAAATTTTTTTAAAAGACAAGTAGCCAATCTTTGCCTTCATTCATCTTGAATATTTCAGAAAGTAGGGATTTAAGTGAATCTCTTTATTTAGGCAGTGCTACTATTAAATTGCTATTTAAACAACAGAGTATATACTCTATGGCAACAAGCATAGAAGTACCAGACGTGACTGTGCTGGCATGTGCCATTGGCCAGAAATAATAAATTCAAGTCAAAGTGTTTGATCGGATAATTGCACTAAGTATATCAGAAAAGACATTTTCAAAAGGCCCATATGGATTTAGCGAACCAAATTCTGCTAATGATCCATAGGATTTGTGCTCATAAATAGCTGGTCCTCAAGTCTCTTTCAGATGAGGAAAACTATTGAAATTTTATAGATCTGTAAAACTAATCTAAGAAGAATTAGTTCATCTAATAGCCCTTGCCAGTAAATTAGCACGAAACCCAATAGAAGTTTATTTGCACAAATGCGAAGTCTGGAACAAATCTATCACCGTTGTGATTCTCTTGTGAGTGGCGTCGAAGGTTAGAAAAGCTCTGAGAAAGTTTCTCTCATACTCGTCCAAAGGTGTGCCAGTGTTTGTGGCAGTTCTCAGCATGCTCAAAAAATCGTGGTTAGATGTTGTTTCGGGTGGGCACAGGCAAGGAACTTCCCCTGCAGTTGCAAGGAGATAAACGAAGTCCTTCTTGATCTAGGGTGTAGAAAGCAGGTAAGGTGATAAGGTGGTTTTATTTCTGTAGCTCTTGAGAAAAGCTACTTGTGATCATTCTGAACTGTAGTTGTTGTAACCATGTGGTGGTGAGAACGAAATCCCTGCCCAGTACCTTTGAAAGCATTTTCTGCTTGTTACTTTCCCCCATTTTCAAAATCCAGTTGCTCTTGTTAGATTGACTGGAACTCAGCTTCCTAAATACACCAGTTGTTTACCTTTTTTGGTAACCTAATCACTCAAGAAACAACTTCCCAAAGATCCAGCCCTATGCTATAAGCTAGTTTTACAGTGTGGGCACGGTGTGCAGTGTTGGCTCATGGACAATGATGCTCAAGCCCACCGATAAGACAGGGTGGATGGAGACAGCTTATTTGTTGTTTGGAAGTTTGGCCAAGGAGGAGTCTGCTGTGAAGTGGTGCTGAGGTGCCACTGAAGGCACGTACTTTGTGCCTGGGGTAATAGATTCTGCTTTAAAACTTCAGGGTTCCTCCTCTTGAAAAGGCTTTGTATGCTGATGTTTCAGGCAAATCGCTCGGTTCCTCTTTCCCTGGCTCATCCATCAGGAAGATGGCTGTCATACTGACATTCTTCACGAGCTATTTTAAGAATAATGTAATGACTATAGAGAATACTAAAATATTTTAAGGAAAGGTGTCAGATCTGCAAAGCATTGTTCAAATATCCCATTCACGGGCATACGCGCGTTCTGGGAGCTAATATGTTGCTCAGCTTGAATAGCTTAAAGGAATACAATGGAGCTGTAAGGGGAAATTTTGTCACCTTTTCAGCCCAGATAAAGGAGAGGGAATCTTATACTGGGGACTGAAATAATGTTTTACTAACTGAATATCATCAGGCACGTCCTTTGCACAAACATCACTCACATTTCTTATAAGCCTCAGAGATAGGCAGTTTATGAACTCTTGCAATTGCTCTGCGAACAGGGAGTATTGAGGTCATGGCTATAACTTTATCTATTTTAATGTTAAATTATGAATTTATGGAGCTAGATACTCTGTGAATAGCATACATTATTTTAATGCAGACAGAAATACAATGTGACAGCAAATAATTACAAATATATTCCTGCATTCTGTGGAACTTTTCCTTGATTACTTGGCTATTGTATTCAGGTTTTTCCTCACCTCATTATGAGAAAGAAAGGTAATAAAAATGAATAGAGATGTGGGGCAGGGGTTATTCTGATGACATAATTCAGCAAGTAGGAGCATTAGTCAGAACAGAAGAAAGTGAATTGAAATGCCCTAGATTTGGCCTGCTTTGGAAAAAGTAAGAAGCGGTGAAAACCCTTGTTCACTGAGTTACTCACACAAGCAGACCTTGGTCATCAGGATGACATCTCATATTAAAATATGAAGCAGTTGGTAAAACTAACACTTTCTTTACCATTAACAAGAATCTTAGCTTCCTATGGAATTCACTACTGTAGGAGATCTTTTGAAAAAAAACAAAAACAAACCAACAAACCAAACCACCACAGGATTTTGAAGGAACTTGCTGTTCAAAGGAAGCAGAAGAGCTGACTTGAGGGGGAAGGCCTGAAGAGCAACCAAGAGGTACAACCTGTCTGTAGCTACGTGCAGACTGGACACCAAAGCAGTGAGTTGCTGGGCAAGTGAGCATGAGATGGTTTTTTTGGTGGACCATGATGCATTCCTGAAGCAGACAGCTATGGTCTCAATGCCTCGGCCATCAAGGTGTGGTATCTAAAAGCAGAGGCCTAGGCATCTTGTCCCAGTGCTGAGACAGCCATGAGACTGTGGAGACATCAGGTGAAATGGGTGTTGGAAGGAAGAAGGCAGGGTTGGGGGTTCGCAGCGGCTCTAGAGAAAATATATATATTTTTCAGAAAAAGAATAAGGAAAACACTAAATAAGTTTGTACACATATTATTCTAATACTAAAGAAAACCAAAGCAAAGTCTCTCTGTCTCCTGCCTCCCAAATTGGATTGTGTTTTTTGAAAGTAAATGATATTAATAATTTAAATATATGAGATTATTCCAAGTGTTGCATTTATTCCTAAGTTAGTATCAATTTCTGTAATATATTGTTCTAGAATAGCCAGCAACATAACAAAAAGAATGTTAAATTCATTGGAGTATAACCAGGCCATTAAGTGCCTGGAGTTCAAATTAAATGCTAATATCTCAAAACATAGCTAATCTGGGGGAAAGTTACTTTGCATTTGTTCTAAGAACTTCAATTATACACCAGTCTTTTCCCTCTTTACCTCATCTCTCTGTGGCAGATCACTTACCTAGATCACGACACTTTTCTTTTTTCCCCCCTCTACCTGGCAATGTAAATTCTTCGAAACATATTCCCATATTACCACTCAAATCTTGAATTGTGATGTTTGATTGTCACGATACTGGTTTTCATTCTTTGTTTGGCAGTTTATTATTTGTGGTGTGATTCAGGGAGCTTTCCGTGAACACTATTTTCAAAGGGATACCTATGTTCTTAATTGAGAGGGATAAATTATCTAAATCCAGTAGCAACAAGCTTCAGCTTTTTCTCTGCAGATGGAGCAACATCATTCACTGTTTCTCATCCAAACAACTTCGAAAGCTGAAGGGAAAGAACCTGTCCTCACTCCCCTCCCTCCAGTCATGGGCACATGCTCTATCCCCTCAGGTTGGATATTAGGAAAAATTTCTTTGCTGAAAGGATTGTCAGGCATTGGAACAGCCTGCCCAGGGAGGTGGTTGAGTTGCCATCCCTGGAGGTGTTTAAGAGATGGGTAGACATTGTGCTGAGGGACATGGTTCAGTGGTGTTGATAGGGCTAGGAAAAGGTTGGACTCAATCTTGAAGGTCTCTTCCAGCCAGAAATGTTCTATGATTCTCTGATTCTCTTTTCCCTCCAAATCCAGACCAGGCTGGAGGCATCTTGTTGGTTTCACCAACAAGTTTACAGCTACTGCTTCTGAGCTTTTGTCCGTTGTTGCTGCTCCTGCCGTTGTTGTTGTGAAAATACTGGAATTTTGTATCAAAATGTCTGATGTTGTTTGGTTGCCAGTGTAGATTGACTGCTTTGTTATTGTTATTTTGTTTGTAAATAGGTGGCAGTAATGGGAATTGATAACTTCTTGATCATCTTCAGCGTCAGAAGAAAATGCCTTGCTAATCTGCTGTCACACCGTATCAACAAACCAATAAATCAAATAAATATTAGGCTGACTGCCAGTTCCCCCTGTCTCTGCTGAGAGCCTCATTTAAAGTCACCCTGCTGCAAAACTAATATCCATTTCTTTGCTTTTTGAGGGAGATGCTCAGTAATCTCTAAAATACAGTCTGTGTCTTTTGAGTTCCAGTTACAGGGCCCTCTTTGTGTTCCATTTCCAGCCTGAACAATACTGTCTCCAGCTTGGAGGATCATGTTGCAGATGTCTATAGAACCATAGAATCATCTAGGTTGGAAAAGACCTGTAAGATCATCAGGTCCAAGCTTATAGACACTGAAACATTCATTTTTAACAAAATATTGGCGAAGCAGGTGAATTCTAGAAAAGCAGAATGCCTATTAATATAGTTTCATAGGTTCTTCAAGTAGTAGAAATAATAAAACTTTATTTCCTACTGGCTTCTTTCTATTCCTACTTTAGGAGTAAACACATAATGTCCCCATAACCTTCTCACACAGTGTCTCCTACCCTGCCTTTAACCATTACCCTCAAACTATCTCCAGTTTTTCCTCAGATACCCTGGCTTGCCACATTGTGCTGTTGAGACTTCTAAATATCTAAATAATGTAAACATAAATATTATTATGATTTATAAATATCTAGAGGGCAGGTGTCAAGAGGATGGGGCCAGTCTCTTTTCAGTGGTGTTCAGTGACAATGGGCAACAGGCACAAACTGGAACACAGGAGGTTCCATCTGAGCATAAGGAAAAACTTTTTTTCCTGTGAGGGTGTTGGAGCCTGGCCCAGGCTGCCCAGAGAGCTTGTGGAGTCCTTCTCTGGAGAGACTCCAAACCCACCTGGACACAATCCTGGGCACCCTGCTCTGGGTGACCCTGCTGGAGCAGGGAGAGCGGATCAGGTGACCTCCAGAGGTTCCTTCCAAGCCCCACCATACTAGAATTCTGTGATTCCTTCCCATGATACTGGGTTTGGATGGGTAAGAGGCAACATCTACTGGGATTAGCTCAAAGTTCTATCTGTGTGGATTTTCCAGCTGCCAGAAACATATTTATTCACTTACTAATCGGTTCCTGGTTCTTGGAATTAAAATGCCTAAAGGCATAAAAATGCCTGAAGTCTGCATTCCTTCCTGTGGGAACTCTTCTTTGGACCCTTCTCTAGCTGCTGTTTTCCCTGAACTTTACTAAATTTGGTATCTTTGAGACTTCTATTTCTGTGTCAAGTTCTACTGTAATCATTTGATCATTCTTAGACATTCCCATGGAGCAGACTGATGTGCAGATGCACAAATGCACTTAAAACGGTAAAAGAAAAGGTGCACAGAGCTAAAAAAATATATATAGATTAACTTGACATTAATCCAGTATAATAGAAAGGTTAACTGCGTACTCAGCTAACAAAGAATTAGAGGCTAGAGAGCCAAATTCTGCAATTATTTCGTGAGTGTTAGGTCTTGTAACCCAGACCTGTTATCTTTCACAAGTTAGAATGATGACAGCAACAATAATAATCATAAAATAAAATAATAAAATACATTATTCGAGTTCACAGGACTTAAAATCATGTGCAGTCTTAAAGCAGGAGTGAGTAGGGCTCACTTTAAGTGAACTAAAAGCTGTCTTCTAGATGGATATGGAAATGAGGAGTTGAATGAATGAGGAAATACTTTGCAGCATCTACCAAACTCTTGCCCTTGTTCTCATCTTGTTTGATACTGTTATGAATGATGATAGATAATATTTGCTGGCTGGGTTTCTAGTGACTGGTTGAATTTGCCTTGACTTTGCTCAGAGATATGTGCGTAGGACAGGTTACCGTCACAGGTTGATCTGAATCAGTTGGTCAACATTATCATATCCTTCTTACTGATTATATTTTAATGCAAAAAAAAGTGTTATTTGGGAATCAGAAACACAACCTGCACCCATAGGATGGGAAAATCTCTTGTGTTGAGAAAAAAAAATATTCAGAACGTGTCACAGCAGTCAGCAGAGGGGTTTTTTTTTGGTGAGATTTCAGTGTCAAGTTGTGGCTTTGAGCCTTATTTTGATCCATGGGTGTAGAAAGAAGACAGACAATAGGCACATACCACTGTGAGCACGACCAGTAAGAGCTCCATTAAAAGCTGGAGCCCTGTTCTGTGGCTCACACCTGCTGGAGGGTGGAGCTACTGAAGGAAATTCAAAGGAGGGGAACAAAATGGTCCCAGAGGCCATCGATCAACCATCTGGATATAAGACTTGAAGGGACTGATCAGCCCAGAATATTAGGAAAAGGCTGAAGAACTAATTCCATCATCCTCTACAACTACTTGTGGAGGAGAAAAATGTTTGATGGCAGGAACCAAGGAATTTTTTTCAGTCTCCCAGACACACACTAGAAATTGAAATTAGATTAATTTAATCTTGCAATGAGGTGCAATTTTTTTGGCACACACCACACATAAATACTGAAAAGGCTTTTCAGAGGAGATGTTGAAGACTCCAAGAAAAATAATGACTCAAATTGTGCCAGTTTATCTGTCTGTGTAGTATATAAATCTAAATATACCGTACATATAAAGTGTAGACAGATACATAATATTTACCTATGTATATTATGTGAATTTATTCTAGATTTGTCAAAGAGAGGCAGAGAGATAGTTACAGAGCTTCCTTACTGATAACAAATGGCTTTATAAATAACATTGAAGACAAAAATACAAGCATGAGATCTAAAATAATCCAATTCTGGGCACGAGGTAGAACAAGAATTAATCTCCAGACTTTCCAGAGCACACCAAATATTCTTCCAATTGGTTAGTTAGTCTTTGCTTCAATTTACATTATCTGCACAGTGGGTGAAAATATGGATTTTCTTTTGGGAGACTGTAGAGGAGGTTTGTGATTGCTTTTCCACTAACAGGAAAGCAAGTCTATTTAATGAATTATTGTGAAAATGCACATGAAGTTTTTCGACGTGAAAGAAGCATAACAAAGAGTGAAACGTTACAGTTCTCAATTTGATCCAGAGGAAATTTAAATAGCATCATGTACCAGCAAAGCTCACAGCTCCAGTGTTCCCTCTGCTAAGGGGGATTGCACAAATGCTAAATCGATTTCCTTTTCGGAGGGATACTAATTGCCTTTTGTCCCTGAGCACCGTATCTGGTGCTATCCTCAGCATCTCCTCAGAGCTGAAAAGCTTCGAGAAGCTTAAAAGGCAAACCGAGAAAAATGCTGTCCATATAAAATATTTCTTAGACAAATTGTGTCGAGTAAGGTACTAACTTCAGAATGACTTTAATGTGCCAGTGGGAGAAATATCAGTTGTTTAATGAGGCTGAAATTTATCCCCTTTCAGAAAGCAAATACGAGCCCATGAACCACTGAAAGCCAATCCTAAACTTACAGCTTAAGGAGATTTCAGGGGAGTTATGGCCCCGTGCTCTCTTTCTACATGGAGTCAGTGTTTCATTGCTAGTGACCTGGTCCCATGCTATTGATTTGTAACAAGGCTTAATACAAAATATTTGGAATATTTTTCAGGCCAAAACACATCTTGACTTCCAGCCTTCTCTGTGTTGGATGTTGGCCAGTGCTAGTGCAATATCCAAAATAAAAAAATAAAAAGAAATCTCTGGTGTATTTGAAGTGCTGATTTAGCCCTTCCTCTTCCAAATCCTCAACAGACGTTACTAGAGCTAGTGTGATACTGCTAGGTGTACTTTATGATATTCAGTATCTCTTAAAAAATTACTTAGAAGACATAGTCTGAATCTGCCAGATACTATCTGTGATATGTTCCACTATATCACAGCCACTCTGGTCATTTCAACCTGGTTTGCTTGTGGAATGCTGGTGGAAAGCACATCATAAAGCTTGGTTAATAAGTAAGAACATACATCTCTGAGCAGCTCATTTCAGGTTTAAGAAAATTGTCTTCAGGTATTTAAATTTTGTTCTCAAGTTGCTTGGTCTATGTTCTTGATATTTCTATGGATATTCATTTAGCCACACAGATGATTAAGAGCCTTGGAGCTATCAGGAGTAATGCTTTAAAAAGTGGTTTGAATTCTACAGAACTGCAGCCAAACCAGTGGCTGAAAACCAAAAGTAGATAAAGTCAGACTGGGAAAGAAAATGGGCATTTTAAAAGTAAGAGTAAATACCCCTTGGAAGGATGTTTTCTCCCTTATTTGAAATTTTTGAATTCTTATGCATCCGTTTGTAACACAAGTGTGGGATTCACCCAGTGCTCATGAGGCAAGTCTTGGTGCCTTGTGTTGTACACTGACTATCAGTCTGTCTCTTTAAACTTATATCTATAGCCATGAAACACATCACTGAAGTATTGAATTTTGTGTACATTTCACTAAAAAATACATATATATAGAAAATTTGTTGTGACTGCTAAATTTAAACAAACAAATGTGGATATGTAGATCCATTTTTCAGAATTTATACTTTACTCTACATAGAAAAACTGTTAATAGAGTAGCTTTCCAGCCCAGTTGTAGTAACTTTCCAGAACAAGGTGTATTCTGCTCCTGTATCCTCTTATTAGATCTCATTCCTGACCCTTCTACCCTCTTCCTCTGAGCAGCACAGTGCAGTGGGGAATAGGGGGTTGCAGTCAGCCCATAACACTTTGTCCCTCCTGCTCCTTCCTCCTCACCTCTTCCTCCAGCACGGGGTCTCTCCCACAGGATACAGGTCCTTCAGGACAAACACGCTCCAGTGCAGGCTCTCCACAGGCTGCAAGGTGGATATCTCCTCAACTGTGGTCCTTCAGAGGCCTCAGGGAAATACCTGCTCCTCTCCCACAGGCACCTGGAGCACTCTCTCCCTCCTTCTTCTCTCACCCTGGTATTTATAATGCTCTTCTCCTTTTATTTTTTCTGCCCCACCTTTGCCTATCAGGTGCTTTTGACCTTTCTTAATGATGTTTTCCCAAAGGCACCATCATCTTGGCTGATGGGCTCAGCTGGGTCCTGGAAGTGGCTGGAACTGGTTGTGTTGAGCACGGAGCAGCCCCTGGCCTCTCCTCATAGAGGCCACTGCCAGGACCTGGGCACTGATACCCAGTACGTTAGAAAATTATTTTATGCAAAGATAATTAGGAAACCAGTAGTGTTTCTAGCACCACGATGCTTTCACTTCAACAAATTAGCCTCCAAATCATGCCCTGGTTTAGTTCTGGCTTTTGTCTTGTTGCTTAGAGGGCTGTTATTCCAAAGTTTTACTTTCTTGGCATCTTGTGATGCGCAGACTCAGAGCACACCCATGCTGGCCCCAAGCTGGGAAGGACGGCAGCCAGACCTTGGGACAGGTGACCACAGCAACTATCTGAACAAAACAAGTATCAATACAAATTTTCTCCCTAGTCATACTGGGACACTGTTGTAGATTAAATACAATGTCTTTTAAAACATATCTGCATATTCCTAAATAAAAAAAAAATGTATTTTCTTTTCATAAAAGGCTGAAATCTTCTAATGGCATTTCATGTGTACAACGTCTGAGGTTCTTTTTTCACTCAGTGAATATTTTTCCAAAATGTTTCCAATAAAAGAATTCCAGTTGGTCTTGTTATCAGCCATTGGGTGGAATATACCAAGAAAAACTTTTTCTGGAAGTTGCATAAGCCATAATATGGAAAAGCTCAACAGAAAAATAAAGGTAAAATCACAGAAATGTGCATTAAGAGAAAGGAATCTCCCCAAAATTTGTTTAAACAGTAGGTTTTATGTGTCTAGTAGACTACATCTTTTTCTCTTTCTCCTGTTGGGCAGCAAGGAGAAGCGCTACTTCTGCCGTTGAGTTGATGGAAGGTGTCCCCATGTGCAGTGCACTGGATTGAGAAGTGCAGGTGGAACCTTCTCCCATAGATGGTGCCCTACCTTTAGCTCAGCATGGTGTTATCCTGGTGGTGTTTCTCCTCGAGAGGCAATGGCAGGGGTTTTGTTCCACATCAGGTTGCCGCGGTCTCCAGCTAATCCCTTGATTACTGTAAGCTGCTTGCAGCAACCTCCGGACATCAAGAGCACTTTTTGCCCAAAAGGAATGTACAAATCACGGAAATGAGCCTGGAGTCAGTGGGTATGTTTATGCTGCTCATACTTCACTGAAATATAAAGATACCAAATTGCCTAACACGCAAGGAGTCTCGCTGGGAAACTACAGAAGTCTAAGTTTAGCTTCCTAACAGGCGAAATGATCTCCTGCTGTCTTGCCAAGCCTGGCAGCACACAGGCTGCATGACAGACAGGAGGACCTGACAGTTGTCACTGCCCATGGAGGACTGGACTTGATTAGTGGCTAATAAGGACTCCTGAATTGTAAATTACTGATACAACACGTCTTTAGTAGAACAAGGAGCTAACAAATATTAGGAAAATGTTCTTGTGAGGGAGGGGATCACCCAGGATGCTCACTCAGCTAGGAACCGGCCTTAGCTTGCACATTCTGGCAGTGTGACTTCAGTTCAAGTCTCTTAAAGAGTCAATTGCTTTTACAGATTGATGAAAAGGTAACAGAGCTTTTGATTGTTGTGCCCCAAAACCCTTTCATCATTAGCTGCCTGTGAAGAAAGACAGGCCTCAATTACTGACCGTGGTCTCTTTAAAGACAGGAAAGGTCCAAATTTCTTTGTTCTTGTGGTCTCTGCATGCTAAATTGGCTTTCCTTATCCATAGAAGTTTTTATTCTTATCTTTCAAAATAACTCCTGAGATGCTAACAACAAAATTTGGGTGAAAGACTTAGTTTGGGTTTGCGGGAAACTGTTCTTGATGTTAGCTTAAAATAAAATTATGACCATTATTCAGCTGTGGCCCAGTTTAAAGTTATGGCCAGGACTGCTGATCAGCAGAAACATCGCAGCACTAGGTCCAACAGATTTTCTAAGGTAGATATGACCTTGAGTGCAGCAAGAGGCGAATCATTGGGCAGGTGTCTGGTACAGACCCTAAGAATCTGCTAAAGGTACTCACAATAAGCCAAACTTTTGTCAGTTGACTTTGGTTCTCTACACGGAGTCCAAACCACTGCTGGAAAAATCTAAAAGTAGGTAAAATGAATAAGGTTGAAAGTAGCATTTAATATATGTAGTGCTTCTAGACTTCCAGGGCAAAGGTAAGTTGTTGTGGAGAGGCAAGTGAAAGAAACAGCTGGAAGTTGTGTCATTACAGATATCTGTAGAAAGCATCTGAAAGGAATCATGGGAGAAATTATTCCTACATATGCTAGCATGTTCTCCAAGCACTCCTTCATGTTTACAAGAAGTAATATGAGGCATAAATCTTACTTTTCAACAAGGAGGAGTTCCTGTCATCCCTTAGGCTGCATGACCCCACCCCAGGACGCAGCGGGAGAAAGTTCAGCCAAGTGTTGGCAGAGGAGCTGATGAAACCATCGGTATTGCCTCGAACATCCCCAGCTGTGAATGCAGCCTGTGGCAAGCGCTGGAAACGCAAACTGCCAGAGATCAGACACCATCACTCCCACGTTTGTGGATTACGAGCAATCCAAGCAAAACCACAGCAGTGGAATATTTCTGCAAGGTGCCTTTTCTCACTGGGTACGATCAGATCTAGCAGCCCCTAAGAAAGAAGAAAAAAGTCCCTTTCTGACCTCAAGCAGCTTGTTTCAATCGCACAGAAAGCCTCTGACTATGATTAAGGACAGCTAATGTAAGACAAACTTGCTGATGTGAGAAAGTAATAGGATTATCTTGGCAAAAAAGTAATAGGATTACGTTGGCAGCTCACTTATGGGGAATGACCCCAGACAACGAGGCCACAAACCTTGGAGAAGAGAAAGATATGTTAAGTTGACTGTGCAGAATATTTTAGGGAGCTGGACCTGGCTGCAGTCATTAAGTTAGTGGTGCTTCCCTCTTCTGAGAAAAGAAATGTGCCAGCAAAGACTGTGTCAGCAAGAATCCTTGTACATGAGGTATCCCTAACTGTGAAACATGAGGACAGACACTTGAGGCTGTAAAGATGAATTCCTGTATGGATACTTTGGTCCAGTTTACCCCAGTGGGCTACCTCTGCAGTAGCCAATGAAGGAAATAATCCAAGCAAGGGCAAGAGTTGATAATGTTAACTTGTTCGATAATAGGAACGCAGGGAAAAAAAAAAAAGTAAGCTTCATCATTAGGTTTCCTCTCACAGGTCAGGAAATGCGACCCATCAGCATGAAAGACATACTGACAACCTGGCCACACAGTCCTCGATATGATCAAAAGCTGTCCCTGAAGCCCGCAAAGCCTCCTACATATTAAACCATGTGTGGAAGCGCGGTGTGTATACCATGATGTACACATTGCTGCATAAAAGAATTAGTGCAGAAACCCATAGATTATTGTCAAGCCACCTGTGAGGCCTCCACATGAACATCAATTTGTGGCTATCCTTGCAGAACAGCCCGACAAAAGCTCTGTAAATATAGCAAGCCATTTTCTGGCGCTGGAGGGATGCAGGCCTGATCTATGGTTTCCTAGAAGATGAAGATCTTAAGGGGCACTATGAATGTTTGGCTTTGGTTCAGGGAAGCACCTGGAAGCTTGGATACATAAAATGTCACTTCTCCAGCTGGGTAAGAAGAGGCTTTCTTAAGAAGTATTTCATGGTCCCAGATCCCAGGCAATGTTGTCGTGCCCAGATGTCCTGCTGCGTTTGGTGTTCCCTCTTTTACATAAATTTACTCCTGGAAATGAGATGAGTACAAGTTTATAAAGGAGGATGAAGCAGAGACAGAAGCCTTGGCAGGAGTTTGATTTCTGAAATTAGGCTGAATGTCAAGGAGCACTTTTTCTGATCAGTTCATTCATTTGTAGGGTTTTCAGCTGAGCTGAGTTGTTCTGTACTTGTTCTGTATAGGATTTGAGGACTGATATGATTAGGAAAACAAAAAAAAAAAAAGTAGTTTATGGACCTGAATACGCCTTTGCTCTCTCAAGTACGAATCAGAAGTAAGTGTGAGAATGAGACCCGTATTTTCTCGGTTACACCCCAGTCTAAAGAGTATATTGTGGGAGTGGGAGAAAAATACCAACTGGTAAATCCTGTATCCTGCTTAGACATTGAATTGCTTTCCTCAAAGTTGTGCGTGTTTGGGAGAACCATAATGTAAAGGCAGAGGTGTCAGCAGGACACAATGAAGTTGTGAATTGCCAGACAGGGATGTGATATGGAGAACTCTTATCTGTAGTGAGCGATTCTATTTGAATCGCTCGTGAGCGCTCCAGTCGGATTTCTCACAAATACTGTTGAGGAGAACATCATTGGCTCTGCTGTAGCTGTTTGAGCTTGCTTCCCTGAAATAATGTTCCGTTTGTGAATGTATCCATCTCTCTATACATTCTCTTTTCCCTCATATGGGTTTCCTTCGCCTGCAGAAGTCACGTTCGTGGGGTTTTATCTTGTCTTTGATAAGCTGCAGCTCTTTGCAGTGTGTTGTGTATTATATTTAATGTACCAGTATGGGTATGTTGTGCTCTATAAAATGTAAGAAAATCTCTTCTATATAGAGAAATGGATCACTTCCAGAGACAGAAACTGAAATTACAATTCAGTCAGGACAATTCTGTTCTTTCTTTTCAGACAGGACTACCTCAAGGACATCTGAAACTCACCTGTAATTACAAAGTTGACATTCCTTTACACAAATAATATAATTAAATATTGCAAACTGACAGCAGAACAAAAGCGGTTAAATTGTCTTTTTCACCCAAAACAGATTCTAATTAGTTCCTGACAGAAAGTTGTCCTGATCCTACGTGTTATTTGCTCGTGTTGCTACTGAGACCATTGTCGATGAGCTAAGCTGCAGAGGCTGGAAGTGGATAGAAGTGCACTCCATTCAGAGCTTTTTCCTGTGCAAAGTCCATATTTCTTTCCTCTTCAGGAAAGAACTTTAGAGACCAATTCATATACTGCAGAAAAAGAAAAAAATAAAATAAAGAATTCAGCATTAAAAAAAAGAAGAAACAGGAACATGGTTTCATTTTTCCCAAAGCTATTGTACAGAATTCCTGCTTTCCTGGACCTTTAACAGTCTGTAATGGACGAGCAAATAGTTTCTTGAGTGTATGTTCACTGAGAATAGCTAGTTAATCTTAATATCCAAGATGAAGACCCTAAATACAAGACTCTAATATGCAAGACTGCCAAATACAATGGTAAACTTCTCAGAGGCTGCAACTGAGCAAAGTGGGAAAGCTGGTTCTTGTTCTTCATGAAAGGTGACCCCACAGATCACAGCTGGATCTTCTCAGTTCATTTCTGAATGGAAAAAAAGCCCTCCCAGCTGCAGAAGTTAAACCACCTCCTTAGTTACAAGTTATTTGTTATTTTTTTATTTGCTATATTTTTATTTTATTGTTATTTTTTGTTATTTTTTTCCTGGTGTCATGTTAGTGCCTTTAAAGTTTTGTTTTGATAGTGACAGAAATTTATTTTAGTTTGTCTTTCGAAACAGGGATACAGAGGTTTACATGAACACGTGCTCAAGGCATCAATATTTTCTAATAAAGAAATTACCCATTTGGCTCTACAATAATTCACTTTATCTCTAACTGTTCCCAGTGAATTAGTTATATAGTGACATTTATTAGCAAACTGCCATTTGCATCACTTTTATGTTATTGTTCTCATTATTAATTTTACTTTTAATAACTCTTTAGTGCTTGGTCTAGAAAATTGGATAGCGCCCTTGAAGAATTTAGCCTTATCTTAATTCTATATCCCTAACACCACTGCCAATAGCACAAGAGAGGACACGTGATACTTTAACTAGCAATTCTTTCCTTTTGTGCATTTCCTTGTCTTCTTTTCTCTCCTGTATGCCAGTATCCTTGAGTTTGTTCTGTAAAAAGCAAAGGATGTTTCGCTATTAATGGTTATTTAAATAACAGAATTACGTTCCTGTTGTACTTGCTTTTTTCTGTCCCGGACAATGACTATGAATTAATTAGCATTAGAACACTGGAAATTCCTATGAATTTTAACAGTTCCTTTGGAACATTCTGTGTGCATTATTGAATGATTTTACAGCTCCTAATGCAAAACTGATGATATCTCCACAAACCTCTGGGGGAGTGTGTGAGGTCGTTAAAGTTAGATTTGCAAAGAAAATATATGGATTTCTCTCTCCCATTATTCTTTCCTGTGCTGATAATGCTATTTTTGAGCTCTCGTTCAGAGTGGCTCATTTGTATTGGAAGATTTCCTTATCCTTTACCCTATTCATCTACCTTTCCACACTTTTCATTTCACAAGGGAAAAGAACTGCGTTTTTGCAGCACTTAAAACATTCCCACAGGAAAATGATAACTCACATTTTCAGCTCTTCGTGTTGTCTCCAGAGATAATGGTCACTGAGCGGCAGCCGAGCGTGAAAAGCAAATATACATCAGAAATGAAAATAACAATTTATACCATATCTCCTTCCTGTCTTCATTGCTAATAGTTTATTCTCTCCATGAAGGAGGATTCCAGCAGTAACGTTGGTGTCTTGGCATCCAGGCATCTGCGAGGGAAGAGGAATGATGAAGTTTTATTAAAAATTCTCCCTGGAATCTATATTTGTTCTGTATTTCTGCTGATTGTTTAGTCTTATTTTTATATTTAAAGCAAAGGAGATTTTTTTTAATTCATGGATTCATGAGAGCTCGCAACATAATTAGCATCCTGCCAGTGACTGAGGGAAAAACCCTGGCAAACACAATCCCTCCTGAAGGTGATGAATCCCTCTGAACTACTTCCTGAGCAAAATCGTCCTCTGTTAAGCCAGGTGGATTGCTTAAATAGCATTTTTTTTTCTTCAGAATCAAGTATTATTTCCATATCCTACATTTTTCTGTTTTAAAATAAA
This sequence comes from Baryphthengus martii, assembly GCA_013396935.1. Lineage (NCBI taxonomy): Eukaryota > Metazoa > Chordata > Aves > Coraciiformes > Momotidae > Baryphthengus > Baryphthengus martii. The sequence goes on along the minus strand of VWZK01009192.1, from coordinate 36,756 downwards.
CTTTTGTTTTTCCAAAAGTGAATAGCAACAAATATTTAGGCTTAAATGTACCACTCTGTATTAATTTGCATAACATTTATTACATTTAAGTAATATATTCTTGATGGTTAGGTTCTAAAAAAGGCTATTGAACAGGGAAGAAAAAAATACTGTCTGTGCATCCAGAACCAAAGGTTGTTGAAATGGCTAAACTGCTTTTAACAGCAGACAAAAGAAGTGTTTTCTTCATTTCAGTTGGATTTACTTCAATAACTAGTTCAAAGTTAAGGAACTGCTTAGAAATAAAGTCAGCTGAAGCATCATTATCATTGGTCTATGAATAAATTCTCCGTCTGGGATGCTGAGACTTATGAATTCATTCATTAACTGTATATAAAATTTGCTTTGGTAATAACCCGATTTTAAGTGTAAAATGTTTGATACATTTTTTCCTCTGTATACACCACATTTATTGCAATTTTATTTAAATAATAAATACACTTGAAAGGCTGGCTTTTTGCATTTCAATTGAATTCCCATTTCCATCCAAAACAGCTTGATACGAGTGGTAAGTAAATAAAAATTAATCTTCTGGTAAAGAAGAATTATCATTCATTTCTAACAAAATGCTATGTAAGTGTTAAGCATTTATTTGAATAATTATGCTGAACCGCATCACTTCTTAAATGGGAATGTAAGGTATTTTTCTGGTAGTGTATGGAAGTAACAGATTAGCTTTAAAATTAGATTCAGTTGCAAAACAACTATTTTTTTTAAGTTTACCCACCAACAGCAGTCAGACTCACTTGAGGAAAGAAGAATTATACACATTCAAATAAGCACAGAAAGTTGGTGGGGTTTTTTTAAATGTGATTTACGGGTTTTGTATTTTCAAGTGAATAAGAATTATTTTCACAAAAATAATATTTTAAAATCTCAGATTTATGACAAATAAATTTATATTTAGTTCTTTTTTGAAAAATACTTAGCATTTTTTCTAGAAATATTATGGTTCAGGCAATTCTGTGATATATGGGAGACGAAATGGCTATATGAACATTAAGACTTAAATCCCTGCTTTAGGAGCATCTATACTCAGAATGTTAATTCAGTAGAAAATTCCAATGTTTCTAAAATCAAGTTAATATTGAACTGGGAGAAAATAGAGTTTTGACATTTTCTTCTTACTAAAATTCTGTTTAAAAGTAGTGGAGGTATCAAAATGAGCACCGTTTTTTACCTCAGCAAGAGTAAGGCAGTTAGTGTATTTGTAAAATGTAAATTTAAAAGCTCACGTTGTTATTTATTTAGTTTCTATGTATATGATGCTGACATTTTAATTAGAAAGACGTGGTTGCTTTATATTAGGCTTCTTTAATGAGTTATTAAAATCAGAAAAGTTCATATTCTCTCTTTTAAACAATAACCACAGTCGATGCTGTTAAATCCCACAGCCGACAGAGACACCTTTTCCCAGCTTGCTCAAAGTTCTGAATTAATTCATCTGCTTAAAAACATAAAATTGCTAGAGGAGCATTTCAGAGCGTAGTTTGGTGGCCACTCGTGATTGTGTGTATCCAGCACTGTAAGGGCAAGGAGGCCTCGGCAGCAGAGGTCCATTTCTGGAGGCCGGCTGAGCTAGCGGAGGACATTTCACGATGTCTGGTGGAGAACACATTGAAAGCAGCAAGGATCTCACCAATTCCAACCAAGTGCTGATAGACTAATCGTGCCTTAACTGCATCTCCTGTTTACTCCTAGGTCTTACTGCTGCAGCATCTCTCGTATCCCTGGCCTGGGCTTTGGCTTCCTACCAAAAGGCCCTGCGTGACTCCCGCGATGACAAGAAACCCATCAGTTATATGGCTGTTATAATCCAGTTTTGCTGGCATTTCTTCACCATCGCAGCGAGGGTGATTACTTTTGCTCTCTTTGCCTCGGTTTTCCAGCTGTACTTTGGGATCTTCATCGTGCTGCACTGGTGCATCATGACCTTCTGGATCGTCCACTGCGAGACGGAGTTTTGCATCACTAAGTGGGAGGAGATAGTTTTCGACATGGTGGTCGGGATAATCTATATCTTCAGCTGGTTCAATGTCAAGGAAGGAAGGACACGCTGTAGGCTTTTCATTTACTATTTTGTGATCCTTTTAGAAAACACCGCCTTGAGTGCTCTCTGGTACCTGTACAAGGCCCCGCCGATCTCGGATGCATTTGCCATACCAGCACTGTGTGTAGTGTTCAGCAGCTTTCTAACAGGCATTGTTTTTATGCTAATGTACTATGCCTTCTTTCACCCCAACGGACCAAGGTTCGGGCAGTCGCCAAGCTGTGCTTGTGAGGACCCCGCCTCTGCCTTCACCCTGCCCCCAGAAGTGGCCACAAGCACGCTACGGTCCATCTCCAACAACCGGAGCGTCACGAGCGAGCGGGATCAAAAATTCGCAGAGAGGGATGGGTGTGTGCCTGTGTTTCAGGTGAGACCCACCGCACCGTCCACACCTTCATCCCGACCGCCAAGGATTGAGGAGTCTGTCATTAAAATCGATCTGTTCAGGAACAGGTACCCAGCGTGGGAGAGACACGTGTTGGACAGGAGCCTGAGGAAGGCCATCTTAGCGTTTGAATGTTCCCCTGCTCCTCCGCGGCTACAGTATAAAGATGATGCCCTTATCCAGGAGCGCCTGGAGTATGAAACCACGCTCTAAACAAAACAAGAAGCTCCGACGTTACAGTCCAACGGAAGGGTTGACAGTAGGGCTGTAGGAATAACTCAACTGCGTACCGCAAGTAGAGCGGCAAGCTGTAGTGTTCTTAGTCTGGCTCTCATCATGATTATCATTTGATCCACTGTGTGCAGTCTGTCTGCGGGACACCGATACGGCAGCGTCACCCAAAAGCCTCAAACAACCCCAAACCCACGCATACAGATCAGTTCCTTCAGCTGGGGAACCTCGCCCGCGACTCCTTGCTGCTACGAAACTCCGACTGCACAGTACTTAACGATCAAACCAATTGGAAGGCTCTGACCAGAGCTTTCCACTTTAGCCAGTAGTGCATTTTATTTTGGAGATGAATGATTGATATTTCCATAATCAATGGTAAAAGCAAAACAAACAAAAAACCCTTTCCAAAAGTATCAAAACTGTAGCACTCGGTGTTGCTGGTACAAAAACTGTTTTCTGGGGAAAAAATAGGAGCATTGTAGTCTTCAACACACCCATAAATCAACCATTCAGGTTAGGATAGCTTCGCAAAATAGTTCTCGATTAAAAAGGTACATCGTCACGTTTGTAAGGCTGTCAGTGGAAAATAAACTAAATTCTGATTAATTAGGTCATAAACATTAATACTACCAGAACTGGTTGTTTTCTGTGGAATTTCAAAGTCTTTTAAAATGCAATTTATGTTACTTTCAACAGAAATCCTATGCAGCTCACTTCTGGTTTTCAGGAGGAATAAGGAGCTCTAGCACGTGGTGATGTAAATTAAATGATAATCATGATTCAGTGTTCAATTTGAAAAAAAAAAAAGAAAAAAAAAAAGAAAAAAGTAAAAGAACAGGGAGTTATAGTTTTCATATTCTAAACTTTTTGGAGGACCCCATTCGGAAGAAACTACGAGGAGATGAACACACTGAAACTTCTCTGTTTCAGGACCGAGAACGCATGATTCAGTGTGTGAATGTATGCAGGGGTGACAAGAAACTGTGACATGCCATACCCTTCTAGTGCCAAACATTGTATAACTGCGAGGTGGATATTGCCTGAGGGACAGGTAACGAGTGGCACGAGCCCTACCCGACCAAGAAGCAGGAAAGACCAACCAGGTTCTCAACGTGTAGAGACAGCTCTGATTTTTCCCACCCAAGGTGAAAGTGATGGAAAAAAAGCTTTTTAAAGGCTTTCAGCCGCCTCTTAGTAAGTATATTCACCGAAGTATAATATAAGCAAGTTATGTGGAAGACCCTCTTCTGCCTGTTCAAGACTTGTGTCCAGATAATGTCTAAAAATTACGTCGAATCTCTTGTAATAGAGTGCTTTTGCTGCAAGCTTTTGGGTTTTAAATACCTCCCTAAATCTGGTCAGTGGTATCCTCCTTTATGTTAAAAGTATCCCCTGATGGTGCTTTCAGATGCATTCAAGGTGCAAGTCAAAATTTGATAGTATTTTTTTTAAAGCTGGTGCAGAGTGAAAAACTCATGAATTATTTCAATATTTTTGTAAAGTAAAAAAAAAAAGGTATAAAAAGGTTACTTTTTATAAACCTCAAATCTTTTAATACATTTCATTCTCTTTATAGCTTAGATTTTAACAATCGGTCCACGAATTTTCTCAACTGGCTTCTGCAGGTTGATATGAGCCTGGTTTTCACGCCGTACGGATTTGTTTTGCAGCGTAATGCCATATGAAAGCCTACATGGGTACTTTTAGAATGCTCTATAAACCATGGATCCTGCTTCAAGTGTAAGTGGCTTGTCAAGACACCGAGCGATTCCGTAAGAAACAACTTGCTCTAACTATTTCCGTCCGTTTTAGGAGAGCGAAGCAGAGCGGAAGAGTTACTGTTGTAATTGGCATTGTCAGGATGGAGAAGACCTGACGGCCGGGGTTGTAATCTTCGCTGTCAGGTATATCCAGGGTAGTCACTGCTGTATACTCTGCTGGGTAAATTTTCAGTCTTTCCTGTTATTAGTATTTGTACTCTGAAACGGCCGAGGTTACACAGCCTGTGTTTATTTGTATGGGTTCAAATTAGCCATTTTTAACGTTGACTTTTTTTAGTAGCCAAATGTTCGATATCTGTCGTTCTTTGCTGGGGCGAGTTCCTCGAGACAAAAACATCTGCGGAAGCGCAGGAATCCGCAAGTCAGAGGGAACTTTACACAAATCAGAACACCCTCGTTGCTCCAAGGGTTTCTTAGGTGTTTTCAAACTAAGCAGTGGCCGACTGCCTCTGTGGTCGTTTTTTTTAATAAAATAATTCTTTGATAGTCCAAACCCAAAGCTTTGTGCAAAGTGATTGCCCTTCCCTCCATGGAGATAGAGCTGATTTTTCCAAGAAAAGCGCACATAATTTGTCAGAAAATATCCCGTTGCAAGAACTGATTAAAAAATATACGTATTTTTGGGGAGCAAGTCCTTTGTCCCGTCAAATTCAGTAGAGCCTTCACTCCAGAATCAAACACCAGCACGCACGAGGAAATTGCTGGTTTTCTTTACAGCCAAGGCAAATGGTAAGCTTCGTCATCGAAGACGGGAGGGTTTCTTTTGGAAACAGTTCGATGTGTTTGCTGCTGCTTTAACAACTCGGAAGTTTTAGCGTGAGGGAGGCACAGCGGGCAGCGCTCTCCAGCTCCTGCCTCCCTCCAGCACCTCCTGGGGAGAGGGGCAGCCTTGCAGATATCAGAGAGGATCGTCCTCTTCTGATGTTCCTCTCATCCTGCCTTGCTCTTCCTCAGAGTTGTGATTCCTTTACAGACTTGAAGAAACATGGCTCTGTGTGGAATTTAAAGGGTTACACTCTGGGCCAGTGCTTGCACTGCAAAGTCTCTGAAGAAGGTTTGGGGTGAGTTTGTTCGATTTACTCGTGTTTGGATTTGGAAGGAAGGTGTTATTTATCCATGTGGTTTTTAATATCTAGCATTTACTTTCTTTACTCTTCCAGCATTTTGAATCTTTTCTTTTTTCTTTTTTTTTTTTTAATAATGTTTGTAAAAATGTCCTTCTTAAGCAAACAGCCGCAGGATCTGAGTGCACAGCGCTATACATGCAGTGCGTGTCCACCTCTTCTCTTTGCAATCCATTCCAGCTGTTTGAGGAAGGAAGAGAAGTCATTTTACCCTGAGTCAAATTTGCTCTCCAAAATTTTGTTCTGTTATGTTCATAACATCAGTGCTGCTTGCACTGAGAACAGGGTGGCCACTGAAATCTCAAGACTCCCATGACTACACAGACAGGTTCTTAATTTGCATTGCTGTGAATAGTCATGCTAAAAGCTGTAAGAATTTTTTATAGAAATTGTCAAGATTAAACAGAGTCCACATTGAAATTCCGTGATGGCCTTATGGACAGTTATTAATCAATATGCACTATTCTTTTTACCACAGACAGTTTTAAAATCAATAATGTTCCATTAAGACAGCAATAGCAAAAAAAAAAAAAAAAAAAATTGTAAAAAAAAAATTTGCTTCTAAAATAATGAAAAAAATAAGATCTTTTAAACTTCATTCCAGAATATAGGAAAATAAAAAAGTTGATAGTTATATACTGGTAAAGAAAAGCAATCACATCTCTTCGTTAGAAGCAAGGATTGTGCAAGCATTTTTCTAATGAACCAAACAAACTTGCCAGCAGATTTAATGATAACTTATCTGGTTAAAGACTTGATCCTAAAATTTTAAGAGTTGTGGGTTTGTATGTTATAGAAAAGACATTTTACCTGCTCTTCACTACTCCAATTAGATAAAGGAGAGGTAATGCATACCCATGTTCATTCAGAAAACGTGTAAGAAAATGTAAGATAAGCCTTTTGTCTTATTTTAGAAGTTATTTGTTCTATGATAGGATAATCTTTTTTAAAAATAACCTAATTCTTTGAAAAGATGTGCAATACTTTTTCCTGCAGATTTAATAGTGAAAAAAAGTCATTTCCACTTTTGTTTCTTCAATCTAAATATGCTTCTTGTGCTAGAACAATGTTGCTGTCCTTGGGTTATAGGGGCTTGGTGGCATATACACAATATTTTCATTGGCAATTCAACACGTTTTCTGTTAATTAATAGCGTTGGAGAGAATTCTCCTTCCAAAATTAAATGCTATGCCTCAGCTGCCTGATTTTGTGAACTTTTAAGCAGAAGAGGTAAATGAAAATCTTATTGGAGCTGCAATTTTTAGTATGTGGTGAATAGCTATTAAACCCAAATTCATGTAAACCATATGATAGTCCAGCCAATATATCATCATCTCCCCAAAAGAGCAATTCAGGAGTGGTACTAAAAGTACAAGTGCTTCTTTATTTGGAAAGGGACTCCCAATCACGGAGTATGTTCATTTACTTTTTATTGGCCAGACAATATTCACAACTAGCCTCTGGGTTTTTTTAGAAGCCAAACTAAACGACTTTGAAGAGTTGGTCATTTGATCATACAACTCCTTAAGAGCCTTAAAAACGGTGCTGGGATGAGTTTTCCTTGGCTCTACCAGAGATTCAACTCCCAAAGCCGCTGCCCATTCTCCGCTCCGTCCCCAACGTCGCGTAATCCGGAGTCATCGGGATGCTGCGATTTACTCTGCACCCCCTGCACGGCCTGCACAATGCCAAGGAAAAGACCTCAGCAGATTTCCTGGGGTCCTACTGCTGCCTCTCTTGCTCCTGTGCGTGGTGGGAAGCAGAGTAAATTGCATTTGTGCATCCAGCCAAATAGGCTTATTTAGGCTGAGTCCCTCCAAGAAGAGGTGCGTGGTGAAGATCATCCCAGCACGTGTCCGTGCATTTAGAAGCCCAACATTGTAATTAGTAATTCTGTAGTATAACAATGCAGAATGTGGGAGGAATTGTCTAAATACACAATAAGCCATTTAATTTTGCTAATTGTAGCAATTAGACTAGCTCACACGAAGCCCGTGCTCTCAGCAGAAAGCCAAATGGAGTAAGTGGCAAACAGCCATTTATATACCAGAGGCATTATGTTAGGAAATTCTCCCTTGATTGTTTATAGAACTGTGTCTTTTCATTATGACATTGAATTCATTCCTCTTTATTCTGATAAAACAAATAAAATGCAAAAATGAGAACAGATTCTTTCAAATCTGGGAAATAATAGTAAAACGTTAAAAAAAACCACCACAGATTACTTCAGTTCATGTTATAGTGATTTTATGAAAGAAATTCCATCATCATTTTTCCCTTGGCTGCAAATTGCTGAGTGATCCACTTCTGAGATGATTTCTCACATCTGGTACGAGCAGATTTCATTACCAGAGAGACAAAGACGACCTTTTAAAGCCTTGTTCATCCAGGGTTAGGGGAACAGCATCGCTGATCTACAGATCATTTTAACACGTGAGGGATCCCCTGGGATCAGTTATTTTCCCATAGTGCCCTCACTGCAGGTGTTTGGTGGGATTTCTTTCCAGTTACACTGGTTTGATTATGGGAAAATCAGGCTCCTGGCCTTGAGTGAACAACTGCAGGAATCCCAGCCATGCTGGTGGAAGTCTTCACCTCCTAGCTCCTGACTGAAGTCAGCTGGAGATCTGCTTCACACCAAAGAGCCTGAACATCACCTGGCTCAACCAGAAATACCTTCTCTAAACTTAATGCTAACTCAGCGTGAATCACAATATTTCTTCTTCTTCTTTCCTTTTCAGTTCAAACATGTAAGAATATACCCATTTTTGACAGAATTGCCATTGTGTGATCCTTTTAAGGAGGCTTTGAAAATGATCTTTGAAACCAGGCATTTCCAGCGGTCCTTAGAAAAGCCAAATGCTGACCAACGAATTCATGAAAAAGAACTTTTCCTAAATGTGTAAACTTACATTTTGTTCTGAACGCTTAGCATTTAATTCTTATGCAAAGGAACTTCTACACCCGTTAGTAAGCCATGTGCCTACTCTGAACCCTGGAGCAAATAGGACAGATATGCAAGATGCAGAGAGAAATATCCTCTTCAGCATATTTATGGGGTGATTTGCATGAGCTAGAGAGATAAGAGAGAAGCTTGTGTGTAATAATTACAACAGAGTTAGAGATGCTGTGTTCATTGATATTTACAAGAAATTGCGGGGTAAGTGGCCAACTAATATAAAGATCAACTCTAAACTTCTACATGCAAGGCACTGTAAAATAAAAACAGCCAAGAGACTTTAAAGTGTAACCAAAAATCTCATTTCCAGGAATGGTTGGGATCAACTTTAAAATATAATGGATTTGTCAATATAACTTGTTGGTACATTCATAGAAAGACAGACATGACTGCTATGGATACAAACATTTTCTTTGTGTAGATTTCAGCCTCTTACTTCAGATATCTTTGGAAGCAATTGCTTCTGGATCTTACTTCTGGGCATGCCGTAGCCTTAGGCATGCTAGCAGCTTTCCTACACAAGATCTGTTCTGCTGTAGGAAAATCCACATCCTTTTAACAAAGCGTTGGTTTGGGGTTGTTTTTTTTTTTTTGCACTGAACTGAAGCTCACGAAAGCATCTCTCACGTGAAACGGGTGCGTCCGCTCAGGCACCTGGTGTGCAAAAGGTACCGCAAAATAGAATTTCCCTGGAGGTAGGAAAGCTGCTGGTTGAAGGTCTAGAAGAGCCCGCAGAGACATAGCATAGTGCTAAGGCAAGGGGTAGGCTGTGTTTGGGTGCTACGAGTCCGCTCAGGGCAAGGCCTGGTCATAGCCCAGCACTCCCTCCCCCACCTCATGCACCGAAGAGCCCACAGAGAGGAACACCACCTGCATGGGCTGGATGGAAGCCACAACACACGGGCACCTGGCATGTTGCAGCACACACGCAAAAAAAAAATTCAAGGCAGGCACATCAGGGGCCCTCAGGCTAATACTGTGATCCTCCAAACTGCACTACCCAGGACCTGCTGAACTTTTCGTGCTTGACGTTTAAGCACCTAAAATTTGGCTCCTCAACTTGGTCAGACACACGGTCTTCGCAGTAGAGTAGCTCAGCTCCTATCTCCCACCTAAACCTGCCAGGATCCCCTGAGCAGATATGATTCTGCCTGTTTTCGTTGAAGGATTCGGGTCATCTGGTGCGCTGTCAGATGGGGCTTTGCACAGAAATACCCAAAACTGCTTTTCCAGCAGTAGATTTATGGTAAGCAGAGACCAAGGAGAGAGCCAGGCTCAGTCATCTCCTCAGCCAGCAGTGATTCTTATCTCTAGCTTCTATCTCTCAGGGGAAGGCTATAGGGCTGCACGCTGCTGAGGAGACAGCCGTGCTCCCTCCCCTGTACTTTGAAGCTGTTCTTCCTCTTGGTGGTTATTCTTGTGCAATGTAGAGACACTTTAGTGTTTTGATGGATTTGGTCCCCTTCGCTTTGAGGACCTTATCCAGAGTTCCCTGAGCCCTTTGCAATCCCAGTTTGGGCTCCCAGATCAAGTTGGGCTGAGCAAAGGGCAAACAGGCTCTGTGCTGGCCCGTGAAGCAGGTGGAGGAGACGTGGTTTCTTTGGGTGGTACTTTTGACCCACAGCTGTGTGCAAGTTGCCCGGGTTATGGCAACTGCAAGAAGTAAATTCAGTGCCCACAGTTTGGAGCATGCTATAAAGAGTACTCTTTGTGAAAGTGTTTGTTTTTCTCCTAATAAAAAATAATAGGATCGTGTCTCATGCTTGGGAGGAAATTTACAGTATCAAATTCATTTCTCTCTCTATACATATATATATATATCTGTGTGTGTTTGTATACACATGAAAATGAGTCCTGAGATTCTATTAGGATTCAATCTTATTGTTCATTTAAATGCTAAGCCATAAAAAAAAAAAAAAAAAGAAAAAGAAAAAAAGCATCAGGAGCATTGTCATCAAGGATAATCAAGCGATATCTGCAAAAAGAAAAGAACATATTTGGAAAGCACATTCCAGTCATTACTGGAGACAGCTTTGCAATGTATTATGGCAGTAATTTAAGGAAAAGTTGTGGAGGAAATATGTCTAATATTATAGTTCATCTTCATAAATACTTTGGTAAAAGAATAGAGTGGTAGAAAAAGATTTGTACAAAATAAGTATTTGTAAAAGCTAAACACAAAATAAATCACATCTCATCAATCAAGGGGAAAATATACAGGCAAATGGCAAAGGGATCAATTAAACCTTAATTTCATTTACTGTCGGCTGTATTTATTTCACTGACTGTTAGTTATCGATGTCAGTAGTTTATGAAGGAAATAGTCTGCAATAATTAAGATGTTTTACTTGAATTTTGACTGAAGAACACTAAAGAGTGTTTGTTACCCCACACATATGCAGTTGCCTGATACAGGCTGTCAGAAGGAAAGATTTGCTCATTCCTGGATTATGTACTGAGGATGAATTCCAAATGCATGTATTTGAAAACAGTATCCCTGTCAATTTAAACGATGCACCGTGCATACACAGTAGATAATTCTGAAGTTTTAATTACTGATGCTTTTTTCAGTATGTGTTCTGCATTATTATCTGTGTATCCCAGCTTGTTTCTTACACACTGTTTGATAATAATTAATTTTAAATTTTACAAAGCTGAGGAAACCCTTGTGAGCCAGTGAAGGCACTTGCTGCACTGAACTTCAAACGTACCTCTTGAGTTCCTGACCTGAGTCACCATTCAGCATTAAGTTTGAAAACCACAGCAACATTCCGACAGGCTCTGATTTGTAGACAGATAGACCTAAAATTGTCACAGCGACTGGGTCAGACAACGTCAGTAGCTCCAGAGGGAAAGTTCCACGGTGGTCACTAATGACTCCCAAGGTTGTTCCTTGAGTTCCCATTCTGGGACACACGCAGTCTTCTTGTTGGCCAGCGTCCGCAACGTCCGGCACTGCGGGTGTTCCCTCGTGCTGAACACGCAGAAGATGTCCCTGAGAAACCTTTGATGAGATTGCCACATGGATCCGGGCAGGATTTAGCCCATACAGCACCGTACGGACAATGAAAACTCTTCCTTTGTCGGCAGAGAGGGCAGCCAAGTGCCAACGTATTGTCATGAATTTGTGGCTGCGATCGATTCCTCCGTTTTTTTATTCCATTGGAACAGCTTGGAACTTGTCAAGCTTTGCTTAGGTTGATTTGCAGCTAATTAATTCAACAGGCAATTTTTAATCTTACAAATTTGTGACTTGTAATACAGTAATCAAGCTCCCGTGAGCAAACATTAATCAGTTAGGTGGGGAAAAAAAAAAGAAAGCTGTTGTTAGCCGTGTTCAGCGTGGTGCCCACACTGGAAAGAGAGATCTAGAAGAAGCGCAACATTAGTAAATTCATCTTAGCTAAGCTTTCTTCGCTCGTCTTATGAATCATTCATCCCTTTGATTTGTTTTGTACACGCGAGGAGTTGTATTTAAAAGAGGGTTGCTGGGATCGAGACAGCTCTGGTTATTGTCAACGGGGAACTGGCCAAATTTCCTTCTGGTCATCTATTTCATTACCAACCAGAAAGCCATTCTACCCAGCAGCAGCACAATTTCATTGCGGAGACGACTGTGCTTGCTCTGGAACATTTTATCCTGGAGAAATGACTGTAACAAAACACACACCGCGTTTAGCAGCAGGGTGAATGAGCAGAAGAAATATTTTATTCGTTGCTCTCAACACAAAGGTGCATTTTAGCTACTTTGACGTGAAGCAGAAGGGCCGAAAAAAATAAAATTTTTGCCTATACCAAACCTGATCTCTGAAAAAAGGCAATAAAATTTTTGCCTGTACCAAACCTGATCTCTGAATAAAGAAAGGCATATGAGCAGCAAAGCTTTCAAGTCCTTCCATAAGGAGGGAGGATGGAAGTTAGTACCCTTGCAGTTTAGAAGAAGGAGTAAGTGAGTGATTTAATATTTAACCTGACTCCGGTACTTGGAGGAACACAGTTATAGCAACAAGGCACTTGGGAAGAGCTCACAGTTTGGCTGTACCTCCTCCTGGGGATTTTCAAGCTGCCCCTGTTGTTTCAGCGGCTAAAGAGAGGAGCAGAGTCTTTTAACAGCAAAAAAACCCCAAACCAACAAACCTTAATGCCAAACTACTATTTATGGTGCAATTACTCTCTCCTTTAGGAAAGATGTTGAGTGAAAAAAATTCTAAATACGTTACAAACTTAACTGGAACACACAGGGAGACTGTGAAAGATGCTTCTTGGAAATAACTTCGTTGCTATTGACAGGAGTTGTTTATTAGCAATAAGATATAAAAGTGTCTGAAACTAAGGCCTGGGAGACCAGAATTTTGTATGGCTGTTATGCCAGTGATTGTTTAATTTAAAAATCATAGATCTTTATAATAGATTGTAGGTCAAAGAACTTTTTTTTTTTTTAATCATCATTATTTTCTTTCCAGAGGATAAATCTCAGATGGCTTCCAGAAAAAAAAACAACAAAACAACAAAAACTATAAGATTTAAAATAAGCTCAGAAGATGGGCTTTTCTATATATGAAATATTCCAGGCTTGGTGGTGTTCAAGTTCTTGGGCATTTTCTCATGCTCTCCATTTCTCATACAGTACATCCATAAGCAAATAGTGGGTTTGCAGGTACAGGGTCCTTTAGGGCTAAAAGTCCTCACCACAGCTTGTTCATACGCAGCTGAGGAGCACACACATGGGGAAGCATACGCTTGTAAAGTTGTAGAGCAGGAAAAAAAAAACAGAGAAGATGATGTAGATCAGTGGGTAATGTGATAGAAGGTGGGAAACAGCTGTGAATCTCCAGAGGAGATGAGCTCTCCTAATATTTGTTCATGCTCAGGTATTCGGTTACTCAGATCATCGTGGAAATTACCGGTGAAGGACTTTCAGCTGTATTAGAAGTTACATCAGTTCTTGCTAATTTAGAAGCAGGAACAGTATCGTCCTGATTTCAGCAGAAATCACTATGGAGGCATCCAGAGCCCCATGCATCATCTGCACCTGTAGCGTGTCATGATTGGTCTGTTTTCTTCAAAGTTTCACTTGAACAAGTTTTCAAAGTTTACTAGATACTGTTTTGATCTTGTTCCTTGCTTCCATTTTCCTCCTGTGCTTACAAGTCCCGTATGCAAACCCCACCAGTGAGAGACAACACTCGGGTTATCTAACAGACTTTCTTTTCTCACGTCGTGGTACAAAACTCAGCGGTTCCTTTGTGTAACACCTGGCTATTGAGATAACCTCTGTGGTTGGAGAAGGCAAAGCAAGTCAAAGATGCAGATACTGAAGTAATTTTAGCAAGTGCAAAGCAGGAACATTCTGAAAGATAAAAATTATATTTCGATGCTCAACTGATCTTACTCCATCGTTCCAAGGCCTTGCTATATGTCCATAGCCACCTGGAGGTGAATGTCTTTTGTTTCTGAGATCTGTTGCCTTTAAATCAATTCCCATTGATTCTGAAGGGCAGAAACTGTTCCCTGCGTAATTTGTTCTGCCTGAAGGGATGGATATTTTGCTGCCTTTTCTTTGAGTTGTGCGTTATTAACAAGCTGCTGTTTCTTTTAACAAATGAGCATCACGGTATTTTTCCTGCAGATTCCATTCTGTGTATAAGGCCGTCTCAACGGTGGAAGCGGACTCTGTTCTCCTTCCCACGCTTTCTTACCTGCCTCTTTACTCAAATGCTAACTTTGTAATTGTTATTTCTCATGTGGCAGAGCCATGCAAAACCCAGTCTGACTTCTGGATTTGACCCATGGCCTTAGCAAATGGAAGAGTCGTCTTCTCGACGCAGGCCGAGCGCTTTGGAAATGGTACCCACTGGGATGCAAATAAACATGGTTCCTTCCCAGGCTGATTTTATAGATTTCCAAAGTGCAGCTTTAAAACTTTGTCCAGCTCTCTGCAATCTCCTTGTATTTTAAAATGAAAACAAAAAACAAACAAAAAAAAAGGGAAAAGAAAGCCAACTTGTATTATTCTTCCTCAATATACATTGGTCTTCTGAAATTTGTGATGTGCAAGGAGCGTGTCAGTTCATTCACATTGGACATCCCAAATGGATTCCTACATAAACTATTAATAAACCCAGTAGTAATTAAAAAGAGCATATTCTCCAGTCCTTACAGCAAAATGTATGCTCAGATAAGGCTAACCAATTTGTGTGCGCTTCCACCCTTCATCTCTTAAGATGCAGAACTCCAAGTTTGCTTTTAGATTGACTGGTGAATTTGATTTGTTTGGGGGCAAAAGTGTTTCTAGGCTATTAGTAAAACAGGTGAGCCTTCCAAAGCAATTTTGTGTGAGGCAAATGACCCTAAAAGACAGGCTTGGTAACAGTTGTGCTTATAAAACCTTCTTGAATTATCTACAGCTAAGCAAAAAAAAACAAAACCCAAACCTAAACCAAAAGACACTCATAAAGGACTGATAGAGAAATTCTGCCTGGTGAACATGTCAATAAATCATACTGACACCAGCACTCTGGACAGGAGCGTTTATTATACTGGGATTTGCGTTGATTGCAGGCCGTTTATAATCATAAAGGGCTTTCCTGAAGGTCCACCGTAGCAAATGGATTACTTTCTTCTCACTTTAATGGAGTCCAATAAGCCCTGGGAGTAAGCACATGGGCATTTTGCTTTTAAATTTCACAACGCCTCTCCAAGTAAAAATTATTTTTAAGGAATCTCTTTAATGGCTGTTTTACAGCTCGCTTGAACTTTACTATCAAGTGAAACTGTCAGTCATCGTGCGTCCCATACCGATGAGGCGAAGTCGATGAGAATGTCTGAGGAAGGAGTATCGGGCTTTGTAGTAAAAAACAATCCACTGGAAATAATACGAAAGCATTTCTAGGTCTTCCAGTTCTGTTAGTCACTGGATGAGGCCAAGATACTTGGCTGGATTCCAGGATAAATTAAAATAGCTGTTTCAATTTTCAGACGGCTTATTAATGTATTACTTCTATTTTCTATGAAAAGCATTCTTCAAGCTATACATTTCATTTTCAAGACAAATCCACGTCTCTCTGTAAAGCCTAAGTCACTGGGCTCTAGAGTAGAGGGGGGGAAATTAGATAAGGTGGGGAGGTGGAATTTTATCCTAAGCTCAGGCAAGAGTCCTCCTGCTTTCCCCACCAGCCTGCCCACCCCAGCCCTCCATGGTAGTTGCCTGTCACGCTTCACCACTGAAACCCTTGAAAATGGAGCTAGGATTTGGATCCTGACAAACCTCATCTCAGTCTCCGGTGCTGGGTCAGACAGAATGGGGATGGAGGCACCTTGATGGAAGAAGGGTAGAACCAGGGAGGTGCAGGTAGATCCTCTTTCCTTCCAGTTTCTCCGATGGCTACCACTGACCCAGTTGAACTGGTGACGGGGAGAAGGACTGCTTCTTCTTGAGGCAGATATTGTCTGCGAGTACCGAAACTGGAGGATATTACTTGTACCATACCTGGGTGGAAAGGAAAGGTGGCAAATAAAAGTTCTGAGGCAGTCAAGGGGATGCTGATGTATCTCAGAGACCCACCACACTGACACACCGAGCTGGATGCCTAGTCTGTAGAGGTTAGTGCTAAGGGCACAAATAAGTTTCTTAGCTGGTGCGATGCGGTCCTCAAAGATGTGGTTTGTGGTTTTCTGTCCTTTGCAAACTGATACGCTTAGGGAAAAACAAAGGATTGCCTTGGCGGTTGTTTTACACAGAGAGAAAGATTTTTCCATCCATTTCAAAGATGTGCCTTTTAGCATCTTTGTATTTTATGAAACAAGGCCTGAAAAACACTTCTCTCCCCTTCAGAATCACAGTATCTTTTTCTACTTAAGTTTGCATAAAACTATAAAGCTTTGACTTCTCTGAGAAACTGAGATTCTCACAGCCCCACTCTCTCCCCCCCTCAAAAAATCTGAGCAAATGATCAGGAACTCCTGACAAATATTGTGGGCAAAGCTACAATACCGTGTCACGCCGAGGAATCTCGCACTCCTGTTTTCTAGTTTCCCACATAATTCTGTGACAAGAACAGGAAAAAGGCGCCAGTTTACAGGATGTGCCAGTGTGATTGGCAATTCCCAGTGGCTCTGCCACCGTAGAGTGTAGGTTCAGCACACTGTGAGCATCAGGGACTCCTCATTTTGGGCCGCTCAAGATGAAGTTGGTCAAAACCATATATGACTTTTGAAAATCATAATCAAAACAGAAGGAGCTTAGAAAGGTAAAATTAAGGAAAAGGAATTTCAGGATTTCCTTGTTTAATAGGAAACAAAAATGAAAGAAGGCGCAAATATATTTTTCTCTTTCATGAGTTCTATGTAAAACATCTGCACACACTTCAGAAGTACAAATCCTATGTTTTCACTAGCCAAACAAAAAAAAAAACCACAAAAAAAGTTTGTGATTCTCCCTGCTGTGATTTCCTCAAGCCTGGTGCAGAATTCACAATACCAAATTGCAGGTACCCACCTTCTGATCACCAGCAGTGGGATCTCACAGTAGGACTAAGAAGAACTAGCCCATTGCACATTCAGTAATGGGATGTGTTAGGTTGGTGCTGCTGAAGACAGGAACTCATCTCCAAATTTGTCTGTCCCCTAGAAGTCGGCTTCTTTTGTGAAATTCATTCCCAGAGCCTGAATTCTTTTCTTGGACTTGCACTCAGCTTGTGCATTTCGGTAGGGAAAACTGCCTGCTCTTCTTCCCAGGCAGGAATGGAAAGGAAAGCTGGGGCTGTACCAGGGGCTGTCAGTTGGACCTCTTGTGTGACGTGAGCTCAAATCCCTGCTCATCCTGAGTTGGACTCAAGTCAGCTGTTTCTTGGAGGCTGTTTAATCTGCAGAAGGGGGAACACTGTCCCTCTCTCCAGGTGAGAAAAAGTTACCGTGAGGGCTGAAGTGCAACGGTTCTGGGCGTGGGCAGGAAGGTGCAAGAGGAGCTGTGACTCCGTGGTCCAAGTTGGAGGTTGATCTTTTCGGGGATTGCTCAGTGCGTGGGATCTCTACGTGGGCTGGGTGCGTACACGCAGGCTCTGCAGGAATTAATGTATTACTTCTACCACCACGTGGGGGACTCCCACCACGTGGGCGCATCCCCCACAGAACCAGGCATGGGGATACATCCCAAACAGGCTGCCAGGAAATCTATTCCATCAGTCCCTGGGAGACACAGGCACAGGATTCCTGGCCCTGTGACTCTCAGGTGGCCTTGGTGGAGGACGGGTGTGTGGAAGTTCACCCAAGCTGAGCTGGTGGTGCCTCCAGGCTCACACGGTGGTGCGTCTTCAGGCACTCGCAGTGTGCTTCTGCCTTCCAGGAGCTGCAGTCCCAGAGGTAGATCAGAGCTCATCTGATGCCTGATAAAAAGCAAATCACTTCCTGTAAAAAAAATGCACATGCAAATGGACTCAAATACTTGAAATTCAAATTCCAATAGTATATATTCTGTGTTCATTCCGCTGTTATTATTACTGAAACCATTTATTTTATTTATTTTTTCAGAAGTCATACCGTTCCCTGCTTTGAGTCGTTGCACAAAATTAATTCCAACGAAGTGAATTTTTATCGTGTCTGTCCTGGGTTTAGTTTTTCAGTTCCATTTCGTCAATACATTTTACATCTAACTACCTCAGCTGCCTTTTGTTTTCTTTCGGCGCATATGAAGTCGTGCACTTTCTAGACGTGGGGATGTGGGGGGAGGTGTGCTTTCCATTTTAAATAACCAGGTTCAAAGCCATGTTGACCAATTTATAGAGAAGATCAATTTCACGAGACATAGTTATCGACAGTTGGAGAACATAACATTTTAATTTTAGGTTCTGTTGGGGTATAGTTTAACAAAACCCACCATAAGCTGCTTATTAATTTGCCTTAAAAAAAAATAAAAATGTGTGCTCTTTCCTATTCCGGTTGCGTTATTTTAACTCTTCTCTTGTACACAATTTATGTCACAAAGACAAAGGTTAACAAGTTGGCAGATAAAACAGCAAATTCAACAGAAAGGACCACTAGTTGCTCAGTTCTCTGTTGCAAACTGTTGCATTATACACTGATTGTGCTAAAATAATTGTTACTGTGCTTATACTCCTCAGTCACCGTTGCGGAAATAAAGTGATGGAAGATCACACTTGTGTTTATGGAGCAGTGTAGATACCCCCCCAGTACAAGCACAGTGACTCGAGGTGAATGATAATCATTGCAGAACTCGTGCTTTGACTTGTAAACATTGTAAAAAAAAATGTATTTGGTATTTTATTTGAAATGAAGAATCGAAATAGTTATTAAAAGGAAAGAAAAGAAAAAAAAAGAAAAAAAAAACCACAATAAAAAACCAGAAATCTTCCTGTAAATATATATATTCCAAATCCATGTATACAAACATTCCTTTAGAGTTCAGATTGTGAAGAGTGTCTTTATTGGCTAGAGACCGCTGCCTCCCGCCGCAGAGGTTACATGTGCTATAGTAAAGAACACAGTGTGTGAAGTATTTGATGTACTGCAGTACCATAGTTCTTTTGGTCTGTTAAGTAAGTTGCAATTTGTGATGAAATGAAGTTGAAAGTAGTGCTTCATACTAAACAAATTTCCTTGGTTACGACTTGATTTTTTTTTCTTGTAAAACTTAAAAGGAAAACTTGAAGATTTTATATATTTGGATTTTGTAGATTTTTTTTATTTTATTGCAACACAAGGTACCAAAATCATTAAATAAAGTACACTGTGGTCATTTTACCAGGGCTCTAGAGTCTTTTTTAAAACTCTTTTATCCAGGTGGTTCAGCAAAAGGATGCTAACTTTTGAGCTTCTGAAATCATTACCGAAGAAGACAAAAGTCGGCTTAGCTTGGACAACAGTTTGGGAGAGATGATCTCCAGAGATCTTTTCCACCATTAATTATTCTGCTGTCTATTAATAAGTATTACCACAGGATCTCCCATCCCCGAGCACAGGACAGATGCAAGTGGCTCCCAGGCTACCTCCGAGACTGTGAGAAGACTTGACCTGGGACTTGGACAACCTTGCAGGTGTTGTCCCAGCGGTGACTCCCAGAAAACTGCCAGATATTCCAACAGCCACCTCACCCAGAGCAGTAGAATAGGATGCTCTGGCCACCAAGAAGGATCCAGCTCACAGGAGACAGAAGCAGGTGCTTTGTTGCTTATATTCCCCTTTCAGCCTGCTGAAAGCATTGCCGTGCAGCCATCTCCATCGAGTAGTGGGAGAGGAAGAGCTGTGCCTCACTCTAGTCTTGTCCTGAGCCCAACAATGAGGAAAAACTCCACGGAAGATGCTGCTGCTTCCTTGGTCTTGCTGTTTCCAAACTCCCTTGGGCTGAGGAGGGTTTAGTTTCTTCTATTTCCGCCTCTTGGGCAAGTGCTTTAATGATTAAACTATTACACAAGATGGCAGCAGCTTTGGCAGCATCTCCAACGGCCTTAAAATCCCTCTTGGACTTCCTTGCCACGTCCGTGTGTGCAACGCCACCTCAGGCAGCACGCAAAGCTCATGCAGTGAAGGCCAGCACCCAAATCTCTCAGCTGTTCTATCCCATAGCCGTGCTCCCATTCCTTCTTAGATGCTGCTTCCTGGCCTCCCTCAGGTGACCAAGAAAGGGAGACGAGGCAAAAACAACCCACCAAACAACTAAATAATTAGCACGAGTTCAAAGAGAGGAAAGAATATATAGATATAGGGGTATGTATCTTGAGTAAGTGAATTGGACTGCGAGTAGGGATGATAGGTGACTGATAGATTCTTCAAGGTTTTGTTCTTCACGTCTATCCTGTTGTTTGGCTAAGGGCAGGAAGGGAGGGGTTTGGTATTGCACCTTAGCAAAGAGTAATGGAGAAGCAGCAGCCCAGCAACACTGCTGGTAGCTGTCTCGTTTCAAACCAGTCCTAAATCTTCAGTCTCTGGAACCCCCTGACTCCCCCCGCAAGGGCTCAGAAACCAAAAGTAATAGAAGCGATCTCTCGAATAATTTTCTTACCTGATCATGTGAACCAGGAAGGG
The DNA here is from genome assembly GCA_013396935.1 of Baryphthengus martii. NCBI lineage: Eukaryota > Metazoa > Chordata > Aves > Coraciiformes > Momotidae > Baryphthengus > Baryphthengus martii. The sequence goes on along the minus strand of VWZK01009192.1, from coordinate 16,148 downwards.
AAAGACATCAAAGCCACAATCTTGAGCACTGGAAAGGCATTTGAGGAGACCCCACAAGCAGATAATCGGCGAGGTGAAACAACATCACCCAGAAGAGCAGCTCAAGGAGTATGTTAGGTCTTTTCCACTGAGTTGGACTGTCCCACAGCCCCAGAGGGACACTAACTTGCCTTCAGCAAGTGGGGTGGCTGGGCTGGCCGCTTGAGCAGCCTTTCCAAAGCCAGGAGTCTCCACCTAAAGATCCGGTCCTTTCATTTAGGTGTCTCTGAAAGGAGCTGGAGACCTCTAACAGCTTCCCACTCCTCTCCCCGCACGTGGGGCTACAATGGGACACATTAAGTGGGTGGGCAGCTGCCACAGCATGGGCCTAGTTTAACTTGGGAGAGAAGGGATTTACTTTGCATGTTTTTAGGCAAATTAGTAACCTCTGAGGCAGAAGTTTCCTTTGGGGTGTTTTTAATACAAACTTTCCACTTGAAAGGAGCAAAGCAGTTTCATTTCAGACTGAGAAAAGGGTAGCAGACAGTTTAATTAGATTCTTAACAGCAGAATGTGAGAACATTTTTGCAAGTGGCTTGAAAAGTGCTTATTCAGAGCACTTCTTGTCTCCCTTGCCTTAAAAGAAGACAGAAATACCTGTGGATCCAGTAAAAAAAAAAAAAAAAGAAAAAGAAAAGATGAAAAACTAAATACAGAGACTTGGTAATAAAAGCCCCAAGTGACTTGGTAAAATTATTCCAGCAGGGTTTCTCTCCTACTTTACTTATCTTGAGAGCGAGTAAGAGGCTCGGCTTCATACTGCTAATAATGCACCTGGAGAGCTGCGTGCATGGGAAGGAGCAGTGCCTTCCTACCACAGCAATGGGAAACTTGGAAGAGGAGAATAGGGACGAGAAATGATTCTTTTACTCCTGAATGTTGTACAGGTATAAAATGCTTTTGGTCAGTGACTTCAGAAATGAAGTTGGGAAGCAGGGTTGTAGCTCTCCCAAGATTCTCCCTTTAAGGTGTTTTCTTTTTGTGTTTGTTTGTTCATTTATTTTCAATGCCCATTTGCCTCTGATACTTGTTTTTGTGTTCTCCTTTGGGGGTACACATCTTGGTTGAGATGCCGATATGGCCTCATGGTCTGACACATCCCTTCCCTGAGAAGTCACTGCTCCACGTTTCCAATCGGGGAGGCCATTCCCCAGGTAGTGCCTGCAAGTAGGACAGGAGAAACCTCAATTTCAAATTTCACTTCTTTCAACATTGTTTTGAATATAGATCTCACAAAACCTTTTCTTTAATTAACTTTTCCTGCATAGATATTCCATTTTCACCAGCAACCTGGGCCACAGGATGGTTCTGACTGTGCACAGAGATAATCTACTTGATTTCTGCCCGAAGCAGAATTAAAATAGGAAGGGTTTGGTTGCACTTTTATCCTTCGGAATACTTTTTCTTGCGTGCACACGTGCAACATCTTTTGAGCTCATAGCTCTCCTATTTCCTAAAGGAAGAGGAAGCAAAAACAGGGTAGCCTTAGAGAACAACAAGAAACCTTGGGAGGACATAAAAGTCTTGTGTTCGTTACAGTTTGCCTCGAAGACTTTCCCTGACATTCCTCTGAAACCTGAGTTCTCAGAACCAGTCATTTCTTCTGCATTAACTACTACCTCGATTCAAAAGAAACACTGAAGAGGTGCCATACGAATTCGTACAGGAAGCCAGACCTCAAGGGAGATGCTCTGCCTTTTATGAAGGCAGTTGGTACAGGGGGAAGAAAGCAGAGAAGCTCCTGGGCTCAGGAACTCTCTGTTATTTCTCTTGCGACTGCCTGGCGCAAACACATAAAGACTCTGCACCTCGGTGTCAAGGTGTAAGCGTGCAGACCAGATCGTGGAGCAGGAGCAGGCAGAGCCAGCGAGGAGATATAACCAGTCAGAAGTGGTAGGGAGGGCAAGTAGCGGAGCCTGCTGCCTTGCCAAGCTGGGCTTTTACCCACGGCAGGGCAGCGCTCCATCTGCTGCCACTTTCCAGGTCCCACACGTCTATTTTTTAAGCAGAGACTGCAAAGAGGACTTTTTCCTCTTGATTTTTTCAGACCTCATCAGGCTGTATGAATAACCCTACGCGCCGGCTCGCATCGCTGCTCTCTTCAAGGGCCCCCAGCGCTGAGCTGAGCTCCCCCTGCAAGCTGTCAGGGTGCGGATGCGGGATTTGGTGAGAGTGCTCAGAAAAGCTCAGTTGTTCAGAGGAACAACCGTGGCTTCAGCAACGTGGTTTTCTGCTCGTGCCAAGGCAGCAATGCTTCTAAATTCCCCCGTGCCCTTATTGTTTCTGACATCAGAAACACCGGCTGCAAATGTGCAGCCAATACAGCTGGAGGAAAGCAATGAAAAAAGCACCAGCTAAACTATTAGGAAACCAGCCTTTTTTTAAGCTGTGAACTCCCCTGTGCAAAGATCCTTCCTTCACTCACCCTTAGATGCCAGCAGAGGTGATGCAATATTTGGGTTCTTTTGCGTCATGTGTTACAGCATCTGTGAAACAAGCAGAGCTGACTCCAAGAGGCACGGCTGCTCCCCGGCTGCCCAGGGCAAATGGCTTCAGGGATCAGGCATATTAAAATGTTTTCCTTTCAGCTTAAAAAGGGGAATAACTGCTCAGCCATGCTGAGCTGTCTTGCATTTTGACCGCTTTTCTAACCTGCCTTGCTAAGTATTAACCTGTCTCTGTGCTGGCAGCAGCTAAAATTGGTCATTTTTTATTAGGAGGGTTGTAATGGGGCAGCATTGCAGGGGTAAAATGTACATAATGGAAAGGGGAAAAAAACCCAAACAATCAAATGGTCCAGCAACCCATGCAGGATCAAACATTTCTCTTCCAGATGGGCTGTTGTTAACCAAGGTTTCTTGGGAGAAATAAACCTTCAGCTTTCCTGCTGAAATAAAAGGTAAGCCCAGCACGTGTACAGAGCAGTATGGGATGCCAGGAAGGAAAACTTGGGTTCAGGGCATAAGTATTACCTGGAGTAAGTCATGTTTTCTTCATTTGGCTTGTTCATGTATTTCATGCAGCTGCCAACACTTGCTGCACCTCTTAAAACTGACTCTGCCCCACCTCAGCAGCGACACATTTATATTGGGATGAATCAGCACCACCTTCTCGCTACGCAGCCTGCCCGTGCTCAGCCAAACGTCTATTCCCTCTCCCTAGTTGCAAAATAGTAGCTGTCCACAGCACATAGTATTAAACCTGATTAAATTTGATTAAAACAGATCCTCCTTCTGTCCTGATACTACAGGCTCACGTTTTCCTTCGCCTGCCTGTCTCCGCTGCAGTCTTTTGCCTCATCCGCTGCCTGGAAAGGTGGAAGGCCTATCAAAAGATGATAGCTTGTCCAAGAAATAAAAATCCTTCTAAAGCACAGCCCCAATACAAAAATGTCAATCTTTTTCAGGTAGTCCCCCCTCTACAGTTCAAATGGCATCATTATATCTAAGTGCATCAGTTTCCTTCATTGTCAAATGTGTTAGTCCTCCGTGTTTCACTCGGGAGCTTGGGAATATCAATACTGCAAATATTTGTGGAGGTGGCAACGCTATCCTGGAAGCTGTTTCTGGCTTTATTCGCCCCGATGTGAACATGCTGCTAACACAGGTGCTGTCTCCTATTTTAAACACTGGCAATGGGGCCCAGATCCTCAGAGGTGATCAAATTCTGCATTGATTAAAAGGTTCCTGTAGACTTATCTCCGACACTTACAGAAATCTGCATTAAAAAAAGGAGCTTGGGCTCCGGAAATCATCGTTTGCTTGCTATCCATGTTTTGCTGCATGGCTGGAAGGGACAATCTGTTAAGAGATCAGCACATCTACAGAAAAGTACCTGGTTCACCAGCTAATAAAAAATGATTAAGCATAATAATGACACAGCAAGCGCCAACGATACCATCTTGACATTTGCAAAGCTCAGGTGGATTGAATAATAATGGTCTGCTATTTGCCTTGCAACAGCAGCTAAAGTAGGTTCCACGCTCCTGTTTATACCAGAGAAACGGGGCATCGCACAAACCCACGTGGTTTTGGGCGCTCGTGGGTGTTTAGCTGCCCACACGCCAAGTTCTGCTGACTCACCTTGCCAGAGATGGCAACAAAAGCCATCCTCCGATTTTACCTGGTTGTCAGACTCTCCATTCACTGGCTCGTGAGGAGAGCTTTGCAGACGCCGCACGGAGGAACCAAAGCCAGTTGGAAGTGGTGTGTTGAGCACAGCTTCAGCTCCACGCACGACCCGGTTGCGGCACCAGAAGGGTGGAATAAATTGCATAGCGTTAAGAGCGTCTGTTGGCCCATTTATTACAGCTGCTCTGTAGAGAGCTTGTTGCCTTCCAGAAATGGTATTTGTGGACACTGTACATGGGACAGGAAAGCACCAGAGGCTCCTCATACAAAGCTTTCTCACTGGTTAGAACAGCAGTCTTAACTGAGAAGGTTTGCTCTTGATGGTGATCTTAAAGGTGGTGGTCGGTTGTGCACGAAGAAGACCAGAACTTAACCACATTAGCTCCTCAGCTCTGACTTCTTGTGCCTGTTTGGCCACATCTGAGCCAGCCCTGGGCTGAACAAGGTATTTCAGGGCACCTGAGGCACTGAAATCCTGGCTGCTGACCCTTCCCCTGCTTGCTCTGCAGCTCGAGGGCAAGCTCAACTGCACGGTGAACCTCAGCACCACATCTGCAGGTTCTCCTGGCTCACTTCTCTGCAAAGGCAAAGCTTCAGTGCAATTCAAGTCTTGTCCTGAATGATCCTGGGTACTACCTGATGAGCAAGTTTTACCAAAGCATTGACTACTAAATACCTTGCAGTAGTCTACTGGCTTGTAGCCTGCTCCAGACAGGCCCTGAGGGCTGCTGAAGCCTTCTCCTGAGGCTGCTCCTCTCAAACACTGCTCAACTCAGTTGGCAACTTTGGCCCTGAACAGACCATCAGAGCTGCTACGCTGGTGTCAGGTTTTGCAAGGAGAAAAAAAACGAGCCAGGAAGTTTTGTTTCTATAAACATGACAAGATTGCCCAGTATTAGGATTCCAAACCCAGTCTGGGTGTGCTTGTTTCAGTTGTGAGGCTTGGCTTATATCTTCATTAATGCCTTCAGGGACTGAGCAGTTGCAGTCAGTCTTTTCCCTCAAGCTTGTTCCCATAAAGTAAGATCAAGACACCAAAAAGTCTGTCTGGAAGACAATGTGGAAATCTGTGATAAAAAACATTAACCAAGCAGGTCTGCAATTACTGTGACTGCTAGTTAAGAAAATTAATCAATCCACTGCATGATGGGCAAAAGAAAAATAAATCATTTCTGAATGGACATGAGACTAAAAGCTTTGGTGGATCTGTCTAGAGAGCTGGCAGCACCATCAGAGGAGTTGAAGTAGGAGCTCAGAAATGTTTCTAGGTACCTTTGGTAGACTTCAAACAGCTCAAAAAGAGAATTCATGAATGTTCATTGGAGTCCCCATTTCTGTTCCCACTTAAGAAGCAGCTGAAGAAAGATTGGAGCTGCTCTGAGCACAGCATAGACCTGACCGTAAGAAAACCCTACGGGAAGGAAAAGAAAAGCAAACCTCAGGCTGGAATAGATGAAGATCGGCCACATCTGCCACAGGACTCATCCCAATTCCTCTGCCACGAATTCCCTGGAAAAGATGACACAAAATCGTGATGTTTGGCACATTCTGTTAAAAGGAATTAGGTGAAAAAGGTTCCATTTCTCGCCTTTTCTTTTTTTCAACTTTTAAGATCTTCTCTCATCAATACTATATTCCCATCTGGATTTTGTTAGAGCTTTGGCATCTCGTGTTTCCCGAGCGAGCAGTGTTTTTAGCTAGAAAACAGGAGGCAGAGGTGATTTAAGAATCACGCTGCGCTCTCTCTCCTCACAGTAACTGGTGCGGAGAGCAGGGAGCGGTGGGCTCCCGTGTGGGGGCTCTAACACAAGGCCCAGTGGAGCTGGATCTGCTCTGCAACAGCAGCTCAGCTCCACGCTGAGGGGAAAAAAAAAAAAAAAAATATTGAGTCTGCCTTATATATGCAGCCTGACACTAATTCCAAATGGCATCTTCCCTTCCTGCAATGTTTCAGACGCACGCAAAAGCCAGAAGTGTGAGCAAACATTTTTGTCTTTGAAAAAATCCTGCCTACAGTTCAAAGGTGACCGATTTCGTGACCAATTTTCTGACGTGAAGAGATCACTGTAACGGCTTTAAAATGTTTCAGGAAGCAACATATGGCACGCACTCGGTGTTCGCTGTGACAAAACTCAAGGCAGTAAGTGGTAAATTTCCAACCGTCTGTGCAAACTAAAATTACTTGGGGCGGGGGGGGAAAGGCAGACAAGCAAATACTACAAATAAACCACGATGAAAAAAGTAATTTATGTGGAGATTATCATTCATTTTGGCTAGTTCTGAGTTTAATAAAAAGGAAAAATACAAAAAGGCATTAGCAGATCTGTATTGTAGAAATGCAGTCACTTGGCAAGGACCTTCGTGAAGCAGAAAGAGTCAGCGACATCGGACTGTCTCATGAAGTTTCAGCACACATGTGTTGGAGGACTGACTATCTTATGTAAGGTGCATTTTCTGTGCAACTACATCCATGTAGCAAATATCGTGCCCTTCTGCATTTCCTTTTGGTACCGTCATCTTCAGGTGCAGAAATAATCCCCCCAAGAAAACAGTCCAGCACCTAGGATGGGATTAATGAGGATTAAGCACCGCGGGGCGAACACATTAAGTTATCACCACAGCTCTGTCTTTCTCTGGAGAGTAAATCAGATGAAGCAAGAGGCTGGTACATTGGTGGAGCAAACCCAGTACCGGATGAACCACACCACTGTGCCGACAACGCTCATTAACTGCTCAACCTTGCGCTCGTGGTGATTAATTTCCTATGAAAGCATCCTAATAATGGATGTTCAAACTGAGCTTTGCTATTACACAACAGGATCGTAAATTGGCCAGCAGGAAATGTAGGTCTTGCTGAGAGAGAATGGCAAATACCTGTCAGGACAGCAGTGAATTTCTTCTTCCAAACAATATAGAAATACATACCCAGGTCATGCAGTTTGTTTGGAGACATCCAGAATGTCGGCCACGTACCCAACCTCTCTCCTTCAACGGCCGGCGTCCGAGGAGGACTCTGTCCATTCTGCCTTTGATCCCAATCCGTGCATTCCTGAATCCAGTTCCCATCTGCCGCTCACTGGGACTTCCCCACTGCCTGCTCCACAGCATCAGCGGCGACAGTGATGAAATTGCCATCAGGGGGTTGGGTTCAATACTGCTTTTGTATATATTAAATTTTAGTATTATTATTTTCATTAAAACTCTTTTTGTTTTCTTTTCTGACCCATAAGTTCCTCTCTCTTATTCCCTTTCTCTTCCCCTTTAGGAAGGGAGGGGGGTTAATAGAGAGCGTCCGTCATTTATCTAGTGCCCGGCCCAGCACTAACCTTGACAACATCAAAGACGTACAAATAATCCTTACTAGTCAGTATTTGTGGCACTGCAGTGCCAGTTAAGGCCTCCTGCAGACCTGGTTTCATCTACTGAAACTCAGACCTTATTGTTTATGCAACTTTTGTCCTTTATTCTGCTGTTGTCTGAATTCTTTTTTCCTTTAATTCGTCCGTCCGGGGCTTTTATCCTTCCCCCTGTGTTCAGACAGCAGGCAAGAAGAGCTTCTGAAGGGTATTCGTTGCCGCTCAAAAGCATGGAAGGTTCACCAGGGTAGGCCATGTATAATCTCTCTGAGTTCAAACACAACACAAAACTTCAGAAGCTTCTTCCAGTTGTCAATTTTATTCGAAAGGTGTCTTCTTTACATTACTTTTTTTTTTTATATAGAAATAAATATGAAAGGCCTATACAAATATGAACACTTAAAGAGTACCAATACTGCCCTTCGGTTTTTTTATATTCATCTTTCAATACTTAAAAGGGACAAAACTGCATCGAAGAGCCCACATAATTAGTAAAATAAATTTTACAAAACCTCAGATCCCAAATGCAGTTCATGTCTAACAGAACCTTTTAGAGCGAGTTTTCCTTCACATGTACGCAACCTCAACACGAAACGCATTCAGCTGCCTTTGAGAATTTCACGATAGAGACCGATGTGCATTTTCCCCAAGATAGAGAACGAAAACAAAGTCATACTTAAGTTATACTCTGACGTGGGAAGGTAGGAAATTGTCGTTATCACTTCTAATGACATTGTTAACCGAATATTTTTTTCAAACATCCCAATGAATTAAAAAGAACATGATCGGGCCTTCAAACAGAACCCAAGTCATTTAAAAAACTTCAGAAGGGGCATTTGCTTTTCTATAACGTGATCCTTCCTCAAGCTTTAACAAAATTTAATTCACCACCACATAAAATGTTTTTTGATACAAAAGAACATCATAAAATAAGTCAGCTTTTTGCAAACTATGATTTATACTCTTTCCCATAAAGTGATACTTTTCTAACACAGGGTATCACCCCCATGCACTTCTGTGGTCTCCCTAATTAACACATTTAAAAGACTATAAAGCAAAGGATGTGAACGGGAGGGATGGACACTCAGTGGAATACAACTGCTCCTTCAAAAGCTGGGGGTTGGTTTCTTTAAAAAAAGGTCAAACCCAATAACATTGAAAGGAGACCAAAAAATCCTCTTTGGTCTTTCCTTAAGGAATTCGTCCTCACCCCAAAAATAAAGAGTTCCCAAATGTTAGTTTAAGAGCCGTAGATTAAACTTGCGGGCGATCAGAAGAAATATTTCAGATATTTCCTATTTGGACAACAAAAGTGTAGGCTTTAGTTCAGAAAAAATATATATGAATATAATTCTCTGTAAGTGCACAAAAGGCCAATCCTGCAGCTTCCTGTTCATTCACAGAATCATCTAGGTTGGAAAAGACCTTCAAGATCATCAAGTCCAACCATTTACCCTACTCTACCAAGTCCACCACTACATCGAGGACCACATCTATACAGCTTTTAAACATATCCAGGGATGGTGATGCAACCACCTCCCTGGGCAGCCTGTTCACAATGCCTGACAACCCTTTCCATGAAAATATTTTTCCTAATGTCCAATCTAAACCTCCCCTGGTGCAGTTTAAGGCCATTCCTTCTCGTTCTGTCCCTAGTTACTGGTGAGAAGAGGCCAGTGCCTACATCTCTACAATGTCCTTTCAGGGAGTTCAATTGTTTTCACTGCAGGAAAGCATACAGGATTTCCCTCTCAACTCTGATTTAATAACTTAGGGAAATAATTGTGTTTGAAGAATATGAATGATTAACAGTTTACAGACCCATCAGATTTAAAGGGTATAGGAGAACATCTATCCCGGTTTTCAAAAGAACTAGGACTTCTAAAAGGAGTGCTGTGCCAATATTTTCTTTCCTTCCAAACAAAGCTTTATGAGCTCCTGTTACTGAACAGTACTCGCATTTCCATTTCTTAAAGTTTAAATGTTTGACTCTTTCTTTCAAAGGAGAATTTGAGGATTCACTGAGCAGCACACGGGACAACTCTCCTCAAGAGCAGGCATCCAAGATAGCTTGGCTTGGAACAGCAGCTCTCCCCTTCAGGTTCTCGTTCGCAGCATCGGAGCAGTTTCCATAAGAAGCTTCCTTGGTTCGCTGCAGTTCTCTAATCAATTTTCACTCCTCCAAACTGTTCCTGAGCTCACCCTCTCGCCAGCACCGGTTTTGTAGGCATAGCTCGAGGTTCTGCAGGCCTCGGGAAGCTGGCTGGTTTCCAGCTGCATGAGACTATAACAACCTAAAGGAAGTTTTTATAAATGCTGCACGGCATTAACCTGGCCTGCAAAACCTTGGTACACTGATGATGATCAAGAGAGTAAGATTCTAGCTCTACAGCAGGTCTAACACTCAGGTGAAAGAGCAACCATAGGTGGGGGGGGAACAACAACAATAAAAAAACAAAAAAGACAAGAGACAATTTACATAAAGACTTGCAGCGTTATTTAAAAAAAAAAAACAAAAAAACCCCAAACAAACCAAAACAAAATTCCCCACACTTTCAAGGTAGGAAAGTATTCATCAAAAACTAAGCTCTGCCACATCATGAATGATTTGAAGTTTGGGTTCCTGAGCTTGATTATTGGGCAGGGGGAAGGGCAAGGAAAAATATATCTTAAATTATACAGCAGTGTCATTAGAACAGTATTTAAAATCTATTATTAGAAGAACGAATAAGTTACAAATATGACTTTAAGAATATCATAACTAAATAGCAGTTTACCGAGAAGACCTTAATCATCCTTCTTTTGTGTCTGAAATCGTTCCATTAAAGCCCTGAATATATTTCCTGGTATTTTCTGATGTTTTTCTATTAGAGCCTGGAGTGCTGCTTTTGTCTGTAGGGAAAGAGAAAAGTTTTTGGTCAGTTTAAGCCACCTTTATATTCTTCATACATTAAAACAATTTATTTCTAGGCTCTTTTTCATCCTTTTCCATGTCACAGGACCTACTGCAAGTTAGATATGTCATAGCCTGCCTGTTCTGCCTGGAGAAGCACAGGCTGCTGAATTCCTAAGGCCAGAGACAGAGCAGAGAACTATTTGCCTTTGTAAATCAGTGGTCAGCAAAGGGAAAACTGGTTCTTGGTATGAGCTCCCACTGGTTACATGAAGTAGGTGATCAGCTTAAGTCCTGGGAGAAGGTTCCTGCCCCACATCTCTTTGTAGATCTGGTCCTAAGTGTCACTAAAATTTCTATTAGGAAAAAACCATGAGTTTAATTTTTGCTATGTAGAATGGGAAAGTACATACCTGTGCTATAGTCTGAAACATGAGTTAGGCTGTAAAATGACTCTAACTCGGATTCTAGGGGCCTTATCTAGCAGAATTTGCACCTAAGTCAGAAGCAAGTGAGGGCTGGCACAAATGCAGGATGCCAAAGCATGTTTCCAAGCCATTTAGACACACACTCTCTCCTGAAAGCCAGCAGTTCTGAAGTCCTTTCAGAGTGAACAAGCATAACCATAACCAGGGCACGAGATAATGCAGACCGACACTTCAAGATATCATTTTGCAGAGGTGTAATCAGAGGGTTAAAGAGATGAGGAGAGCCAACTGAACTGACACCTGTGTAGTCGAGAAGAAAAAAAAATCTCTCTCTCAAGCAAAGTTTTTCAGAATGTTAAAAGTGACCATCTGGTGAAGCTTTCAAAACTGGCTATTTCAGCCCCTCCATCTGACTGCTCCATCACTGAACTGGCTTATGCCTCTGCACTGGGAAATCTATTAATAAACGGATGAGGACCTGATGATCCTCTCTATAAACCACCCAAATCTGCACTAGGGGAACATGCACAAGTTAATTTATAAATATAAGGCGTAGAATCGACTTTATAAGGCCTAGAACAATCATAAAGTGTAGTAATGAAAAGATATCTTTTAAAAAGGGCACTCAGAGTTAAGCAAGTCCAAAGTTTACCAGCATTCCACCAACTTCTATTACCAGCTTCAAGGCAGAAATCACTTGACAAGAATATCCCAGTGTTTTCTACCAGAACAGTCAATATTTTAAATATATATATATGCTTATCTATCTTACCTTTGCAGTCAGTTCCTCAGCAGTTATGTTTGGTTCGTATGGAATGGGTTCTCCAATAAACGTACGAAGCTTGACCGGAAACCCACCGTAGAGAGGAACTATTGGCAATCTAATACGCTCATATAGTGACCTAAGTATTTCTAATGGGGGGGAAAAAAAGCAGGAGAAGGAAAAGGGAGAGTGGGGAGGGGAGAAAAAGAAAAAAACAGACACAGAGATTATTACGTAAAATCGTTTTTTTTTCCCCCCAGTATGTCTTAAAACTGAAAGCGGCTTGTCAAACAAACCACCCCCTGACCTAAATTATCAACCAACCAGTCACCTCAAGCACTACTCTATCCTTGACTTTCATTTCCTGAAAGCTGTGTTCATGCCAACATCAGACTTGTTTCCACCCTGACTTGGTGTGAAATCTCTCCTCCAGAGAGTAGCTGCAAAAAGAGAAAAAGAGCAGAAAATCTGCTCTTTCAGATCATGCACTGGTTGCAGTCAAACAATAAAGAAAGAGAGAAAAAGCAGGTACTTCCATCAGCTCTGAAAGGACACATCACCTTCCCCACATGCCACCTTCTAAGCATGGAGCCCAATGGCAACCAGAACACATTCCTTGCAGAGTGGGTGCTAATAACCTCCCTTTCACTGTGAGACAAGTAATTCCTTTAACTGAGGTGCTGGCATAAGAAAACTCTTACTGAGCAAGATGTGGAACTTTCTGCACACCACCAATAAGAGCAAAGAATATTCCAAAACGACTGAAACTCAAGTAACACCTCCGGTGCTCAACGGAACTCAATGCCTCAGGCAGCTCTGCTGTGGGATACAAGCAGCATGAAAGATTTTGTGCTCCCATTTCTCCTTGTTTTGGGAAGATTTTCCTGAACACAGCAACAATTAACGGCTGTTTCTGTTTGCACGACCTGATGAACGTGCGAATTATTCTGCGGGTCTGCATCAGCGGCCTTGGCTTTCTCTGGGAAATAGATAACTTTTAATTAGAGGAGGAGGGAAACAATTGGTTTGCCCTGCAGTCCTCTGATGAAGATGATGATGTCATAATTGAGGCAGAGCGTGTGGCATGGAAGAGATTGTTCAGGCCTCTTCTGCGAGAGGGTAAATGGCAGATTATAAAAAGAGAGGGTTTAGTGGTAGCAGATCAGCAGAGATGTGGGCATCTAATCATCCCAGAGGTGGACCTTTCAGATATACATCCACCTCTTGGTGTGCTGGCTGGAAGTCCCACGGAGATGAGGAAAGAGAGCAGGGAAACGCAAGGGGTTTGTGAGGCACCACAGGTTTAGTGCTGAATAGTAAAGCAACCCCAAATTAAATCCATTCCAAACTATTCAAAGTTTTAAGTACAGACAGAGGTGTAAGCACAGGGCTTTAGGAGGACATTTAAAGCTTGTAACCCACTAGTTGCAACCCCCTGTTTGCTTTGCTTCTTAACAGAGAGAAGAAAACCTAACATTGGTCTAGCAGATAGAAGCAGAGAAAAAAAAAGGGCTCCAAATCTTATTTGCTTTTTTTCTGGCTCCTTTTTCCTGCTTTTGGGAGCACACATTTCTGTGGAGAACAACTGAGATGAACCAATACCACATCTAACGCCTGTCTTAAGTCTTAATAACATCTCTGACCGCTACCGGAGAGCAAACCTCCAGAAACAAGGCTGTGTCAAATCTCAATTTTACATCTACAGAGATAGGCTAAACACGTATGGAAAAATAAACTACAAAAAAAAAAAAAAAATAGAAAATATCTTACTTATTCCTCCTAATGTCCTAACGCCTTCTCGAACATTTTGTGTAAACATAGGAATGATGGGCTAGGAGGGAAAAAAAATCATTAAGAATTTAATGAAGATAGCACTACCTAAAAACTTCTACCTCACTTACAGCCAACAAGCAAATTAATCTCAGAAGTGTTTCTAAGACGAGGACATTTAGAGAACAAACCAAATATTTTTCAGTTCTTCTGCAACCTTCTGCTATGAGGTTACAAGCTGGACAACACCGTAAGATTTCAGCGAGTCACCGTGTCAGCAAGTCCATTTTCTCAAAGCAGTGTTTGCACCCTTGTGATTCGAGTGGTTAAACCTCTTACCTAAATTTGTAGTTCTGCTCAAAAGGGAAAAATTCACAGGATTGGGACCCTAAACTCATCTGATTGGTCTCTGCTGTGCTGGTGGCTTTGCTACATACATGACGTGCCATATCCAATCTACATCCACAATTTACTTATGCTGATGAATATTTGGAATGGTGTTGAATATTTCAAGTTTTTGTTGCTATTTTTGAACTTGCAAACAGCTGTCAAGATTTACAAGAACCAGGAGGGGGGGATTTGACTACGACACAAAGGTTTTTAATATCACTTTATAGCGTGTACTCGCTGTCCACAGCATCATCTGAAATACAGAACTCTCTGTGGGATTTTCAAGCATTTAGATTCCTTGAAATTTTTTTCAAACAGCATGGAAATGAGCTAGTAAATGAAACTTTTTAGATGGGTATCAAGGTTTTTAGGGGAAGGCGAGGGGCAAGTCTGTAAATAATCCAATACAATTATAGAGAATATGAAGAATGTCTAAACTGAACAGCGACAAAGCTTTTTATTCTAAAACTATATCGTTTGGAACATCTGACTTTTGACACAGAGGTAGAGATTTCTGTATGTACTGAGTTGGTTTATATGACAGAAATTCTGGCAGACAAACTGCTGAAATGAAATGCCTTCAAGAGGTTGAAGGTCCCAGTTTTAGACACATTTTTCTTTCCGTAAGGAGTTACACTCACAACTAAGGGTGACTCAAAGTTCATCTTTAATCTAAATAAAGATATTTTCCTCACTTTCAGCCTGCCTTTGACACTATTCCTATTCTACTGCATCTCTCAGGGTTTTCTTTGTAGGGGGTGAAGCTGCAAGACTTTTGTGAGTGTATAAAAGGAGTTGAACACACATTCAATAAACTAAACATAACTAAAATAAATGTAACTAGTGCAATCGTATACGAAAGGCAATACTTGGGATTCAGCTGCTATTACAATACATTGGTAAAAATCTAAATTTGTTGAAAAGATCCTGTTGTCTTCCTCCTGAGAAAAATGACCCACTATTTCTGTATCAAATCCAGAGATTTGACTAGCCTCTACTTTGACAGCACCTACATAGAAAACTCTTGGTGTGAGATTTACTTTCAAATTAGGTATATGCAGACCTAAGGGTGTCTGCAGACATCTTTCAAGCACTGATACAGAATGAGAGGGACTCTGAAATGATTATTAAAATATCTATAGTTTGAATATCTCATACACTTAGGTGCCTTTCACAGTTGGTCCCATATGAATCAATCTCTGCCTGCTAAGCAGGCACAAAGCTACATGTTAGAGTTGAGGAGACAGTTGACACTAGTGAAGAGCATCTCCTGCTGCTGCTGGATGGCCAAAACATCCTTTATTACCACTAAATGCCAATACAGGACATAATGGCAGTGAGTTTATCCTGTGCTGGGTCAGTGACAGGGCAAACAGAAATATTGAATATTGAGCCATCGCAATCCTGACCCCGGCGTGCGTAAAACAGCACAAGCTTGTCATTTAGAAACCATCCTGCATTTCAGTTTTCGTTCTTTAAAACCCTGGATTTCCTGACCGCGCTCTTCCTAGGTGACTTCAGCGCCTTCTTATCGCAAGCGGCAAAAAGAGGCTTGAAATGCCGTTCTGAGAGCAAGCAGATCATACTCCTGACACTCAGCAAGGTACCACCCAATAGATGCTTTCCCTGCAAGGAAGTCCCAACAAGCCAGTTGGTCTTTGCTTCTCTCCTTTCACCTGCCATACTCACCACTTTTGCATCAATGGCCACCTGAGCAAAGCCCTTCCGATTACCCCAGATAATAGTATACATCTCATCGCTAAAGAGAGCTTCCCGAACTCCGCCGGGGGCAATGGCCAACAGGCAGCCCTTCTTCAGAGCACTCACACATTCCTCTTTTGGTCCGTGCATAACACCGTGGGCATCAAGTAATATTTTAAAACCTGTAAGGCAAGAGAATAATTAATTCAGAAAAGGTTCATTTGTACTACCACGGGGTACAGGTTCCCATCACAGAACACAGCAGCCACAACTTACTTGTCTACTAACCTGTAACCCCAGATCAAAGATGTCTCTAAAGGGACAGAAGCATTAAGCCCAGCTTATAAATTTTGGGTCTAAAAAGTGGAAGATTTAGGGTTTTCAGTGTTTTTTTGTCACGGTGGTCAGATGCTATCTCCCAATCAGGACTAAACTGGAGAAAAGTGTCAAGCACGCTGTGACATCTTTCAAGCGTCCCTTCAAAGGAGTTGTGAAGTTGGCTGCAGGGCACTGGCTCCTTGCCCAAGCTCTACTTTTCACATATAACACCATCCTAATAAAGTGCAACAAGAGAAAACACCAGCAAGTTGTTGTGGTTTTTGTCAACTCTGGCAAACAAAGAGCAGTCTCTGCACAAGGAGGAGAACGACAGAGCAACCTGGTCTAGTGGGAGGTGTC
>VWZK01009191.1:61767-88822 GCA_013396935.1 Baryphthengus martii | reverse complement strand
GCGGGGACGGCGGGCCCAAAATGGTGAGCGCGCCCCCTGGCGGGGCCCTCCGGCCACGGCGCCGCTTGATGTTGCTCGGAATCCGTCCCGGAATTTTTTTGGTTAGAAGAGATCCTCAAAGATCATCCAGGCCAACCTTGGACCCAGCACTGCAGGTCACCAATAAACCATATCTCTAAGCACCAGGTCCACATGCCATTTAAATACGTCCAGGGATGGTGACTCCACCACCTCCCTGGGCAGCCTGTTCNTTTGAGAACCCTGTTCAGTGAAAAAGTATTTCCTAATATCCAGCCTAAAACTTAGCCATGCACAGCTTGCATACATTTCCTCTAGTCTTGTCACTTGCCACCAGGGAGAAGAGGCTGCCCCCCTCCACACTCCAGCAGCCTATAAGAGAAGGTCTCCCCTCAGCCTCCTCTTCTCCAGACTAAGTTCGGTTCCCTCAGCCACTCCTCGTAGCGCTCGTGCTCTAGGCCCTTCACAAGCCTCATTGCCCTTCTCTGGACACGCTCCAGCACTTCTATATCCTTCTTGTGTTCAATTCTGGACCCCTACGCTACAATATTCAAGGTGTGGCCTCCGCAGTGCCAAGTACTGCAGGACAATCACCTCCCTGTCCCTGCTGGCCACAGTGTTTCTGATACAAGCCAGGATGCCGTTGGCCTTCCTGGCCATCTGGGCACACCGCTGACTCAGATTTAGTCAACTATCAACCAATACCCCCAGGTCCTTTTCCAACCTGCAGCTTTCCAACCACACATCCCAAAGTCTGTAGCTTACCATTGGCTTATTACGACCCAAGTACAGGACCTGGCACTTGGCCTTATTGAACCTCATACGATTAACCTTGGCCCAATGATCTAACCTGTCTAGATTCTGCTGTAAAGCCTCTCTACCCTCTAGCAGATCGACACACTCACCTAGCTTGGTGTCATCCACAAATTTACTGAGGGTTGCCCTGAATCCCCTCATCCAGATTGTTAGTAAAGACATTAAAGAGAACAGGCAGCAGTACTGAACCCTGAGGGACGCCACTTGTGACCAGACACCAGACAGATTGAACTTCATTCATTACCACTCTTTCGGCCTGGCCAACCATCTCAAAGGTGCAGGGCAGCCTCCACTGGTGAGTCCCTTCCATGGAAGGGAAACACCAGACAGATAGGTTAAAGGTCCATAGCCAGCCAGAGATTGTCAGCAGCAACTGTTCTGCTGCACTTGCTGTATCACCCTCCTTGCCATGGCCAACATGGCAACAGTCTCCTCGCTTTTCATCACCAGTCCTGTTTTTCATAAGAAGCTATTCTATGTTGTATTTATTTTAAAAAGGCTTACTTTTCAGCAGCAGTTGATTTGCAACACTCGGTGAAAGTGGAGGTACCAAGTGTGGGTTAGTACATGGTAGCTGTTGCTCAACAGAGGGACCACCAGCACGACCATCATCACCACCACAGTTTTTGGTCATTTCTAGAGGGGTGGAACCAAGAGTCAGATTCCAGCCTCATTTTTAGCATGCAAATTCAGTGGTCTTTGCTGAAAAATACAGACATTTGAACTGCTCAATAGGGAAGAAAAGGAAGGAGATGCAGAATTCAAGAAGGAAATGGCTAAGTCTGAATTTACCTGTCTAGATGACAATCTTTGATTTCTAATCTGCTTTCAGATAAGACCAGAATGACAGGTTTGAAAAGGATCTAAAAGCTCCTAAATCAGACTCCTTCACAAATTCTGTTTCAATTTTTTTGTTTTTAAATTCCATATCCATTCAGATTCACTTTTACGGACATGACAAGAAAAAACCAATTCTGCCAACGCTCCCTTAGTGGTGTAAACCAGTGCTTCTCGTGGAATTTTTTTTCTCCTTACATAGTGACCCAGCACTACTCAGTCAATTAGAAGTAGTGCAAAATGCTGCATGCTCTCAGGGTACAGAAATCTAGGCAAGGCAGATGCTTCTACCTTGTTCTCCTAAAGCAGGGTCTGATCCTGTGAAACAGAAGTGACTCAGAATTCTAAAACATACTTTTTCTCTACTCCTGCTCAAGCAACTGATCGCAGAAATAGATTTAACAGCCACTGCTCTGTCAGTGGAGCCCACGCTGATAGCAGCAAAAGCAGAAACAGCAGCTTCTTTGTGTTTTACTGAAATTCTCCCCCACCGAAGGGGCAAGGGGTCACTGATTGCATAGTCTTTGCTCCATTGCACACCCTCGACTATTGTTGAGTCCACTCGGAGAGCAACAGACCGAATGTGCTGCACAGCCTCGTAACCCAATCTTCTTTTTTCTATTATTGCTTGAATTAAGATTCTCAATAAATATAAACCACCTGTTCATTTGGGTCAGTGTCTATAACATGCTGGGTGAAGACTGTATAAAATCCTGCAGGAAAAGTGGGTATAATTTACACCGGTACCTCTTGAAATATGATCATCTTTGTTACAATCTTCTAATCCTTGTAAAGGGATTTGCATGGTACAGGAAGATTTACAATGTAATGGATTACTATTTCATAATCCGGGCCAAGGGGAAAAAACTTCAAATATTTACAATTTTTTTTTACTGCATTTCAAACTTTTTTTCCAGATCTGGAAACACAAACCCAGGGAGGCTGTTAGAGGGTGTTCACACAAAAAATACGGTAACAACATATCGCCTGTGGGCTTTATTTCGTCTGAATTTCCAAGCATGTGTGACTTCATTCTCTACCTGCATCACTCTTCTGTGACCGCAGTGCTTGTCAATATTTAAAAGCAAAGAAAATATGTTAATAAAAATTGTGTAGGAAATAAATGAAATATTTTGGAGCAAACTATTATTAAATGGCTATAACCTTACTCTGTTTAAAATATATTGGGGGAAAAAAGAAAAAAAAGAGAGATAAAATGGTTTTTGTTTGTGGAGATGATTTTTTTTTTTCTTCCCACTTAGGGGATTTTGGTTTGTTTGGCTTGGGTTTTAGTTTTTTTGGGTTGGTTTTTTTTTTTCTTGTTTTGTTTTTAACAAAAGCTCACCCTAGGACTAAGGTTATTACTACATTATGAAGTATAGGACTCGGTATGTTACACAGATAATTTTGAGTCCCCTCCATTCTTTCTCCATTTCTCTGCTTTAACATGAAGGCAGATTTTCTCAACCTGTCAGAAAGGCAAAGGAAATATAAATATCCCGTTCTCCCCCTCTTTCTTGCCTCTGATCAGCAAACTGATTAGATGGGCTGTTTTCTGTCCTTCATTGTCAGGTGGTTCCTTTCCTGCCAGGGCAGATACTGCTAGTGACCATTTTCAATGACGGACTGAGCAAAACTAGTGTCTGTGATTAGGGCAAATCTACGATGTAGAAAAAGGAGCGATACTACCTTGAGATAAAAACATATTTATGCACCTACAGAAGTGCCCCCACAAAATATATATTGTGCAGCAGCTTGAGGAACAGGGGATATAAGTTCATGTGCTACAGGCCTTTGGGATCCCACTGAGATAACTCCAATCAGATAATGTTAAAAAAATTAAAAATTAATAGAATGCTCAGAGGCTTCAGAGTTACTTTCACTGCTGACGTCCAAAAGGTAAATGCAGATAAGGGTACTTGTCAGCATCTGAAGGGTAAACCAGCGTTCACAGAGAAAGCATCTGTGGGTAACCCAGACTTTTCTATCTATTAGTATCTGTATTCCTATGGGGGAGAAAATATTTGGACGTAGAGTAGATGACTGTAAAGATAAACTACAGGAGATATCCTATCCCCATTTGAAGTGGAATGAAGTGTTTATCTTAGACTATGTCTTTACTATGAAAATATATTACCTGTAGTCATTCACAGGAAGCGACTAAGTGAGGACAGGCACAATCAAATCAGCTGACAGGTCAAACTGGTGGAACTGTGAGGGCTGAGCATTAAAAACGAACCCTCAAAAGCAACTATTTGGCACATAACAATTTTTTCAATATCTGCAAGTGGTTTAGCGTCACACCAGTGGACATTTAGCAAACTCTGGATGTCAATACCTAGATGAGTTACTTGGAAACAAAAGCCCTTCTGGTGAGGGGCTAACCATCTGAGAACGGTGAGTCCACCAGAACCGGTGACACTGCTTTTCTTGCAAAATCGTTTTTGCTTTTCTGAAAACAAAGATGGGAGGGAGTATCCATCGCATTGGATTTTTCAAAAATAAATTTCACTGTTAATTGAGATGAATCCAGTTAGTTGCTGGCAGCAAAGGACGTACTATTTCACTTTTGTTTCTGTATCTAGAAAACTGGAGAGCCTTATACAATGTTTTTGACAGCACATGGATTGGGAATATTTCAGGAGTTTAAGGTTTTGCAAAATTTATTGCAACAGTTCAGTTAAATCTTTACAGAGGTTCTATAAACATGGGATTTCTTCATGTTATTAGTATTGAACAAATAGTTACTGTCTCTTGCTGTAAACTAACAAAAACACTTTGCAGGAGAAGATACCAGACATCTTGGGAAAATTATTTTCTCAGAGATGATCTGACTACCCCCAGGGTTCTCCCAGAGGTCTAAAAAAAAATGTAGGGAGAAGGAAAAAGAATGACTTACCCTGCACAAACAGTGTGAGTAAACAATAGTGAGATGTAAATGTGCAAGGAAACAATTTTTTGAGCAGGTAAATGAAACTAGCTATTGTGAACCAAACAAGAAGTTGTTAAGTAGCATTAGGGTAGCATTCTGATTTTTATGTCAGTTTGTTACAAGTTCTCTTGGTTTAGTTTTTTTGTTGACAGATTTTTCCTCATTTTCCATCCGTTTGACTGAACAAAACTGATGCAAAAATGGAAATATCCTTCAGTAAAACTGCAAATGCTCCTGATAAATATTAATTCCCGCTTCTTTAAAAGGTGCTTGAGGTATTATGAGTAGTAGCTATGTGTGTTAAATCTCCTATTCTTTGTACCAGCTTCTTTAAAAAAAAATAAAAAAAAAATCAGCCAATGAAAAGTGCCTAGACCGACGCTGTCTCCCTCGGTTAATCCAAGGCCAGTAGAGGGATAATTTGATTAAACTGAGACCCTAATTTATTTAGCTTTAGTTCTGGATCAACCTCTTCTTAATAGAGTGCTGTCGTCTCCAATTGTTTGATGAAAATTAAAGTGACATAAATACCATGGGACTTTTTCAATCTGATTAGTCAGCTAACTTGCATCAATACTACCCCAGCCATCAGGCGCTGGCGTCCTTCCTTTCACCAGCCTTACTAACAACTGACAAGTTCTCCTTGAAGACCGGGCACCCACGCTGCCACTCAGACCCCCACACTTAACCCATCATCCGTCCTCAATGGGTCTTGTTTGACAAGGTGCCCACACCTTTTTCCATTGCTGTTCATCAGACAAAGCTAAATATTGTTTTATTAGCAATCAATAGCCTGTTAATCCCAAACGATTTCACAAATCCACTGAGCTCTCAAGCTGATTATAAACGTTTGGGTTTGTTGTTTGGTGGGGTTTTTTTTTTTTACGCTGCTAAATTTCAGATGGATTTTTCTCCTCTCCTCCCGACCCTCCTGCTCCGATATGGGACGTTGTAGCTGGTAAGGAAAGCCACAATAGCAAAAGAGCCCTGTTGCCTTTAATGTTGCCTTTAACTGGATGTTTACAAATGTCAAAAGTTTCGCAGTTTAAACATGCTCGGACCAAAGCCTCAGCATATTTACTAGCTCTTCCAGTTCACCAGTTTGAAACTTAAGAATAAGAGAACTTCTGAGCCTTCCCTTTTCTTTTTACAGCACTATGGTAAATTCTTGCTTAGTCTGCGGGCTGGGGGACTAAGAAGCGAGAGAAGGGGAGAAGTAAGCTTCTTTGATTTACAACATATAAAGTGCTAACAAAAGTAGCCGTTGCGCTACTGAACGATGTACCGTTCGTGTCCAAGTCACCGACACAGGCTTGGGCACGCCTGGTACACTCTGATCCCGTTGTTTGCGAGTTGGCTCATGGGTATGTTTTTTGTGAGGCCCCAGGGGAACAGCATCACAAACACACATCCTCTTGGATTTCCCCATCCTCGCTTACACCTCCTGTCTGCCTGTCTTTGCCCCCGAGGCGTTGATTGTGATAACCGGCGACAGAATGATAGTTTGCTTACGTGATCTGGTGTAAATCACCAGGTCCAGGTGGACAGGCAGGATTGGTAGGCACATGCTGAGAGTGTGAGGCTTCCAGAAACAACATGCTGACTTTCAAGGCCTGGTGAGCTGGCTTTGCAAGTCTGGGTTCTTCTCTGTATGCTCCTCCTGAGTTCCTGTAGAATGAACTCCTTCTGCAAGAAGTAAAGAGGGGTTCTTGGCAATGCTGCACATACCATGCCTGAAAGAAATCTTGAAATGAGTGGCCTCCAGTCTTCAGTACAAGAAAGTTAACTCTAGTCACAGTTCTTGTTGACACTGAAGGAGTTAACTATAAACCAAAACGGATTAAACGCACATTTTATGCTTTCTGTGTGGGGACTTAACCTGCCCAAACTGTGTATTAAGTAAAAACGGAAAAGTTATTTCAGCTGACAGAATCCTCTGGGATTTCTGTCTGTTGAAACAAGTTACAGATTTCCTACACCATCGGCCTTGTCAACAGAGTACTAGTTCTGAAACAGTTTGTAAATGTAAAGTTTCAGAGGCAACATTTCAAATCAGAACTTCCAAAAGTTAGCACAATTTCTGCAGATGTATCTGCTTGCAGCGTAAAGTTAAAATTGCTCCAAATTTGACTGTTCGATATTTGTTTTAAAGGGCTCTTTCATGCAAGCTCATCTCTTTCTAAGGGGAAATAAAGATGGGCTTATCTCAAACTTTCCAACAATTTTTTTTTCTGTTAGGAGAAATATCTATCACATCGAAGGGATTCATCAAATCACTGGAACATACTGACAAAAAATACCCTGCTCATAATTTTCAAAAAAGATTGCTGTTTTGAATCTCAGATATTTTAAATGGAACGTGCAAGTTTCCACCAAGCCGAATAAAGCAGCAACTTTTTGTTTTCCTTTGCATGACCCAGTTGCGTTTGTCAGTGGATTAAACAGGCCTAAAATGCTGAAGAATGTTTTTCAGTTTTATATTCTTAACAAGAAGAATCAACAAGAAATTATATTCAAATGAATACTCACTCAAGTAAGTACTTACTGTAGTTTGTAATTCCCCTCAGAAAATCTGTATTTCTAAGGTCAGTGACAGTAACTTCGGAAAATGATTGCTGATTCAAGATCCGAACAGCTCTCTACTGCTCCTGAATTCTCAGATAAAGCAATATATATTTGGTGTCAAACTTTTTATAAGGTTTCAGTGTACTCTCAAACTGACTATTCTGCCCAGCGACAATCACGTCGTTCTTCTAAAAAAAAACAAAAGTCATAATTAAATCTTCAATAGCATGCACTGTTGGGAGTAGAAGAGTTTGCTGGTTTTTCATAAAATTATTTTTGTATAATAATGGGAAAAAGATGCCATTGATATCTTAATCTTCACCTAGTTATTCTCTAAGGAGTATTTGAACATCTAGAAACATATAGGGAATGAAATCTGACAGATTTTCTTTGATCTCCTTCTAAGAAACCACTGACTAATGTAAATATAACATTTTTTTGCTGTCAGGCTGACCGTGCTGTTATTCCAGAGATCTTCCCCAGGGTAACAATCCCTAAAACTCATTACAAATTGACACAGTTTAGAGTAATTCCTCTCATGTTTAATTTGGTGCTAAGGGTCTCTTCAAGCTGAGTGGTAGCATTCACTGATGCTCACACATCAGTACAAAATTTAGGTCGCCCAACTTGTTTCCTGGAACTCTGACTAAAAGCCAAATCATACAGCTGGCAGCTGAGGCAGATGCTCAACAGCTGTTGTCCAATTTCCATGAGCAATTCCACATCCTATGTATTCCTTATCAGCAACACTGGACGAAGTTCTGTGTTCGGTCCCCTGTTTCCCAGTGTCATTGCCTGCAGGCTTCATTTCTGTTCTGTTAGGTACAGATCTCTGTGCTGACCTTCTAGAAACCAGCTCTTCAAGACGAGACATTGCCAAAACATACCGGTGTAACAGAAAGAGCGAAGCCCTACTCAATATGCGGCTCGGACTACTTCAAGAAAGTATGTGACCCTCCAGTGAACCCCTGATTTGTACACAGCACCAGAGGGCACTCCATAACAAGCCACAACTTTGTATGTTTATGTAGATTTTCCCATACTACCTTCTTGCAGGCTACTACATTTCCTTCGAAGCGCACCAAAGAGTTGCTTTTCTTCTTCCTAGTCTGTCAAGAAAAGATTGGTCTAGACCTCCCGCTTCTAATGCTCAGGAAGCTTTTCATTTCTACACTAGCAGGTGGATGGGGTTGCTGTGCCAGTACAGGTGCAGGGAGGTAGCACAGTTCACAGCTCTTCCTGCTCCAGGATGCTGCGGACAAGAGGAATGGGCTCCTGGCACACTCACCAGCAGGCCCAGCCCAGCCCAACCCATCCAGCCCTGACCCAGGGACACACTCTGCTACCCAGCATTTCATGTCTCCAGGTAGCTCTGCCCAAGCCATGGGTATTTGGGATGGTGAGAAGAAACAACTAGGCAACCTCACATCTGTGTTTCTACCACTGGCTGTATTGTCGGTGTTGGCTTTGGAATCCAAAAAGCTATAAAATGGTCAGGACCTCTAAAGTCTTCACACAAGGCTTCCCTGGAGTCTGAGTTGGCTGCCTCTGAAAGCCAAGCATCCTGCAAAGCTTCCAAAATGTTTAGGCAATGAATGCATAATTGGAAAAAAATGCTCCAAATGATTTGGACTATCCACTTTTTCCTGTATATTTTAGGTGAAACAGAGCAAAAACTGCTCTGAGCAGGAAAAATTCATCTAGTTATATGCTCTTCTGAGTAGCTGGGCACAGGAAACATCTTGCTCTTTTAGTTTAACATTCATAGTACAAAACTGGACACAACCTCTGCACCAGGGACGTCTTTGGAAGCCTTTCCCTTTTCGCACTCGTCTTTTCTTCTGTGGACACAGGAGGGCACTGCAGTTCTAATTTGGAGTCAAACGACCATGAAGCAAATGGTCTTCAAAGTAAAGCAGGCTCAGCGCAAGGCCAAGCAAAGCGCCCATTCCAGTTAAAGGAAGGTTTCTGCTCTTTCCCTATTTCACCTGGCAACACACTTCTAGTTATGCTTTTAAAAAGAACCATATCTTCCTCAACCTCTGCATGCGCAGCAAACGTCTGTACTGCTCGTGAGAAACAAAAACAAGGGAAGGAAAAAAAATGGGGTAGGGGAGGAAGGCAGCAAATATTCCCTAAGAGTAAGGAAGTGGATCTACCAGTGCTACTAGGGACCAAAACCTGGAAGGTGCTGATCACCTGTAATCTCTCCGGAGTCCTGTGCCATTTGTAACTGCTCCGGCCTCCCTGGGCTGAACTCCAAAGCAGACCAAGCGTGTCTGAAACGGGTCTTTCCAAAGGCACCGAGTAACAGCTCTGCAAGATAAAGCTCTTCAAAATTCGTCCAGACTGCAACTGGTACTCCCATGTAACAAACCTGCTGAATGCTGGTTTCAGCAAGGCAGGGGTTAGTGCAGTAGCCTCTCACCCAGAGCAACGGGAGCCCATCCTGGCTTTGAGATTTAAATCAAATAAATCAAGTTGCTTTCTTACATGCGTCTTGGTCTTTTTCAACACGTTAAAAACCAACTGTGTAACACAGGATAGGCAGAGCCTGGTGAGAGGCTTGAAGACTGTAACAGAAAGGTGCTGCTAGAGGATGCCAGGGCACTAAATTTTTCGGGGGGCAAAACCTCATTGCTGATGGAATTGCTCACTGGAAACGAAGACTAGAAGTTCTGCCTATAATTTGATGTCATCTTCAACGGGGAAATTTAAAAAATCCTTGTAATGATTGAAAAGGCGAAACTGCAACGTGGAAACTAAACCGAAAAAGAGGGAAAATTTCCACAGGCAAGCTCTGGTGTAACAGATTTTGTTCCTCTCATGAGTAGAAGCATTAGTTTCTCCCCATAACTCTCTCCTCAGGCTTTGCTGATCGTACTCAATTGGTGCGTTGCATTTATCTGTAGTATGCATAAACTAGCTCCTGGGCTTAAAGGCATCTAAAAAAGTCTGTCGGGATCCCAGCTGATGTGCAGCTCTAAATTAATCTTAGAGATTTTACTTGATACAGAAACAACAGTTGCACAGTTTTAAAATGTGTGGCATGAGTAAAGGAAATAACCACTTAATAATAATTTAAACAAAAAAAAAAAAGGTTAATGATTATTTTTTCCTGGTAACCATTTGTTGTAGCCACATCAGCAGACAAGTTTTCATGCTGAAATACTACTTAATCTGGAATATATTTTCATTAAATTCTGTAGGTCATCAATTTGTGACACTTTCTAGCCTTTTTCTGTTTGAACTTTTGCATGGATGGTTTTGTTCCCTGGGAATATATATACTTAGGGAGATAGAAATTTTAGAAATCATTGATGATATCTGTGGCCGTTATTTTATACTGTTGTCCTATGAGCATTTCTAACCAATATTTTGGTGAGCTGTGCTATATCTTAATATATATTTCTGTATTTAATTTTTCTGTATTTCAAATTTCAGCTTACTCTGTATTAAGACTGAAGTGTTGTCACAAAGTCATGGTCACATAGAACATTTTGTTTTGGCTCTTTAGTTCATCTCCAGCATGAAGCAACATTATGATTTGTTGAAGGCAAATAAAAAAATATAAATCAAGTAGTTTCAAGTAGTTATTCCAATCAGGATAAAAAAAAAAATAAATAGAAGATGCACTAGTATAATAACCACCTTTACAAATACCTAATAACAGCAATGTATATTCATAATAGTGATAGTTATTAATATTAATAAACAACACTATTAACAATACTGTTAATAATGTATTAATTATTAAAGTGTTGTGTAATAATAGTATTATTAATATTATTGTTTCTGATAAAAGAGGAGATAGCCTGATTCTGTTTCTGGTTTCACATTCCTACCACACCCTAACACTTTTCCATATATATGAATGAAAACCTAATTCATCTGAAAATTAAATCTGCAAAAAATGCAGGGCCAGGAGAAAGAGAGAAACTGCTCTTAAGAGCAGAGTCTTCAATTTAGACTAGTGTAAATCCAAGAGCATAAGCTGAGACCAGCTTCCACTGAATTCAAGAGTCACAGGACTCTGAGGGTCATTTTCTCATAAAGTCCTTCAAAAAATACTTGAAAATATCAAGATAATAATTCTGAAAAATCACAGAAAAATCAAGAACAAAAAAAAATAAAATAAAAAAAAAAGACAAACTGAGAAGATGCACTTGAAAAAAAAAATTAAGAAACAACTCAAATGCACGCATGGAGTTGATACCTTGGAACTGAGCTGCACTGGTATAAAATCACAGCAGCTCCCTCCACTGTTCCTTTTGTAACAAGTTTGTCATATGCAAAACTAACAAAATCATCAAAGCAGTCACTGAGAAAATCAGTGGGATGCTAGAATTTTTTAATCTACCTTAGAATCAATATACACGTTACCACTGCAGATAGATGCTGCTAAATTAATATAATCTATGTAACTACTTAGCCAATGACATTGCAGTTAATAAATACTAAACTATAAAATCTGTAAATCCTTTTGAATTTTCAGTAAAACCACCTTGTCAAAGAGAAAAATGATACAAGAACTCATACAGAGCAAAAAGCATACAGCAACACATTTAAAATTGAGTTACCTCAGTATTGTATTTTTTTCAGCAAATTAAGTTTGGGTATTTTGTCAGAGAGAAAAATAATGATACCTCTGAGCTTGTTCTATTTTTTTATTTTCTCCCACAGACAGCAAGCATAAAAGCAAAGGAAATTTGGCCATGTTCACACAAAATCTTCATTAACAGGGGTTTAAGCTGCAATTATCTACTAAAGGATATTATTTTTTTCCATATTAATGCAGCTGACTGGGTTCATTTTGAAAACCTTTAAAGATTTCAGGATGGCAGGACTAGATTTTGGGCTAGATCATCCTCATGAAGTATCTACTTTTATTGTGACAATTTTTGTTTATTGAAAAGCCCACTTATTCGTGGAATTATATTGCAGAAATCTTCAGGAGGATGCAATGAGCAACCAGTTATAGCAAATAATTATCCCCAGGGGGGTTCCTGAACTACATAAAACATTCAGAAAATCCAATAGTACTGAATTATAGAAAACAATTTGAACTTTTACAGAGCTGTATGTATTTGTACTTTTTTATTTGTCATTCTGTCACAGCAATCATAACATTTTCAGTTTTTAATAAAATTTGAAGAGAGTTGTTCTTTTTCTTTGCAACAAGAAACGTGAAAACTAATCTTTTAATCCTTCCCTGTTTCACTGGCTTAATTCTGCTTTGATTTGCAGTCTCTAAGACCTCTCCCGATACACAGCAAAACATTAAGACAACAACAAACTCAGAGAGCCTTTTTGAAACAGCACTTTTCTAAGAGATTATTCAAAAATGACAGGACCGTATTTTTTTCTTTTGGTGTTTCAGGCAGAGCATTCCTGAAATCTCTCTGCCCTCACACCATCTTGAGGAAGCTGGTTGGACAGCTGTGGAGGTTAGCAAATACTAGATGTCAAGAATATTAAAATAATGTGATCATTGCCTGGCAGACCAACTGTTTTGCAAACTAAGATCCAAGATACATCTCCTGAGCAGCCAGAGGATGTGGCTGAAATACAGGGGTGAGCGTACAGAAATATACCCCAAAATCCTATAATCCATTTCTCCATAACTACTTCCAGCCACCAGAATCAAGAACAAACAAACAAAGCAATCTGACCTCAGTAGAAAAGATAAAGTGAACTGCAAACAAATCTCAAATTCCATCTCCCTCATCAACATGCTCCAAGAAGCCCTCTGCAGCTCGCGCTGGAGAGGAGCGGCCAGTGAGCTAACTCTGCGTAAACCCCCTTGGGACCAACACAAAAATCTCAACAGCAGGCTGAGAGAAAGTGCCATATCAATTTCATTTCCATTCATCATTGTTAAGCTTCAAGTTTCAGAAAGTTTCATTGCCCGTAAATACTCAGATCATAAGCAGCTGCACATGATATCATTTGGAGCCCGGTTGCATCACACGTATGTCCCCCGAGCTTTGTCCCTAAGCTGTAGCCTGACAGGCATCAGTGAGATCCAGCCCGCTTTTTTAAAAAAGCCTGCACAGCGTTTCTACGTTTAGCAGCTGAACCAAACTTCACAAAAGCGGCCGAAAAGAATTGGTAAAAGGTTAGGATAGATTGACTGTTGCCAAATTGGAATACTAATGATGATCTTTAATGAAGCCTGACAGTACAATCTGTTTCTTATTGTTCCCTAAGTGCTGGCTACCGATCATATTCACTGGCTTTAGGTGACGGGGACAGACAGGGACAAATGGGCCCCACTGGTGAGCAGGACTGTGCACAGCTGATCTTTCAACAAGGATTAAATTAATTAAAATGATTCTCCCATCAGAAGACTCAATCTTTTGATTTGTTATCATCATAGTGGTTATTAATTTTGAATGATGTCTAATTGGTGCCACTGCTGTTTGGGTCAGCTGGCTTCGTAATCTTCTTAGAAAGCAGTAAAGAATAGCGAATTTTAGCAGCTCTGGCAGAGAGCAGGGAAGCTGAAGGAGGGGGTGGGAAGGGGAAATAAAATCACCAATCTTATGTAATACCTCTCATAATGTGGAAGAAGGGAGAAGGTAGGAAAATATCTGCAAGACTTAGCTGGTGAAAACTGCTTTATTCATTTCACTGCTTTTAATGCAAAAATAAATAAATAAATAAAAATGAAAGTACTTTCTCATAAGGATAGCCTTAAAGAAATGTTTTATTTTAGAGTTGTTAATCAGCATAATTAGAAACATTTCATTTCCTGGGCAAAGACAGCATGGGGAGTTGGGCAGAACATGGAGCAGGGAAGCCGAGGCTGATCAAGGAGGTCACCACTGGACTTCAGAGACAGAACTTGCACAGGTTACGTGGTATCTGGTCCAACCATCTCAGGATATGGCCCTAGCTCCACAAACAACATGTCCCATTTCTTCACACAATCAGTCTTTTGAAACCAATGTCAATGACCACAAGATTAGGAAGATCTAGTCTCCTACTCAAATTTTTAAGGTACTTTGAGCACTTTAAAACATCAATGGGCTTTCACAAGATGTCACAGAAGCACACATGTCGAGCAACATCGCCCATCTACGTGGGGCTGGAGCTTGGGCTCTGTTGTCTGCACAGCTACACACTCCAGTAACGTCTAAATCTCCCTGCAAATGGATGTGAGACTTCTTGCCGGTTGTTTAGATTAAAGTGACAGAGTAACAGAAAGGTCACATTTTGTGCCTTATGACAACAGACACCTTCAAGAGGCGAGGACACAACTGCTCCTGACAGAGCTGGTAGACTACAGAGTTTTTTCCTCCTGTTCCTTTTTTAAAGGTAAATAATGCACAACTGCCATGGGTGACTTGAAGAAAAGCTAAATCCTGAATCTCAGATGACATTCACACAAATTAAAATCCCAGAGACTTCTACTGAAGGCAAGCAATGTCTGAATCTCACTCAGATGAGAACAGAGACATAACTCTTTTTGTTAGTCTTCTACATGTTGCAAATTGTTTCTGTCTGACCTGTCTATGATCATAAATATACAACAGCAACAGCATTTACTTTATGAAGAGAGCGGTTCATCTGGGAAGGCATCTAATTCCATCAGTGGAGTAGGTGTTTGGATGATACATATCCATATAGTCTAACATATTTGGGGGCTGATTCTGTTGCCTCCCTCTTCCCTGCAGCTAGAAACAGGAAGCATTACTCTCTTTGCGAATCCAGTTTCACTGGTCCTTCCTCTAGCCACACTCTCCAGCTCCACAACTAGCAATCTCATAGTAAAAGGAAATATGCTGAACATAAGTGACAGTGATGCAATCCTGATTTCTCTCAGAGTGATCTTTTCTCCTCTAGGAGGGTTTAATTCACATGTTTTTTCTAAAACCTCGTTTTGGCCGGAATAACAACACTCAAGTGAAATTTTTTCATGCCCGTTAGCTCTTGAAAGTCAACAGCAAAACCATCAACCCAGGAGCATCCATCCACTACATTACAGGAAAAACAGACCTTTTACAATCTTAGCTACGTTCTGTAAGAAATTCTGCTCAACCTGATCTTGTCAGGCTTTGCTATAGGCCACAATTCCCACCAAACCATCTTCATAACTCAAGTAGTAAAATGAGATTTAAAAACTCTGTTTCTAATTCCTCATCCTGCAGATAATTGTTGTTCTGGTATAAGAAAGCAAGATAAACATCATCCAAATTACAGGTCATTATAATGGAATAAATAAAAAGCTTTTTTTATCATAGGGCCTAAGTTTTCATCCAAGTTTGGGAAGCCGGAATATTCAGGCCTAGATCCTACTTCATAGGTAAAAAGTATTTCTGCTTGTTAGATTCATTTTCTTTTTATCTTTTCTTCACACATATTCCCCTTACTTGTTCTGCTCTGGTTAAACTGGGCACACGGATCTTATTCAACAGTTTAGACAAGGAGTAAGCTACAGACTGTAAAATCCAACTATTTAGTTCCTGTCACCAGCACCAGTTTGAGATTATATGACTTTGGGTAAATTACATCTTTGTCCTTTTCTTTCTTTCTTTGACTGTCCTGTTCTGAGAAATATTTTTACTGAAATGAAGGTAAATATCACTACAAGTGCTCCCACAAATAGATTTTTTTAAAACAATCTCTCTAGCTGTTTTGGTATTATTCTTTTTTAAATGGATTACATGAATTTCAGAATTGTGTTGAACCAAAAACTACTGTTTGATGTCCAGTGGGACAGTACCAGGTCTTAAATGTCACATCTAAGACTGGTATTCTGGCATTTTGTTTACATCTGCAGTCAGAAAAGATAAGCAGGTTAAAAGAATCTCATTGAAATGCGTATTGAGAACTTTATTTCCACAACGAGAAGTGTCTGAACCAAAAAAAAAAAAAGAAAGGGATTAAAATACAAGACTATCATTGTTTAGTTAGTCTTTGAATCCTGCTTGAACTCCAATCTTCTTCTTATATTCTCTTTAGAGACACAGCTCTTTTGGCCAGGGTTTCAAAATTCCTCTAAGTATAAAAGTATACATTAAAGCAAGCACAGTAAAGAATCTACCTAATTCTAAGTTCAATTCTCCAAAACATACGTGCTACATTGCTATCTGGTGTTGCTTTCTGTCCAAATATATCTAAATATAACACTTCCTATTCTTCCTTACAAATAGGATGCCTTTAATTTAAGTTTCATGATTGCCCTGTAAGCTAAAAGCTGTTTTACACATCAGGAGGCTCTAGCATAGATCTGCCACAGAAAAGCCAAAATGCAACCAGTAGGACACCAGCTATTTATCTCCCTGAATCAAACCAGTGGTTTAGCAGAAGATGGAATGAACATCTCCGCCGTGACAGCGGTGGAATCTAAGATTTATATTTTTTATAAACGTTCTCCTGGAATTCAGCATGTTCGCCTTTACGCACAAAGTTTTAGTCCTGAGAACTGTATTAGCCCTTCAAGGCTGTGTAAGTGCCTGTCTTTTCTTCTCTAAGTACTGCTCAAAACCACTGTGGACATTTTCATAGCCAACGAACAAGGCAGGCAACCGCTCCAAACACACAAAAACATGGGAAAAGAAACCCTGCGACCCAGATCAGAAAAGAGATCCAACAGCTCTACTCGCTGCTTAAACAATAGGAGTATTCCTGGCTACCGACTTTATAGACACTTCTTCAAAATAGGATAATATAGCCATGAGAGATTTTATTATTTCAGGATTCCCCCAGGTAAACTCCAATCCTTGATGAGATACTGCTTTGAACAGTGCGAGATCAGAAACCTCCAACAGCTTTTTCCCTTGATTCAGATCTGACTGTAAAATTACCACTTACTTTACAAGCTCTAAGAAAGAAGTCAGATAGATCTTGAGAGGCAATAACTGCATCAAAGGAAAGCAACATGGGAAGAGAAATCTCGTATGTACATTGAAAGCAGAACTTAAGCAGAGCCAAGCTAAGGTATTTGTAGAGAATGCTCTCAGTTCTTTCTAGCAAGGGTGATTTCCACACAACCTATTTGGATACTGTCAGATTTTTGTAAAGAAAACTCAGCTTCTAATGGTGGTTTTTAGTTTATATGGCGACAGGCTTTCTGGAATTCCCTGTCTCTGCGCTCTTTTTGTTCCCCTAAATACTTTCCCTGCTGGAAAATGCACTGATTCCAAACAGCTATAATGGCTAAGTCCTCTAGCAAATGTCTTAAGTACCTGATTGTGAATAACACCTTGTCCAAGAAATCGGTCAGTTGTTAACCTTTAACCCTGTGTACTGCCATGCAGGAGGAATCCGCTTAAAATTCTCATTGTAAGATACACAAGGAGTAGCATTAAGGCTATTTGACCTCAGGATTTTCTGAAGGTAACTTTTGGATGTAATTTTCTCACATCTTTCTGCATTTGCAAATACCTCCTTAAACAACAATCCAAACAAACTTACTTTTCATGGTGCATTTTTTCCATTTTGTGATCCCATTTAGCAGTGAGGGAACTGAGAATTCTTTCCAGAACGTGTTGCAAACCATTTAAGATTCAGAAGTGCCTAAGAAAGAAGCCGTATTTACTTTCCCTGGGACGGGACCCTAAGCTGTCTTTGACAACTGATCTTTTTTGATAATAGAGTTGTCCTAAGAGACCAGAAATCGTTCACTGGGAAAGGTGAAAAACTAAATCTAGACTTGCTTTATATGTGTAACTGCAAAGAAATCCATATAACACACAAAGATGCCATGACATTTTTATATAATAGAAAATGATCATCTACAACAAATCTAAAGACTATAACTATTGCAGACAGATAAGGAAATTTGCTTGAAAAAGAAGCAATTCTAACTCTGTCATACCACATGAGGTTCCCTTTGAATGAAACAGAGTCGGACTTAGCCATTTATCTTGCATCCAGGTTGCAAGAGTGAAGGTGCCAAAAGGAGCTGTGAAACGTTTATAAACTAAATTACAACGTGGGGTGCAGTGCCAAAACTTTCCTCTGGTAGTACTTACCATCAACACTACAATGTATTTTGGTCTCACTTTCTCATTAACTGCATTTCCAACCCCTCTATTGAAACCACAGCATGAAATGAGATCAAATCACAGGGGAGTAGCTGGAAGTGTAGAAGATCCCAGAGCAGGTGGGTTGCTTCACAGACCCTCCTCTACTACCTGCTAACAGGCCACATCATGAGACACAGGTCAAGACAAAACTCACTTGGCTCAGGTTAGATTCATGGCCTGGATCTCCAGTGTTATCTTAACCCCATCTCTTCTTGTTCAAAATATTTTACTGTGTTAGTGAGTAGAACATTGGATTTCTTTAAGCAACATACAATTGCTTGCTGATGGCTCTATGAAGTAGAAGCTCTTAAAGATATTCTGGTAGCCTGGGAATAATATACTTGCTTCAGCAATGTGGAGGAGTATCTTTGAAGTTAAGGAGGAAAAAAAAAAAATAGATTCTCTTTTCTATGAACATGTCTTGCTTCCATGAAGTCATTTAAAAATTACTCGCAGTAAACCCAGCAGCTATTAGGCTGATGAGAGTCCCTGAGCAGAATATATCCTACTAGTAAGTTCCCAGTGCCAGGTTTGTTTCCAAAGTACAACTGCTAAGTTAATTATCACAAGTGATTGCTAAGCGTTGAATCCCGAAGACGATCTGTGGTGTCTGATTGTGGCGAAATCCTGAAGGGGTGAAGCACAGTGGAAATCAGACCCTGCTGAGCCACAATCCAGCAGCAAGCCGGAGCTCAGTCACATCTTGTACAACAAAGTGTTCTAGTCTCCCATTTGAATAGCCCTATACATATTCAGTAAACAAGAAACACCACATACCGGTAATTACTGTGTTCTTTAATGACTTGAAGTGAAATTCTGATCCCAGCAAAGTCAAAAGGAATTTTTTTGCAAAAGGCTTCCACAGGGGCCAGCTTTCATCTTTCATACTTGATGGTCCTTTTGCTTTTACCAGTCTCACGATCTCACAAACTCAGACTCTCCGTCTTTGTCACCAGTGCACTCCTGACAGCACATCACCTGGCAGCTGGTTTTGTCATCCTGTGGAAATCAGCATGGGTTGGTTCTTAATTTAACTTTAATATTTACCATCACTGTTTCACCCCTCATGTATATGTTCTTACAGCTCATGTGTTTCTACTGGAGCACAGTCACTTTGCCACACGCACGTTTGTTTTTACACACTATATTGGTATAATTTCTTGACCATATCAAGAAGTAACCTTTTTTTTTTGGATGCAGTGTGTACTGTTCTCAAAATAACAGGAGTAATCTTCCTTCTGTTAAAAAGTAAAAACAACAACAACAAAAAAGCAAACGAACAACCCACACAGAGAAAATTTATTGTGTAAGTGCACTTTTAGAAACAATTCTTTTGCTCTCAACTTGTGGCAATTATTACCAATGCTGTTACCAAAACAGACACTCTTGTTCAAAACTTTAACAATATTTCTGATCCAGTCTGTCCAAGTAAGCTTTTTTTTCCCTGACATATCTTTTATGTTCACTTAAGTCCATTGCGTTTCATTAAGTTCAGTATCCTTCACCTTCTCAGCTCTCAAGTAAAACAGTCATCAGCATCTCGAGATGCTGCTGCTTGTTTTTGTTTTTAATAGTTCCAAACTCAGTAAATGAGTTCATTACACATAGCAACAGGTTATCCCAAGCACGACCTGAACAAGACAGTGTCCACAGGCCACTTCAGGTTCCGGTTTACAGACCAGGAGAGAAAGGCAGCCTTAATATAGGGGCCATAGAAGCAGATGAGCCAGCCTCATTCATCCAGAATCCTTAGGTTCAAGAGATTGATCCCTGATCTGAATTTGCAAGTTTTGGACCCGTATTTGATTTTCAAACGCCTTAAAGCGGAAAAGCACAAGAAAAGTTCAGACATAGAACCTCCCTCTAAAGGCATGTGTTTAGCTAGGGTCAGTCGGTGAAAATAGTTGAACAGATATGCATGCATTAAATTTGAGAGGCTTTGCATATTTACATTCATGGACCCACTTTTGAACACTTTACCTTCAAACCTTTGTTTCAATCTCCCCAAGAATAACAATGACAATTCCAACACAACTGTTCTGAAGATGAAATGGAAGCTTTGAACTCGTTCAAGGCTACCTGGTCCCCTGAGTTTCTCCCTTCTCCTAGGACAGCTCAACACTCTAGTAAGGTCCTTGAATTTTAAGTAATATTTAAATGAAGCAAAGAGTAATTGGACGTGCTACTATTGTAACTTCACAACATCGCATCTTTTTTTGGCAAAATCCTCAAACAGGCCTTAAACTAAGATTTACTTTAAATACCTCCTTTCCTCTGCTGACTGGAGAAGATAAAAACTGTCATTCACCGGATACCTTCAATTTAATTTTGGCACTTCTCAGATGATGTGCTTGTGGATTTCTGCTATACTGTGTCCCTCATGCATGGCATCAGCTATGCTTCTATATCTCATTGTTCATAAAGCAGAGAGCTTAAAAATGGTTTGCTAATCCTATCTTAATTTCTACTGTAGGCTTGTGTAAGATGGCACAAAAGTCCTTCAGGGAAATACCCAAAATTGCTGTAGAGCTGGCATAGTGCATTTATGCGTGTGGAACATTTACTGTTTATGCAATGAGTATACTTGAGGAAATATTAAACAATCATCTAGCAGGGGCATCAACTAAGAAACTGTCCACATCACATGCTCTGGTCTGTGCATAACCTTACTGATGTCACTCCGCTTTTCTCCACTGACATGCAAGTAAATGCACTGTAACATAAAATTGGTTGCACTGTGAAGGAACTTTTCAAAGAAATATCACCAGATAAGAAAAATTAAAAAGCAGAAAGTTGTACTGAACCCTCGAAAGAGTCAAAGCCCCAGAGAAATCGCTCATCCCCAGAAGCTGTATATTTTGCACTCGTCCTAGACTTTTAGGCTGCATGCTCTTCCATGAGAGACAGTTGGCTAGTGGTGACCAGAAAATATAGGTTAACTATACTGCTATGCTTTATGCTGTATTCAAAAGTATATGAAAAGTTCATAAAAATGTTAAGTAACTGTTAATTAAACTCCCCCTTTGCCCTGCTGTGGCAATTTCCCAGGCAGCTGGGCTGGAAGGGGGAAGTGGCCATTTCAGTCGAGGGTTGTTCTGGACGACTAAAGACCAAACCCACGGGCTTTATTAACTTCATATCTAGCAGCGAGGAGTTTATGTCAGACCCACCGCAGCCCTAAGAGATCTCCTACTGGGCCACAAACACCAGTACAAATGGCAGGGCTGCCAGCACAATCCCAGCGTGAATGGGCCTAAATTAGCCAGCGCCTAATAACCAGTTTACCAACACCTGTATTAGTACTGTATCGCTGTGAGGAGGACTGCTGTTAGACAAGGCATAATCCCATAAGCTTGTCATTTGCATATCCCTCATTAGCTGATTAAAACCTGAAGGAGGCAGGTTTTTGCAGCCGGTGGGTCCATTCCGACGCTCCCGGCTGCCTGGGTGGCTCGATAATGAAGTAACGGGGGTGAATGTGAGGTTTATATGTATGGAAGGGATTAAGAGCATTAGAGTTTGTGTGAACCGATGTTGCCATATTCTCTCTACTGGATCACAGTAATTGGATGGGAGGAGCAAGAGTGGATCCATTAGTTTTGTCTGTTTGCCCAGGAGCTGGGTGCTAGAGATTCAATTTTGCTTCCTTTTGCTCCTTTGCTTTTGTGAAGCATGGCTGCTTTGTCTTGGCGAGCCCTTAGCACCTCTGTACACTACCCACACTAAGGCGATTCAGCCACAAAGAAGAAACCTCGGAGACAGGCAGCAGAAAATGCAGCCCAGGCTCAAGTACTACTTGAGGGCAGCACAATCCTGCCTAGCCCAATCCTGGGAGAGAAAGCAAGAGATAATTGAAATCTATAAACACCTCTGGAGCCTTTTTATTATTTTATTAGTTCCCCACATTTGGGCTTAACAAACCTCCTCATCAAAGAAGCCGTGAGCTCCTTACAAGAAAAACTGAATGGCTTGAAATTTCACTGACTTAAGGAGCAATTGTGGAGAGTATTTGCTGGGCTTGCATAATTCTAATGCAAAAAAAAAAAAAAAAATCCATTTCCTACATTATTTGTACAGCTGGAGTAATCACTCTGTGTGAGCGATGATGTAAAAAAAAAAATAAAATTACATTTGCAAGATTCTCTCTCCCATAGTGCCAACAATGCTCCTTCAGTGACAGCAAGAAGAAAACACACTAAACAGTTCAGGAAAGCCCTGTGCCAAAGACAGGCTTGGCAGGAT
This sequence comes from Baryphthengus martii, assembly GCA_013396935.1. Lineage (NCBI taxonomy): Eukaryota > Metazoa > Chordata > Aves > Coraciiformes > Momotidae > Baryphthengus > Baryphthengus martii. The sequence goes on along the minus strand of VWZK01009191.1, from coordinate 66,376 downwards.
GAGAAGGCACAAGTTATACACAATAGATGTTAATTAGAGATGCAGGGGTTTGGGGAGGGAATATTTTAAACATTCTAACGTCATTTCAGTAACAATTTGAAGAATGCTTTCTTGTCTTGGGGATAGTTTAACATTTGAAAAATTACTATGTAAATGAAGCTATGGGGCACGGAGAAGATGGGACTATTCAAATATAATAAATGCAACATCCACAGGCAGCGTATTTTTTCTGATTTTTTTAAAATACTGTTTTGTTTCTGAACCTTAACACCACCGTTCTATTAATAACAGTTTCCTCAATTTTGGTAGTAAATTCTCAGTTTGTTCTGTATCAGCTTATTATTTTGTGGGTTTTTTTCCTAAACAACAGCCGTTGTTCGTGAGATAAGAGAAACTAAAAGTTTCCTTAGTTAGGGTTGTGAGAAAAGCGAAAATATTTTGGTGTTTACCACTAAATAAATTTTAGAACACTCAAATATGCAGTGGCAGTGCAATGTTAAGAAACAGTGTGTGATTTGCCCTCGTGTTACTCCAAGATCTCCCCTTTGGAAAAGTTTTATCAGCATGAAACTATAATGATACACTTCTTATTTACCAAACAGTGATTGACCTTGTGTTACTGACTCCGTGTACCATTAATATAATTACATGCATTTCAATGATGCCATGATCATTTATTACCTTTCACCCCAATTTTGCAAAGCAAGAAGTCTCTGCGGTGTTTCCGGATGGATGCAAAGGGGAATGTTTAAATTAGCCCAACATTTACTCCTTGATTCCAGACCTGAATTATAGAGGCTTGACTAATGCCCGCAGCAGCTGTGAGATGACCTGGTGCGCCAGCTCACTGGCATGAGAAGATACACATCAAAGTAGCTTTGCATCTTCTTAGGCCTTTGGATGGACACAACCAACCTGCCTGGCTGCTGGAGCCCCTGAAATTCAGATAGGAACTGTAGCTTCAGCGACAGCTTTTGTCCCCAGGAACATACCCAGCACTAAGCACTGGAAGACAACATAAAATGAGAAGCATCAATTGTCTCCTTGGGTGACAGCACGGCACAGAGACTATGGAGTCTCATATTCCTGAGTCAAATCCTTGGAATCGAACACGCCTGAACTGGATGGCATGAGATGCAGTGCTGACAGTCGAAGATTCCTGAAGTCCAAGGAGTTGAGAGTTGCTGCCTTCACTGACCAGCGCTGTCTCTGGTGGGTGACAACCTCATTGTGTGCAATATTCCTTCTCTGTGTGCGCTGGGGGCTTAAACAAGGCCTCCTGCTCAGCCTGTTTCTCATTTAAAACAGCACCGATAGCAGTCAAGAGACCAAATGAAAATCTACATCCAAATGATTTTCCTGGTTTTCCCACAAAAATTTTCATTTTTGAACTACACTACTTGAGAGGTGTCTGCATCTAGGTATCTCTAGAAGGCATCACAGTAGTGCCCTGTCTACTCCCCCCCGCTTTAAGTAAACCCTAGCTGCCATTAGAAACCAGCAGTTCCCCATTATTTTTTACCCACTACTTCTTATTTCTGAGAAAAATGAAAACTGAAATCCGGAATGCTCACTTCATGGAGTTCAGGAAATCAAACCATTTAAATCAATAAAATGACCTTGGGGGAAACAAGGGTGTTCTCGGTGCCGCGCAGTAAGGAAGTTCATCCTCTATTCAATCCAATACTTTTTGTTAAGAGTTCACAATGACTTTGGAGTAGCTTATTATTAAGGATCACACACTTTCTTCATGGGATATATCTATCAAGCTGATTTTCTGTGGAAAAAGACTCATGGCCTTCTAAAATGACTGTAATAAGCTGTAGGAGAAGGCTGCCAAATGAATCATGCACTGTGGTAAATTCCAGAGCACATAATAATGCTCCCAGTTGTTTGTTTGAATCATCTTATGATGCTGCACGCACGTTTAGCTGATGTACCAACACTAATGTACCGTGCCGTTCTTGGAGTCAGGATTATAAAATATCTCATAAAAATAAACAGCTTTATTGCCAGGCTCGTGAATGATAATCCCACAGATGCAAATCATTAATCACAGAACATATCAAGGTAATTACCAAAGCAGGGATCTGTTTTATGGAGCTGGTGGGTATGTGGTTAGGTCATGTTCTTTTTGCAGAAAGCAGACAGCCGTTCCCTGCTGCCGACATCCCGCTGTACCCACACGGACCAGCTCCTAATAAAACAACACCGTTCAGCCAACTCGTGTTCATTACAGCGCTGTCGATGTCCCACCTGCACAGAACATGTTCCTATCCCTTACATTTAGCATGCATGCAGACATCTCCACATTGCTGCTGGTTTGACAGAGAACTGAAAAAAACCTCATCACGTGCTTGTACCTCACAAGGCACAATTCTGAAATCAGGGGAAGATCCTGAGACTACAGCAGAGCCGTCGGCTCTCTGTCCATTTTATTCCTTGTCAATAACGACAGAAAAAAGTACAGAACGAGGGCGGAGGGTTGTACTTCAAACCTTTGTGTACAAAGACTGAAATCACTTTTAAAAGTGGAAACATTTTGAATTCAGTTATTAGCTAATAGGTTTTGTTTCTGCCAGCTTTGACAACTTGTTTCTAGTCAGCGTCACCATCTCATTTTCAAGCACTACTGTGACATGGCACTACGATTTAACAACAGTACAAGAAGTCATTTGTATCCCTCAGCCCTACTCTATTTCTTATCTTCTGCTCCTTCTACCACCACCCAAAAAACCCAGACAAATCCATTAAAAATATCAGCGGGCAAATACTGCAACCCAGGCAGGTCTCCAAAGCACAGCTGAGCCCTGGGATTCTGAGCAGCCAAGAAACACGTACTGCAAGAAAGTTCCACTGTTTCAGCAGGGGGGAAAGAAAAAAGTATGACTGCCTAAGGACAAAGAACCAGCATCAAGGACATTGGTCCAGAAACGCTATGGTCGTTGGAGTAATTCCAAGTGTTCATCCACCTTTCCATCGCTGTTGCTTACAACCAGGTATCCCTACAGCAGCATGTGGCTCACATCTAAAATGGGTAGAAGGCTCATTCTTCAGGTGATCCTCATTTTCCATTCTTATGCTGGAATTCTCATGGTCAATAAAAATGCTATGCAGTGAAAATAAAGAGATCCAGTACCATGCAGGGCCTTTAAAAAGCGTGCTCTCCTCGGAGCCTACACCACCTGCTGTGGCCGTCAGAGGAAGGCTGCAATAGAGCACAAGAAACTTCCCAGTCTGACACAGTCAGTACTGCCACAGACCTGTGGGCATTGCTGTGGAACAGACAGGGTGGCTGGAGGCATGTGTTGCCACCTGAAATGCTGAGATAGTTCGTGGAAGACACCACCATCTCCACAGTGATGAGGCCCACCTGACCCTAACAGCTGTCTCCATGCAGCTGTGCTGGCCCCTCTCCACTCAGGAAGCAGGTTCCCACTGTCCCAGACCCCACAGCTGCACAGGATCAGCTGTGGGGGACATTCAGTGAAAATCATTTCAGCTCTAAAAGGAAAATCTAAGTGTCAGTTCAGGCTGACACTCAAGAGAACAGCTGAGGCTCAGCTGCACTTGCAAGTCGTCGCCAAGTCACCAAGGCTGATTCAATAATTCTTCCTGAGTTGACTGTTTCTCCCTGTCCCATTAGTCTACCTACCAGTGACTTCTAGGGGTCTGTATTTTCTTACGCCTAGTGAAATGGAATAAACTTTTATAGACCTTTGTTACACTTGGCAGAAGACAGTACGAGAAGAGCCCCCTTGAGACAAAAAGCGTGATAGCTGGTTAAAATAAGCCCATGGGTTTGGATCCCTTAACTGCCAATCAGCTGTCAAAGCACCGTTACTTCTTCTCTCTCCAAACTTCATTGCTCCTTACTACCCTTACTCTTACATCACAAAGGTGGGAGGTGCAAATAAGTCACTTAACCCCGGACACAGACCCGTTTCTCTTTCCTTTCCTCGCACTCCAGCCAAGTACCCAAACAGCACAGCTGACTCTGAGGACACTTAGACTGGGGAGCCCCTATGCACCTACAGACACTTTACATCTACCTAAAACACAATTAACCAATGCTGGGGTGAAAAAGAGGCTTTTTGGGGAACAATACATGGATTTGAAAAGTTTGAGTTTAGCTGAACACACACTTGCATTATTTAACACACGTTCACCCCTTGTTCTGTCTGCTCTGTCCCCACCATTTACTGCTAAACAGGTCCCTTATCTTTATTGATCACTTAATTTATCTTTTCTTAACTCCCCTTGCTCCGTCTGGTGCTGTGTGTCCAAGGTATTGAGGCTAAACATCCGTCTGTTCATACTGTCATGACTGGTTTGCCTTTGAAAGAATAGGGGGAGCAGGTGGTGTGACTAAGTAGACCCTCGACAGAATAGGGGCACCATTGCTGTGTCCTGTCCCAACCTGCCAGCGATTCCCCACCCTCCCAACTGTTCCACATTAAAGCAGTCAACTGTGGCTTTACAGTCCAAGTTTTACACAACAGTTTTACAAACCAGGAAGAATTTCTTTTGTGGAAAATCTTTTGTTAGGCGATGCAGAATGGGGGGGGGGGAAAGGGGGAAGGGGGGAAGGGGGGGGGGAGAAAGCCCG
>VWZK01009191.1:54994-61742 GCA_013396935.1 Baryphthengus martii | reverse complement strand
AAGGGGGGGGGGGGGAAAGGGGGAAGAGGGGTAGAGGGAGTGGAGAAAGCCCGTTCTGAGACCAAGTGCATTTTAATGTGTATGTAGATACACACTACATGATGAGCGAGCTCTGTGTGTGTGTGCTGCTTTTAAAACTCTTTTTGAAAGCAGTTGCACAAGGTATCTTTCAAACACATCCATCTTCTTCATTTTCTTGGGGTCTTCAAGTCATTTTCCTTTACTACTCTTTACGGCACGCTTTGGGATTGTTAGAGCAACTAAGACTGAAAACAACTAAACAAAATCTATTCACAGTCATTTTCTCATTAAGGATATAATATCCATTCTTCAGTGCTGCAAAGTTATTATAAATCCACCTTAACTGGAAAAACATCCGCAATGAAAAGTCCAAATGATGCTTCAACCGCATTCCAGTTTCTGAGCAATCCTGCTACGGGCACCATGCTGCTTCTGATCTCCTACACCATATTTCCTCACAGGTATGTCTTTCAACCCAGATGTAGAAAAGCACTTCTACACATGGGCTGTCTCTGAGATAACATACCCTAAAATGGTCTGGTCCATAAGAGACAGAGCATTCAGGGACCCACCAGAAAGAAGCCAGAAAGAGTAAATATTTGTTGCGGTTGTGAAACTAATCCGGTATCACCACCAGAGCGCTACAAATAGCTGCGTACAAAATCCAAACCTACCAAATTCTTTATTTGCCTTTTTTTTTCCTCCTCCCTGTGAGAATGCACAAACCAGAACATTCACCATTTTTTTTTTCAAAGCCAAATATAAGATTTGGATATTTTCCATATTTTCAAAGGAAAATTACAAGTTTATGGATGTTCACTTTTTGATCACAGTAAGCATTTTCCCACAGGCAAAAATGTATTGGAAGTTCTATTTTAGGCAAAATTGTCAACCGAGAGAGAGATCCCAACCCTTTTTAAAAGATATTGCAGCCAATCACTCAAATCTTAACTGTACACATATACCAAGAAAAAAAGAGTTCGGGGTTTTTTTTCCCTTTCCTCCAGAGGCTTGCCTGTCTTCCTCCCCTCCCCCTCCCTTTCACACTGCAGTGGAAAGACAAAAGCTGAGACCCTGCTCCTGTACTAATCAATGGCAAAATTTCTACAAGGCCTGAATTTCACCCAAACTGCCAATTCCTGGAGAAACCACAGAAATCAATGACTGTTGCCTGAAGAAGGAAGGATCCACATTTGTTACTAGATCTTCAGGAAAATACTGAGGCTTAATCTTACTACAGCACTATTTTGTGTTAGGAGCCCGATCGTCTCAAATATGCAAGTAATTGACTTTTCAGTTTGACTGATATAAAGAATACAAAGCATAAAAATATAAAAAAACTACCCCATAGCTAAAATGAAATGCTTTGGAATGAAGCCTTTGTTAAAAGAAGAGAAGGAAAACAGGAACAAGAAAGTCTATGTTCAGAGAAATCCTGAGTGACATTCTTCTGCAGCCCCTTCAGGAGCCTAGTAGACAGGTCACTCACTCAGAAAACTTGGTTTTGATCCTTCCCTTTCTTGAAAGGACCTGAAGAGCTTCTACTGAAAGTACTAAACCCACCAGGATATATGATGGCATGAATGCTGTATGATTGCACTCTCGTGTGTTACTGCAATTCCATTGTGCATAAAGAATCAGTGATCTTTGAAAGCAGCATCAGAAGTATCTTTTCTCTGAGACCAGTGTCCTAGAAGTGATCCAGACCAAGGAGATGAGGATCAGCATCACCAAGAATGAAACATTCTGACTGTTTTCCCCAAAAGTGCGTACAACACACCCACAGCAGAAGGAGATCAGCATTTTAGTGTTACAGCTAAGCAGAGAAACAGAGTATCTACCGAGATCCACAGAGATTATCTACAGAGATCCACAGAGATTATCTACAGAGATCCACAGAGATTATCTACAGAGATCCACAGAGATTATCTACAGAGATCCACAGAGATTATCTACAGAGATCCACAGAGATTATCTACAGAGATCCACAGAGATTATCTACAGAGATCCACAGAGATTATCTACAGAGATCCACAGAGATTATCTACAGAGATCCACAGAGATTATCTACAGAGATCCACAGAGATTATCTACAGAGATCCACAGAGATTATCTACAGAGATCCACAGAGATTATCTACAGAGATCCACAGAGATTATCTACAGAGATCCACAGAGATTATCTACAGAGATCCACAGAGATTATCTACAGAGATCCACAGAGATTATCTACAGAGATCCACAGAGATTATCTACAGAGATCCACAGAGATTATCTACAGAGATCCACAGAGATTATCTACAGAGATCCACAGAGATTATCTACAGAGATCCACAGAGATTATCTACAGAGATCCACAGAGATTATCTACAGAGATCCACAGAGATTATCTACAGAGATCCACAGAGATTATCTACAGAGATCCACAGAGATTATCTACAGAGATCCACAGAGATTATCTACAGAGATCCACAGAGATTATCTACAGAGATCCACAGATCCAGAGTCTGTAACTTAAGAAATGTACCTAGCCATTTTCTCAAGAACAGACTGAAATCTGAGTGAATAAATCCCGAGGGAAAGAAAACATCTTTCGTCTCTGTTCATTTCAAAAGTATTACAATTACATAGCTACTGCAGAAGAATTCTGTCACAAATGCTGCATTACCTGTAAATTACCAAACTGCCTTCCAGCTGTAAAATCACAAAATCTACTCATAGGTTAGAAAATCCTTCCAGATTGTTAATTTTCAATACTGCCTATAATCTCTCTACTACCGTGTTTAACAATATCGTTTTGTTCCTACTAACTTAAATGCTGAATAATTTTTATCAAATCTCAATACATTTTCACATACATCAATACATATGAATATATGACATTCAAAAAAGTAGGTGTAAAGAACAGGTGTGAAGTCCACAATTATTCTGTTTTACCTGCTCATGTGGGATAGTTTGTGTGCCTAGAATCTCCTTGTTAACAGAAATACTTGGAGAATTACCAAATCAGTTATAAATTTATCCCTATATTGTATTAAGAATAGACAGAGAAGCAAATAGATAGAAAAAAAAACCCCATGCAAATGGACAGAAGATGAGATAGTGCTGCTAGAAACCTGGAATGCAAATCTTAAATTGGGTCAGAAATGATCTAATTAGATCTGAAATGAGCCTTGTAGTCTTTCAGATCCTCAGTGGAGGTTTGTCTACATTACAAAAGCTACTCGACAGTTGGGCCCAATTTGACAGAACTGACATTTTCCAAGAGGCTTATTGCTGGTAAGACACGGATATTGTAGGTCAGAATAAGTCACGTTGACTGACCTGCTGTAGACAAGGTTTCATGGCAGCTGTCAGAAGCTGTCTAGAATCCACAGTGCTTCCTTTCCAAGAAAAAAACAATTAAACGTATGAAACATCCCAGCATACGGATAAAAGAAACAGTTTTACAGGACAGTCAGCTACATGCACCTGTTTATTCAGAGGTAAGAAGCAGGTTTCTGCACTTCAAAATATTTTATGTGGATTTTGCCCCTTCTGAGAAACAATATTGTCACTTGCTGCACACATCAAACTCAATTTAACTTGCTTAGAAGTTAAACACTGATATCCTTAATATAGATAACTCCTTCATTTTATTTTCCAAATGGATGAACAACATTAAAAGAGGAGAGGGGGAAAAAATCATATTGACTTCAATTTATCCCTTTGCAAATGTAATATTTATGTAATTGTGTATAATCGTTTAAAGTATAATTTAATACATCCCTTTAACAACCCACAAATTATCACTTGACAACTAGAAATAATAGGTCTTTTTGTTAAAAACAGAAAGCATGTGAAGACTAAAGGTTAAACAGGTCTTTTCATCATGATAAATCACTGGTTAATGAGCCTGGTATTGTTGGGTATTATACTTGCTCACTTTAATGCCATTACCTTCTGGTTGTAAAGCTGACACTACTAATGATCTTCATTCTTTGAACTTTTCCACAATATTGACTGGTTGCATAGAGCAGATGTTACTTGGATTTGACTGCAAAAGTGGCAATTCTTCTAAGGCCTGAAAAGAATGATACTGAACACAATGTATTTTGATATCTCGAAGTCAAAAGCGATTCTTCTCCAAGTGTCAACTATTGCTCTTGCGGTTTCTCGGTATCACACAAAAGTCTACCGCAGATAAGAGCTAAATATTCTTCATCTATTTTCTGCAGTTACTTTTTTAAAGAAAGTTATAGCAACATAACGAACCAACACAAGGAAGCTCATACCTAGACTCTGCTCTTGTACATGTAACTTCACTTGCAAAAGTGAAAAAAGAAAAATCATTCGGTTCTGTATTTCACAACTTTCCTTGGTCTTGACTGAAGGACCCTGAGGTCACCAGGAGCTGTATTAGCGAGACAAGTGCTGACAAAGCAGGATGCAGACGGCCTGCACGCATATGTTTGCGTACCCACATCCATCATTTTTTTATTCCGGAGGCAAGGAGGCCCAGTGGACCTTTCCTAGTAGGCAGTTAGGAGAAGCAAGTAGTTACTTGACACCTCTTTAGCATATAAGGGTTGTCTTCATTTGTGTGGAAGCTTTGTGTTTATCCCCATCCCTTTCTCTTCCTGACCTTGCCCTTTCCTTGCGCCTCTTCTTGCTCTGTTCCTGTCACTACTGGCTTCTAGAAAAAGTGAGTCGTAAGGCAAAACTCAAATCTTAGGAAGGCAGAGGTAGTTTTATAGCAATTTACATCAAGCTCTGAGTCAAAAATATTTTGCTGCATAGGAATAGAAATGGAGACAACTGAACTGGCCATCCCTAAAGTCAAACATCAAGTTGCTAAACACTTCACTGTACATTCTTTATATACTTACGGGCAGCAGCAAGCACAAAAGCTGCATAGTTTGGCTTTTATAAAGACCATATTCTGCCCTCTACAACACTAGGTTATACCTAATGTCCTCCAAGGACGTCTAGATTCTTTTCTACTTTTGTTTAAGTAAGGGTTTGTTTTCCTTTCAGTGAGCTGTGGGAGAAAAGAGAATGTGAATGCAGTTGATTTTATAAATACCATTCCGGTTACGGTATTCCTTCATGTGAGGACAATAAAACAAATAAAAAAACCCAGAGCAATTTCTCTAAATTCTCAGTAATGTTGATCTCAATATAAAAATGTGAGCATGAACGTAGTTCTTGTCTTTCACCTCCGATCCTGCTAAACTCAGTTGGATTGAGAAAAACACTTCTCTTTAGTATACCTGTCACATCAGTACCTGAGGCTATTTGGGCTGCAAGGAGGGTCTCTTGCTTAATGAACTTGGAGCTACTCACATACAGAATAAAATCCTGAACAAGTTGATCAAAGCATCAACAAAACAAATATTTCACTTAAGAGAAATTCATTTATTTGCGGGGGGGGGAAGACATGGTCTTTAATAACTCCACAGGCTGCAGCCCAAGTATTTCTCATCTGAAAAATGTTGTCTCCAAGAGTTTATAATACACCCGTGCCTTGTATAGGCACTGTCCAAGTGTCAGATAAAAACTGTCACTTGTCCCAGCTTGCAGTTGGGAGAAACACTTTAAAAACGATTTCCAAAGTTGCTGTTTTATGTAAAGAATATTTGTTATTGTAGCCAGTTTGGTTCTATCTTAGTGTCTATAAAATGTGTTTTTCATCAGGTATAAATTAGTTAAAAGTACTTTGAAAGGCATGTTTTTGATAATATGGCCTTTTCTAAAAAATCATTTTTCCTGTCGGTAATATCAAAATTATTTTTCCTTTTGCCTATAGATTTAAGTGTTGCCCAGTTTATTGATTAAGCAATAAAAAGAATAGTGAGTATTGACACAAAAAGAAGCCCTTTGAATCTTGTGGAACACAGACAAACGCTCCATGTATTTTAAGATTCAATTTCAACCAGCTCCAGCCCTATTCTTTACTGCCAATATTGCAAACTGCACTCATACTCCCTGTGTTCTGCCCTCGGACAGGAGTTATTTTTGCCATAAAAAGCTTTAAGAGCTATTTCTGCATTTTTTTTCTTGGGTGAGATACAAGACTAGCGGCTGAACATCTGTATTCATTTGGATATTCAGATGTAGCTTGTTACTGCGTAATCAGAGCACTTCTACAGTATTTGTGCTGCTAAAAATCAGCAGCGCAAGCTAGTGCAACTTATCCAAGAAAGGCTTTGTTGAACAAACTCTCTTTACCACAGACACAGACCCATTGGGAGTTATCAGTTTCACAGAAGGTGGGTTGCTACTTTAATCAAAGATACTTGGTTGTTCCATATTTCTGCCTCTCCATCCTAGCTAACTCCACGATTCAGTTACACATCTTAATATTGAGAAGCAGAACCATGGAACAGGTAGTTTCCCTGAAGCTGTCTATCCTGGCTTCAAGGTCCGATCTCTCTTGACGAAAACAGACTTTCACAGAATCCCCATTCTCTACCAGCGCATTTGTAATTTAAACAGCAGTATGTGACTTTGCTCATGCTCTCATTCCAAGGCATTGAGCTCACCTTGCTTCCCAAAAATCACAAATTCCAACTAAATTAGTATGCTTATAAAAATTGGAACAAGTAGTACATTAACTTACTTATTTCACTGCTTGTTTAAAGGGAAGTATCACTGCTAGGAAGAGGAGCCTACATGATTTTGTTTGTATTTATGTGTCTACAGCACTCAATGTGCAACACAACGCAATGTACAATCTTCATTTAACA
>VWZK01009191.1:29994-49994 GCA_013396935.1 Baryphthengus martii | reverse complement strand
GCTGCTCTGTTCATTGGGCCTTTTCCTGCACTCGAGTAAAGTTATTATCCTTTTTTTATATACTGCACTTCGTGCCCTTGTGAACCTGTTGAAATGTAGTGAAAGAGAGTTGAAAAGTACCACTGGCTCCTAAAAATAGTGCTGACTACGAGGCAGAAAGGGGGAACTCCGGTTTTATTCAGTGCTAAAGATAACACCATACAGAATGATAGACTCCTCTGAATTGTTTGTTCCCCTTCAGCTATTGTTTGCCCAGCACTGAATGAGCCTCTTAGCTGCACTTGAGGGCCTGTCACAGGTAGGCAACCAACAGAGATAATTCCCAGCCTATGCTTGATTGCCCCCTTATAGACACTCACTCATGATTCTGAAAGGCCTCAGACACTGTTGAATAAACTCCTACTCGCTTCCATAAACTTTTTCTCCCACTGAATTTTCCGGGGATGTGAGCAGCTCCCAGCCTGGCCCGAGGATGCCTCTGAATGCACTCCTGTTCTGAATCAAAGCTTGACAACCCCGGGCTCTTTATTGAACAAGAGAAGAAAACGGGGCCATCCCTCTACGGGAGGAATGCGCTTTCTTCTGCAGGTGAAGGCACTCTTAGCAACGTTTGCGCGTTGTGCGAAAGCGAGGGAGAGACTGCGCTCTGCTTTTAAGCATTCGCACTTTGTTGTCTCTGCTGGATGCTACATCGTGCCTTCCAGTAAAAGGTACTTGATGGTACTTCTATGTGCTTTTCTGAGTGACAAGATTGCTACGAGCGGATGTTTAGCCTTTAAAGTTTGAGTTTCTGTTTACTGGGGGAAATTCTGTTGGCATTATTCCCAAGACAAGTGCTGCTTCGTTAGGACAGGAGAAGTGTGATGTCTAACTTTCTCATCTGTGTAGGGCTCTGCCTCCAAAATGTTGTGTATTCGAGTGCACCTGGTTCAGACTGATCCTAAACGATGCAGTCTTACCCTTCCAATAATCCAACCTTACAAGCCTCTTAAAAAGTAATAATTAGTGAAACAGTATAGGCACAGGGCATGTAAAAATTACTTGGTGTTTTAAAAATATACACAGAACCACTGTCAAAAGAACAATAGTAAAACTCTGCAGTTTTCAGGCATTACTTATCCAATAATTCTTTATGATTTTTCCAAGTTCCCTTCTAAAAAGCTACTCTAAACAATTCCTCTTTCACTTTCTAATGGTGTACCAATAATATTTCAAAATCCTGACAGCCAAGCCACCAGTCAACCACAGTTAACATGTAAAAAATGTCCAACAAAAGGGATTAGTGGCACAACAGGCAAGTCAAGATTTGTGCATCTGCCACCACAGTCACTGCTGGTCACCAACAGAAAAGAGATGTCTGCATAATTTAGTCTGTTTTCTGGTCACCTACGTTTCACATGTAAGGGGTACTGCTAGTTTACCAGCAGATGCATCCTTCAATTCCTTTTTCCACTTTCTTTAGGCTGGCATTCAGCTCTTCTAAACGCTTAACTCTTCTTAAAGAGTAGGGGCAGGAGCTATATTTTCTTTTGTCTCCTTTGGTATTCAGAAGAACTTTGGTCCTCAATAAATTAATATTAATTGCAGGTCAGCTACTGAAGCAGTGGACAAAGCAACATTTTAGTCACTCTTTTGAGAATCGATATCTCATCATCACAACAGGTCTGTTCCTACAACACTAAACAGATACTGAAGTCCCTAATGCTAAATGAAATTGATGGTTAGAGGCTGAATCATGAGAAAATCCTTTCCTGGGGAAGAGTGCTTCAAAAATACCATCAAGCACGAGCAGCCTGCTGAGAACAAGCTTTCTGAAAACCGTTCTTTTCATCTTGCAGGAGTTTGTAAGTTCCTCCTACAGTCTAGCATTTTACTGATTGAATCTACCTAGTAAATCCATAGGGGAAGTTTGCTAGCCTCAGTGAGGGAAGGTGGGGTTTACCAAAACCCACCCTGCAGCATTACATCATGCACTCAGACATTCGTTATGCTCCTTGGGAGGCGTTTAACCCCTCCAGGGTCTCTCCCTCGGCATAAAGTCATTTGCTTCCTTCGACCGCTGGAGGGACTTTGAAAAATATGGTCTGAACTTCCTCCAGTCCAAGAGAACCACAGTTTTGACAATGTCCCAACTGGGGTAAAGGAGCAAGCCATACGGCTTGTGTGAGAGTCGAACTTCAATCAAATCCCATTCAAAAAGTCAGAGATTTTCTAGAAATTTAGGGGTACCTATTCTGTATCTGCAGAGACGACTCGGTTTCTAATTACCCTCACTCTTCTAGTTGTCAACATTGGCACAAGTCTGGCTACTATTTGTGGCACTAAGAAGCAGATAATGAGAGTCTTGTCTTTTTAGGTTCTCTTCAACCTGCTCTCCCACCTGTGTGAAGGGGTGGAAGGGGAACAAACAGCAGGGAAGAAGAATCACTTTCCCTAGGTCATACGACAGCTTGTGGCAGGCAGAAAAAATTCAGCTCAAGAGGTCACACAAGAACAGGATCGTTTTTTTAATATATTCTGCTAGGGTAGTTAAGGTCCTATTTTCAGACAGATTTACACTGGGCTTTAAATTAATTAATTCAATATTATTTTACATTCTGTATCACTCTTCATTATAGTATCTCAAAGTGAGTTACACTAGTTAGTTAAAAATGGCAAGAAGTCTTACAGTGAGGGTCGAAATACACTTTTTCACAGCTAGGGAGTTTGTAACACTGAAAGCTGAAGCCAGATAACAAAGCTCATCCCAGGGAATTTTGCTTACCAGCCCAAAGACTTCCACCCTGCTCCTTTGGCTTCAAAGATATTAATAATTTCTATGGAGCACATAAACGGAGCTGTTAAATTGTGGTGTTCAATCCACAGCCCTCTACGGATTAAAGAAGTTTGTTTTCTAGCAAAGCTGAAATGTGAATAACTTTCTGTAGTACGTAGCCACTGATGATGAACACCCTGCCTTAGCTCTCTGTAGCTCTTATCCTCTTAGGTGAGGAGAAAACCTCTGTGTGTGTTCCTGACCCATTTGCATGTCTCCTTGATCTGCTGAGTTGGTGTGGCAACTTGCTAGACAATGGTCAGCATTATGCGAGGCAACTTGCATTAACACTGCGGTCTGCAACAGAACTGGTGTTCTGACAGGCACTAACCCAAAGCAAAGAGGAGAAAAGAATGGGAAACATTAGCCATAATGGAAGATTGGATATAAGAAGCCTTCAGCTAATATAGCTTCTCTGGGAGCTCTTCTCCAGTTCAAGCCAATACTTACTTTGTTAAAAAAAAACTAACACCCTAACCACTGCAAAACAAGCAGCTGTACAAAAGAGCGAGGTTTAAAACGATGACCAAACGAATGTTGATTTGTTAAGCATCTTGCCCAGTTGCCACAAGTATATCAAAAAAAGCAGAACTGTGATCCATTAACGAACCTCTAAAGGGATGCATGACATGGCTGGGTTTATTTGCACTTGACACAAGGCTCTTAAATGACGTTATCTGGGAATCATTTATTAATCCATGCCCGGTTTGTTTTCATGCTGTGTCAGGGAATCTAAATGGAAAACGGGTGCTTTGCTTTATTTCTGAAATTCTTTGTTTGGATGTTTATTTGTTTTCAAAGCTTGCTTGTCTGATTAATAAGCCCAGTGTCATGCAGAATAAGAGAGGCATGTGTCACATTAGTTCTTCACACAGCTAAATGTCCTCCTGGCTCAATGACTATTTCTCTATTTTAGCAATTATTTTCTAATTCATGTTACTTCCATATGATGGGGTGGAGGGGAGGGGAAGTCAATTCCCTTTTGAATTAAGCTCAAAACCCATGTACAATCTGATTCTTTAACTCTATTTTAGCATATAAACCAGGAGCAATTCAAGTTGTTGTGTTTACACCAAAATCAATTAGGGAAACAAACAGGTATGTAGAAGCAGTGAAAGCACGGAATTTTTCTAGATGGTCAGACTCCTTCAGTGTAATCACAACTTCATTAAAAGCAATTGAAACCTTCACTAATGAAGTCAGTGGGGCTTGAATTTCCCAGACGAGCTCAGACTCTGAGAAGCCCTAGTTATCACTACAAATGAGCAGGCATCAAATTAATGGGGACACTCCGTTTGTACCTAACGGTGAAAAAACTAATTGCCCAATTTTGGTATATTTCTGAATTGTCATATTCGCACTTAGACCTAAAAAAGAGTCTTTGTATATCAATATGGCAGTGATGGCAAATAGAAATAATTATGGCTTGCCAAGTAAGAAGTTCAGCTCCATAGACCAAGAGAAGGTTTGTTGCTCCTGGAGCAACCTCTTCTTCCAGACACAACCATGAAGCAAATTTATGTGCGTAAAATTTGACTTCATTATTCAAATCATTTACCACATTCCTGGTATCTTCTGCAGTGCTTTAGCAGTCAAAGAAAGATGAAAGATTAACAAGCATTTTTCAATGCTATACATAAGGGGGGGGGAAATGTCCTTCCTGGCTTCCACAATTAAATAACGTATCTCCTGGAGTATATTACAATTAATATCACGGTAATTGCCAGCTATTGTGAAATATATTTCAAGGTGGTCTTGGTCTGGAGGTTTTGGGGGGTTGTTTTGATTTTGGGGATTTTGTTTGTTTTAAATCGGTCGTCATACTGGTCTTGATAAATGATAGTAAATTATAACTCTGGATTTCATTAATAGGATAAAGGCCAAACATTGATCACAAGATAAGTTGTAGGACTAATTTACAGGAGCATGAATGAATGGCATGTTGTCTGTAACAGAATAATAGTTTTTCCACTACCATTACCAAATAGCAATAGTTCATTTATGAAAGATTTCAATGTTTTTTAAAAAAGAAAATATACAAGAAAGTTGCATATAAGGCAGAGTTGTAAGTCAATATACTTAAGTTTCAAATCATAAAAGTGTGAGAACTAAAAATACCCCAAGAAAACAAAATGTTGCTTTTTCTTCAACGAAAATTCATTTTCCACCTGAAAAATGGCAAAAAATACTTTTTCCCTTGAAAAACGTCAACAAACTTTTCCAGCCAGTACCTGCAGAATAGGAGCAAGGTAGATGCTTTTAACAGCCAGTTACCCTGAGCTGTAATTAGCCAGCAGAAAACGCCTAATGTGCTGGTAAGGGATGCAACACTGGGATTTACAGCTGTATTGTCTTCATGAAAGGAAATGTGGCATCTTGACGCAACACCAGTTCAATGTTCTGTTTGGTTGTTGTTTTTTATTATTGCAGCACTATCTGCAGGGTTTAGACTAGGTTGATTTTTGCCCTCTCAGGTGGTTTTACTTCTCGGCCCCCTGCCTTGCTGTAAGAGTGCACGACCGGCTGGGTTACCCCAGTCTGACCAACCCAACATCTGGTCTCTGACAGTAGCAAAGAGTGGATGCCTTTTGGAGAATATAGACAGGCTCCTTCTTGTAGAAATGCAATTAGTTTTTGATCAAGAGTAGATGACAGGTTTCCTTCAAAACAGAAATTGAAAGCACTGGCACTGTGTGAAATAAAGCAAGCAGTCAAATACACCACCATCTGCTAGAGACAAGATAATTTAGAAGAAATAGCCAAGAAATCCAGGAAGAGCTGAAGCAGTTGCTGATACCGGCTACTAACTAGCAATTTAGCTCCAGAAAGCTATTAACTTTTAATTTATTTTTTTTTGAAATCTTGGATTTGGCAATCAACTCAGTCATCCTGGCAGTGAACCTAGTGAGGAAAGCACATAAGGAGGTGCTTAGTGAGGAAAGCACATAAGCTTCTGTCCTTGATTCTGGACGCTATCGTGATCCAACAGGGAGTATTTGTGGGAATGATGATAAGAAATGTTATTTTGGCCTAGCTGCGTAGGAAAACACCAAGAATTTGCTGCTCAGCTATTCACTTTATGGAATACAGTGATCTATGAAGAAAGCACAGTTTATTTGTCTAAGGATCAGTAAGGTCTGGATCTCTGCTTCAATATATCTTTTTGTGAGTGAGCCAGCTGCAGAGGACAAAGCTAGGATCAGGTGTCTCGGAGCCGAATGATTCTTTTCAGACACTTAGGGCTACAATCAAAGACTATACATCTAACCCATCCAGTCTGATCAAGTTCTGGTTTCCCGACTTGAGCCTACAGACTCATCTGGAGTGAAATACCAAGAAAGAAGTTGAGGGGAGAAAAAAAGGCTCAATATCTGAACGCGCCTATTACAGCCAAATATGTGAACTGTATCACTTCTACCTTCATCTGCAATATTCTTGCTATCCTTCATCTGCTGTTGCTTTCATCATTTTTCTTTTTCACTGACCTGGAGAGAGCTGTATAAACAGGATACGCTTCTGAATATATCCTGACATACATTCAAGGGAGCTTCATTGCTTCATTTGGCTCCGTTTATTTGGAGACGAGGAGAGAAAGGCTGTCTGAGGGTGTGTCAGTGGCTGAGTCTGAGAAACTTCACCTGGAAAGCATTTTCAGGTGCCTGTTTTCAGTCTAAGAAAAGAATTTCTTTCCATCTCCCTCATGCACACCCACCTCCATCCTCTCTGTTGAACTCACCTGCCTCTCAGCACACTAATCGGCTTGACGCCGTCTGAGATATTTTCATTTTCAACACACAGGGTATCAGCAAGAGATTCTTAGCTACCAAAACCTGACATACCCCCTTAGAAAGGCACGACGCAGATGACAGACTTCCAGAAATGATATCCCGGTTGTGCTCCTCAGTATAGCCAGTAACTCACTTGTCTTCAAAATACCCACAACCTATTGTGCTTGATTTGAAAACGCTAGTCACTCAAGGTAGAGTTTCTGCCCAACATAGACCAGATAAACTCCAGTCATCGCCTCACAATACATTTTTTTTTTTTTTTAATTTAATCTTTAAAAGGACAGGCTGCTGGTTAACTGAGAGTCCCCTGTTTGATTGACAGTATCTGTCAGAGGCAATGAACTCCACTTGAACATTGCCTTTATGTTCCTGTGTAAAGTTGTTCAACTGTGACCCTTCCATCTGTTCCAGCTAATCTGAAAGTCATTTAGGCCCGCTTCTCCATTCATACTAAACACAGTGCATTCTCCTGTTAACACACATATGCAAAGTTGTCGGGCTGTCAGCTACGTAAGAGCTTTTTTTTCCCCCTCCTCCTCCTTTTTGTTTTGTTTTTTTTTTTTGGAGGGGGGGAACTCTCATGACATCTGTGTGTACATTTCCTTGCAACTATTACAGTTTAAAAAAAATAATAAAGTACTTCAAACTTTACTTTTTTTTTTTCCACGAACACATCAGTAAATCTCACAGCACCACTTCAGAAAAGATGCAGTATGGTTCTTTAGAGAGAGGTCATCAGGTAGCTGACTCCAGTGCGCCACTGTGCATGTGCAAACCTCCATATTTCAAAGACAGACACAAATGGTTGCCCTGAAGAAGGTGTAAAATCTTTACCAAAAAATGCTTTTAAAATTTTGAAAGATTACTATTCACAAATGGGTGTTCACCTTAACTTCAAACATTATCATATCCTATTGGATACGCAATTTGAAAACACCAGCAAACTTACAAAAAAAAATTAAAAAATCTGAAAACTCTTAACAGTTTGATACTCTCAGTTAATTTGCCCTTTAAAAATTCATCTTGCACAAGTCAGAAACTGTTCCACTAACAACATCAGCACAGTATTACCTTTACCAGACATCTTAAGAACAACTTACTGTAAATGGATTTCAGAATAAAGAGAGGACAACTAAAAACTTACAGAATGAAAACAAAACAACCAGCGGTGGGAAAAAAACGTTACTGGTATTATTACAGAATTTGTTGTGCATCTGAAGGGCCCCCAAAAAATCACATGCTGTACACACTCTTACTATTTCTCAAATATTTATTTATGGAATGTAGACATCTGGTAGAATCTTGACTTCTTGCTAAATGTTAGCACAAAATGAGTGACACTAGTAGCAAACCTTTGTTCTCATGGGTGATTTCCGTGACAGAAGTTATATAAGAAGAATAGAATCAGGGGAAAAAAAAACAAAACATCACAACAGAAATAAAGCCTCAAATCTCCCTAGCCTACTGTGCAGCTCTGTCATAGAGAAGTAAAGAAACTAGACTTCTTATTCATGTATTACCCACTCCAGTTATCATGAAAGCTATTTGGCCTTCAGCATTGTATTTGAATGGCAGTGAGGTAATAAAAGCAATGGGATGATCTTTAAGAAAAAACAAAAATGTTCATGAGTCCTCTTATCATGTGTTAGAGGCTCAACAGCAAAAATCTCTCAGTCTCACTCTCAAGGACATAATTCAGATTATAATTTTTATTTTATTTTTAAATAAATGAGCATTAAGTTTACATAAATTGTCAACAAGAAGCCGAAATAATTCTTATGCCCCTGTATGCTTCCCTACTATTTTCACAGGAAAACTACTTAATAACCTGTATGTAACAAAGTACATCAAAGTTGCAGAGGTAATTGCAAAATGCTCAAGAAGTACACATGTCTTCTCGTGCGTATAGTTTCTGCTTAAAATGGAGTCTCTCTGCACACCTTCATCAGCAAAGAATTTAGGATGAGTTTCACCTCATCTAATTTTAGAGGTCTGTGGGACAGACAGCTCCATCTGAGCTAGCCTAGAAAGAAATATCCTCTTTCAGGGTATTACTCATCTGATCTGTGATAAATGTCAACCTCGGAAGAGATGATGAGTCACACACCTTAGATGTGTTTATTTCTCTTTAACAGCTATAAAGGCAGTTGAGACGGGGTGCTCAGACATCTACCCTGTTGTTGTTGAGACTGATGAATCCAGCCTTCCATCTGCTGGAAATTCCATCAATGAATGAGCTTTGACATTGCTCCCCAAGGCTCTAGAAGCTTGGTATAGAGACATTCACGTTTGCTGTGATGTTACGCTTCACATCATCTGGCGCTGTTACTAACAGTCAAATTAATGTTTTAAGGGTAGAATGGTACAAATTTTCTAATAATAAGGAAAAGCCTTATTTTTAGTACAGTTAAAATAGGTTCCTAATATTTACCACTCTTCCTTGGCATGAAAATCACACTGGGCTACTTGCACAGATCTGGCAGAATTAAGTAGGTTGGGTTCTGAGTGCTACCTGACATGTATTGGGCTTTTACTTTATCAGCTGGGAAACACTGTTGCTTCCCTCTCACATAAAATAAGGGAAAAGCAAAATGAGTTTGCCATGACATAGAAAGAGGATGTGAATTTCCACAGAGAGAAGACATCATGGAAAAGGGAGACAAGGTGGATTTTCAGGAATAAGGGAGCTATGCATAATTAAAAGACCTTTAGGGAGAATCAGGCCTTTGTATGATTTCTCAAGATCTCAGAACAACCATAAAAAAAGCCTAACAACTACTAAAGGACAGTGAGGGGGAAGTTATAGTAAAAGTGATATTGTACATCCAAAGAAGGCTGTTAAGAGCAAACAGTATCCAAGATCCACTGAAAGCTACAGTTAATGTCAAGTCTGATTTTATTGAGTATTCATGCCAGTTGATTGCTCCAAATGGCAACACTTTGTAGGAATATGTAAGGAAAATGCCAGTACACTGGGTCTGAAAGAAAAATTGATGGATTTACAATGCTGGGGAAGAGGTCCTGAAGGGGACCTTACTGCACTGTATATCAGACATCAAGACATTTTGAAGACACAATGAAAGCTCTAAAGGACATTCATGCACATGCACTAGAGGCCATGGAAATAATTATCCTAGCAAAAAGTTGAATCTAAAATCTCGAATTAAGTTTCTTTAAAAAACTCTGTTAATAGTCACTTGCAAACTGCAGAGCTGCAAAATTAATGTGGATGCAAGTGTATAATCCACAGGGAAAGACAGCCAGGTAAGGATCTCAAAATCAAAATCCAGGGAAATGGAAACAGCAGCTTAAATGGGATGTAGGAGTATTAGCTGTGTTACTTACATGTGCCATGATCAGTTAATATCATCATCAATGTCCTTCCTACTTAAACCTTTGGTTTTGTTACATATGACAAGTTATTTAAGTCTGGGAACCTGGAAAAACATATGGCTAGGGGAACTACAAGAATGAATTAATTTTATTATTAACTTCAAAGCTTTCAAATATCATATGACAATATTTTTTTAGTAATCCGCTTTAAAACCTACAATTGATCTTTAATTTGACTTTCAAAATTAAATCCTTCTAGTGCGTTTAAGGCATTTATCATATTTTCTCTTGGGTTCCAGGGAGATAAATCTGGTTGGTTTTTTTTTAAAAAATAAGAAATCTGATACATAATGATATGACTCCAGGAGCTGTGGCTCTGACAAAAAAAAACACCACTTCCAACAAATTATCCAGTCGGTGAGAAGAGCTGGTTATACTGTGTCATGACAGGCAACACTATCTCACTGTATAGCTTTAAATACAAGTATCTGTAAGCTCCAAGGTACTGTTTTAAAACCTGAACGTAAGTTAGAGTTTAGTCAAGTGGGAGCCCATTAAATGGATTTCGGGAGCCTGTTACACAGGGCTTGGTTCTTTCCTTAAGCCTAATGCCTCCCCAACTCTCTTCACTTACGAGACATCAGTTTTCCAAGTCTTACCCTGAAGACCCTGTGTTCTCTCACACAGGATAAATTATGAATTCTAATACTAATCTTTTTGGTATTATTACACAAATATATTACTACTCTTTACCAGCTATGTAGCCAAGGGACGTCTAAAGGCCTGTGCTAAAGTCACGGTGTGAGCTAGAGGTGCTACAAGCACCCATGTGCTGCGGCAGCACCAACACGGAGCACGGGCCGTTGGAAGATTCTCGCAGTTGTGCTCCTCAGCAGTAATGAACCCAACCACAGTCTCATCAAGCTGAACTAAAACAACCCAGCCTCCTAAAAAGATGGAGGAAATTGTTTCAGAATAATAGTCACAGAAAAATCATAAACTTGTATCCAGGAATGCACAGTTCTAGCTCGATTCTGCGCAGCCCCTCCTCCCACACGTAGCCAAAAGAAACAATAGATTTTTAAAAAGTCTAGCAATTTCTGGCAATATGAAAATATAATCTATTTTCTTTAGCTAACCACAGGTGGAGTGAGCTCAGTTTTCCAACAGCTTCAATGGGAGACAGAACAGATTTTTAACTTTCATAAGATCCCTCTGCCCCGTAGATAGGTCACAGACATCTGAAGACTCTCTTTGCTTTGCCCGTTAATCTTCCTTTTGTCTGTGATCATTTCCTTTTCTCTATTATCTTTGTGATGGAATACCTGAGCTGAGAAACCAAACCCTTGCAGTACTGCCTTTGATCTAAGTATAATTATCATAACAGAATTGATTTTGGAAGCACTCTCACCCAAGGAACTCAACAGGTACAAACAGCAGAGCCAGAGTATAATCAGTTTACAGCTGCCCAGTATCTAATGCTGTTCAAAAGCTTCAGTTTGGGTGATTTTTTATCCATTACTTATCCAATTAGTGCAAGGAGATGAGGTCTCACTGTCTTCACATAAACTGCCACTTAACACAGAAAACCCTCAACTAAAAGGAAAACGAGACAGAGGACTGTCGGGAAGAAAAACACCACAAATGCTCTTTGCATCTCTTACTTTCAGATGAAACATGGCATTCAGAAATAATGGATGTCAGAAATAATGGATGTCACCTGCACAGCAGCACTAGGACAGTCACAGAATCACAGCCCAGCCCCAGAGTTTAATTCAGCTTTTGAGCTAAACTCTCTCCTTTATAACTTTTTAATTAAGCTTGTCTAAAACGTGCAGGCTGCCTAACGCACCACCTCCTCCCCCCACAAAAAAAAATTTAAAACATTTGAATTTGTGAAGCTCTATTCATCATATTTTTTTCAAAGCTACGTAGTTAAGCGCAATGATTTCAAGGACTTTTCCTTTTCCAGGCACAGCCTCGAGGAATGAGCCAGCCGGGTCCTCTAACATCGGTCCTGGGTGGCATGCAGAGCAGACATGCAGTGGGGTGGGAAACATTGAACTTCATCCTCAGAAAGTATCAAAAGGCGACTTCATTAAACCTAAAGATTTTTTGCAGTGCGGTAACAGCTTATAGTGTATTGCAAAGAGATATGAGAAAGGGCAGATTTTTCTTATCTTTTGTTATTGGAATTGACCCTCAGGGTCCTTAGGCCTTGGTGAGAGCTTAAGCAAGCTTAGATCAAGGAAGGATTTTGAAATTGAATTTATTCAGATTAGCAAAACCTTCCATGAGAGGATTTACTCTCAACAAGCTGTTGCCAACTCGGAGCTTAGAAAGCCCAGCACATTTTCCTGATTTACAATCAACTTTTTTTTTTTTAAAAAAAAAACAAAACAAAACAATCCCCACACAAAAACAAGACCGGCCTCATTAAAATGTTTGCAATCATCGTTCACACAGTATCAAAGATTCTCTGCCAAAGGTACTTTCCTTCACTCTCCAGATAATTTTCATTCAGATAACATCGCAGGGTTTCAGGAGGGAAAAAAAAAAATTTATATATATACTGGAAATAACAATAGAAGGGGAAGTATCGCAACGCAGAAGTCCTCTATTAAAACGAAAGCCACTTCTCAGTCACTACGTAATAAAAACTCATCTAGACCTCATACAAAAATTAATTTGCACTCTGGCACTTCACATATTTATTTCAAGACTTGTGTCTCTGAAAGAGCGAGATGCGTGTTCCCATTTGCGTAGTGCGGACGTGTAATGCACAGAGCTCTCCATCCCAATCGTTTTAATTCAGCAGGGAGCAGTTTTACAAGCAAAATCCAAACAACACTCTAATCGCTCACTTCACTGGCTCAGGATTTCACCTCACAGCTTCAAAACAAAAATTTGCATGGCTGAAATTTGTTATATGCTTTCACTGGGAACTTTCTCCCTATGCTCAAGCAGAAGAAGGAGACGTGGTGGGGAATGACTTGCTCAGACTTTCTTGGTTGACTTTTGCCAGCTCAGGTGTCACGTCACTGACACATACAGAAAAAATAACCATTTGAGCAGAGAAAGGGTTTGTTCAAATTCCTAATGAGTTGATAGCAGTCCAGAGACCCACACCAGGGCTACGAATTCCACACGTACTATGTACAAATTCATACCTCGTCCGCTCTGGTGGAAACCTGAAGGTCAGCAATGACAACTGCCACCGGGAGGAAAGCACGTGTGGAAATTCACCCTTATTTGGGGTGTTTTGAGGCTACAACTGTAAAGAACTCAGCTCTCTGGGTCTAGCACCTGTTTTGGGGGCTCTGGCAATTATTGAGCTGTAACAGTCTACCTCAGATTCTGTACAGCTTGGGCTCAACGGTAAATATCGGGAAGTTTCATTAAAGAGTGAAAAGTAGAGCGATCGTAAATTGTTTGTTGCAGCTCCACAATCTTAGGATGTCTTTCCTGGTTGAACCTTAGAATTGTATTTTGCATTTCAGTTGCGAAAAAGCAAACAGTGACAAGCTGAAAATGGATTAACACACTCAAATGATTTACTCAGATAATACGATGAAACGGTGCAAGGGACCAAACACTGCAATCCTTGCTTAGAGTTACTACACTGAATCAATGCAGTGACTATTTTATAAAGGCTTCATTTCCTCAGTGTGTCTGAATTTCTTTGAATGCATCAGTGCTTTTATATTTCTTCAGCTACAGCTATTTTCCTTAACTCAGACCTTTTTTCTTTCCTTTTATGCCAGTAAACCATAAACTGCAAACCTGTGCCTCTCTTACTGCGGAAAATTTTGCACAGCATTTATCCCAAATAATCTCTCCGGTTTTAAATTGTAGCAAGCATAGTTCTAGAAATCTTCCTCAGAAAAAAATAATTTCAGTTCATTCCATAAAGTAGTTTGACACTTTTTAAAAGGTTTTTCTTTAACTGAAAAATGTGAGAAAAAATATTTATCAAGGAGCATTTCTATATAAACAAAGCTCAAAACTTGCAGCAAATTTAGTAGTGACTTGATTTTATTTAATAACTCATTATTTTCATGTATTTCTGATTGAATTTTGCTCCTTTCAAATAAAAGCATTAACTATCAAGTTTTATCGAATAAGTACTGAATATCCAAATAACATTTTTTTTAAACGGAAGATACTAAGAGAAACTACTACAAAAGACTTGGAAGTCAAGTGTTTCCTACAGCTCCCGTGTAACTTGGCTGATAAAGGCACCTGTGAACTAGTTAATAAGATGAAGTATCAGCCTCTACCCCCCTGCTGTCTGCAATATTCAGGTCACCAAAGAACTTTCTTTCTGTGACTGAAAATCACATAAAAATTCGGTAAAAACAAAAAGCATATTCATTTTCTTTGCGTTACTGAACAAACTGTAATCGTTAAAATTAAGAAAACTGAACTTTCACCGCAGGTAAATGAGATTCCCCCCCCACCCCGAGACTCTATACAATTTGCTCTAGCAGCAATTTCTGAAAAATCATCTTCACTGTTGCATGATGTCTGCCGAATCTGCTTAAGGTACATGGGATTCCCCTTTGCCCTCTCCCAAAGTGTGCACATGCATATGTTATCGGAGCCAGGTTTGGTAACTCTTGCAAATTCTAAGTTTGTATACTTGCCTAACTCTAAGCCCATTGTACGTGGTATTAGGCCCATTTCTTGTCCAAAAGATTACTGTTGTATGTATACTATCTTAAATGGTCTTTTTGTGACCTCGCTCTGTACCCTGAAACAAATGAAGCAGGTTTTTGTGGCTTTTTTTTTTTTTTTCCTCCTGATGGGCGTACTAGGAGCAATGGGGGGAGGAAAAAAAAAAAAAGAAAAAAAAATCATCATTACACATGCGGTGCACCAAGGCACACAGACTTCCTTGTGACCGTATTTAAAGAAGCGGGCACAAAGAAATAGTCATTGCAGCTACAATAGGGGAAATCTAGTATGCATTTCCAAGGAATCACATTTTGGGGAGAATTACAGAATAATTACACATATGCTTAGATCACGAGCATTCAATGAAGCGGACAATATTTTGAGGATTTAAGATGTTGGTGTTGTGGTCGTCTCTAAGAAACCAGGATAATTCAGACATTCAAATGCAAAAATGCACCATTTGGAGAGTGTAATGCGGTCTGTTCTGGTCAGTGTTACAAATTCGGAAAGGATTCCCTGGCTGCAGACATTAGCCACTTAATACTTAAATCTGTTTCCAAATGTAAAGCGTACAACAAAAGTGGTTTGCATTAATGAAACGTATCCTAACGCTCGTCTAGTGACACATTTCAGTTACGTGTCACATTACCGATGTAAAATATAATTACAACAGATATGCCTGTCCTACAGCTTGCTAAGTCCCACAGATTAAATATTGTTTAACTAATGATGCAATAAACCTCCTTCTCGGTCCCATCATTTTTGAGCCGTTGACTGAGCTCATTCCGTGCCGACAAACGCAATTGAACTTCTCAGCGACAATTACGGACGGCTCAGTCCTGTCAATTTGTTTTCTGTGAGAACAATAAGCATATCAGGCCATGATAATTGTCAACAGCTAATGAATTGTTAGGAAGTGCCAACAGAGGAGTGCAAATATGTTTTGGTTTTTCCCTACCAGTGTCACGACAGACCACTGCCCTTCGTGCTGGCTGTACTTGTAGATACAGAGAGATGCTACCGCATAGCAATTTAAGAAACTTCACATTATTCTGGCTAATATTTCATAAGCGAAGCCACTGAGACACTCTTTAGAGTACGGCAGAGAGCCAGCATCTAGCTCTATCTTCTACTTTCTCAGAGTGTATTTCACTACTCTTCAAAACACACAAGAGGCAGGTTTTGCTTCTCTACATCTGCTCTCGTTATAACTGACCGTGAAAGAAGAGCATCGTCGGTATGCAAGCGATTATTTTAGCACTCAGGGTATTCTGCAGTCATCGCAGGAAGAATAAATGTATTGTTATAACAGCTACAATATGTGATAGTCTTTACAAGTAAGTAAAAGAATGGCTGTACCCTGAAAACTCCTACTCAGATGAGCATGCACTAGTACTTAATGGGGCTGTCACTACGGTGGGAGACTGTTTCGAAAATTATGTATTTGGAGAGACTCATTCTGCAAATATTTACTTCTGGAAAGTCTTGATACAGGGCTTGTTTATGGCAAGAACAGCCTCCAGACTAGGGCACAGCAGTGCTAGAAAAGCAGGGAATGATTTTCCCTGGCGAGCACCCCATTCCGTCATCGCTGTGTACGCCAACACATTTCACTCTCAAAGGTCACAAATGCAACTTTCCCAAGCACAGAATATACCTCATACTCACATCAAGTCTGCTTGATAACAAACGGTCATGAATTCACAGCAAACAGTTACAAGGCGCTTCTAGAAATGTTCCCACCTGCTGATCTTAGACATCTGCCTTTGCATCCAGCCAGTCTGATAAGAAGCAATGCCAAATGCACAAGACAAAGGTAAATCTGCTTATATTAGCCTGAATGGAAACAGCAATCATTTAAGTCTAAAGAGAAAGTATTAAATCCTTCCTTCCTACTGTGCCTAATAGTGTTTTGGTGCCATTATTATTAGTAAAGCATGCGAGTAGATGTCTGGGCAGTTTGTTTTCCATTAGCATTTTTCCAGTGAAAGATTAGGGAAAGGAAAGAAACGGTACATGAATCAAGGCTTAGCTGCCAGACTAGAGGAAGGAATATGGGAGTCTGGTTTAATTTCATTTTCATGGAAAGTAAAACTGCTATGTAATTTGGTAGCTCCAGTCTTCCCTTAGGAGACATCTGTTAGGTCCTGCGACACTTTCACTCATGCCAGCTTTATGCTTTGGGAGCTGCTGACTTGAGTGAAGTTACTCCTGATGTACACCAGCATAGCTGCGTAGACAGCCAACTCCATTCATTCCAGTCTCAACTGAGAGCGCTCCATGAGAAGAAATATGCGGCTATCTATTAGCAGAGTAGCAGTCTCTGTCTCATTCTGGCTGGGCCTCAGTAAAGCCAGATGCCGTTTCTTCCTCTCTTAGACCGAGGAGTCCATCCTTTCAATCAACAGCTAGAAGAATTTCATAGCTGAACTTCAAACTCATGAACTAAATGAAATTTCTACGCAGAATGCCCAACATCTTCATGTGTTGTTTGTTCAACCCTTTAAGTCGATGGGACAGTGCAAGTGAGGACGCTTGTGCAGCAGTCACAGAATCAGCTGGAACTTGAAAAGACGATCATTGCATCTACAGAGTCCCCAGACTAAACCTGTCTGTTAATTCTCACAGCCAAAAGACACGTCAGATATGAAATGTGTGGAACAAACCAGCATTTAGCAAAGACAAACTAACACATTCTAAAAAGGATTTACTGAGATCTTAATTCTGCTTGATCATCATTTGACACAAAAAAAGTCCAGTGGCTTGGAAAAGCAACTTTGTATTACCACGTTCCCATTGACAAACAAGGCTCCGTAGACTCTACAGTGACTTCCACATTCTCAACATAAATAAAGAGGAAAGCTCTCAAAGCCTGGCTCTCTTTACTCAACATGCCAGTCAGCCAGGTATATGTTTCATTAGGTACAAACACAGTGTATTGCACTCCCTTCACAGAGCCATGGGGAAGCACAATGGCAACAGCAAGAGAATCCTCATCACCTCCATGTCGGAGATCAGCAAAGAAGAAAATGTGTAGCTTTGGTTACAAGGAGGCAAAAGTTTTCTAAGGTCACTCAGAAATATCCTGTTACTTATTCCGGGTTCAGGTCATGGTCACATCTGTTTGGCACATTGAATCAATATTTTGAAGTGGAATCATAGACTCATCCATTCAGGTTGGAAAAGACCCTTGGGATCATCGAGTCCAACCATCAGCCCTACTCTACAAAGTTCTCCATATTCCCCAACACTTCATCCATCTTAACCCACATCCCTATTTTTTAGGATGCTGTTTGCGAACAGTCCAGGTAATGTGTTGGGGAAAAAAAGTAGTAATCTAGAAATATTTGGAGTTACATTTCTGCCTAGTACCAGCCAACACAACACTACAGTCATTCCAACTGGCTGGAGATCTAGTCCCGCAAATATCTACGTGCCTTCCAAATACCCAAAGCCTTAAATATTGCATTCACATTTAATCCTAATAATCCTAAAATCTACGCCACTAGTTACAAACCAGCAAACAGTTAAAACAGAAGAAACCTGCAGGAGTTCTACTTTGTTCTAAACATGTAACTAACAAACAACCCAAAACATACAATACTAATTTCTCCACAAGGCAATCTTGCCGTGGAACAAAGGGCACTGTAGCGCTCCGTAATTTGGCTGCCTTTTCACGCTTTCCCTATTCTCCTAGTGAAATCTTCAGCCATGAAATTTCTTTTTTGTTACCGCAAAGACATGGTAATGTCAAGCATTCATGACCATAAGCATGGAAAATTGATGAAATTACAGTGTGTTCAGGAAAATAATACGGTGATGAGAGAAAGAATCTCTGCTTGTATCTGCATCCTGGTGGCAGCTTTTTGAACAGGTGAACATTTTTTCCTCCCTCTGTGCAAAACATCTCTTTGCATGAATACATCAAATAGATGCCCAGGGAGAAAGGTCAAAGGGAAATAGTCTTGCAAATAATTAAGATATGAAGACACTGTGTATTAAGTTCATTAATGCTTTCCACCGTCGCGTTCAGTTGAGGTGCACCTTTCACAGCTTGACACAAGATAACATATGTAAGACTCTAATCAGTCAGAAAATGACCGAGCTGGGCTTATTACTGCCAAAAAACAAGGAAAGCAGAGTATGGATAACAGAATAGCCCTCTTCCAGAACATCCCATGACCTAGCAGGGGCCATCTGGAAGCCTCCCAACCCACATTGGGTTCTCCTGGGCACTCTTGGTAGATCACAGATTTGGTCCTACAGCTACAACGGGGTCTTTGCAGACCTTGCTCCCACACGGTGGCTAAGTGGATAAATAAATACAGAAAGCCCAAAGTTCATATAGATCTCTTCCTCCAAGGGTACTCAGGAAAATCTGCCCTCTCTTATTTTTTTTTCTTAAATTATTCTTTCCATTAAGGATATATCCTGCTTTTAAAGGAACAGCTGCAAACCACCATGATGACCATGGTGGAAATGTAAAACCAATCTGATAGGAACACAATTTCCAAATTATCTTATAAAATCCAATTTATCAGAGCAGGAAATGCTTCCAACTATTTCTGTGAAATCCTGGTGATCGCTTGTAACTGTTTACACATAATTTTTCAATCTTGCATGAATTTCAAGCTTTCAAATTTTCTACAAAGTTCTCTTTCCCCCAGGTAGGCAGAATCCATTCTTATTTTCTGTGTCCCCTATCCATGCAGCAGGTATATAAGGATTTGGGAAGGAGCTGTGCAGTAGCAGACCCCTCTCTCAGACCCTAGACAGTTTAGCTGCAGCTAATGAAAACACAATCAAAGCCAAACCTGCCACCATTTGGCTTGGTTTTGGGATTTGAAAGAAAGACTTTCCGTAACTGGAGCTCAACCCTATATTCATTCATGTAAAAGTAAATGCAAGACTGAATTTCCTTACGGGTTTAGCTGTTGCAGGCTGACATAAACCTAAGATTCAGATTTCAGGCAGCACCTGGTTTGCCACAAGTGTGCTTCTCCTCCAGTCTGTGGGCACAGGCCCTGCAACAAAAGCTGCTCCTCCCCGGCCTTCATCCACTCTCCAGAGGAATCAGCCACCCAAGTCTGACACATCTTCACATTTCCTCACTGGAGACATTTTCCTAAACTTTCTAGCCGAGCAAATCGGCTAGAATCATAAAACCTTTTTGTTCACCTTTTCCTTGAAAGTCACCCCTTGAAGGTTTTCTCCACAGGTCTGAGGACCAGGGCTCTTTGCTTAAAAGCTGAGCTGCATATGTATTCAGAAGCAGTTCAAGGTCTACCATAAACACAGAGTAGCAGCACCACTCCAGATCCCCCAGTCTTACACAATCTTTGCACTTGGAAAAAGGAGCGAAACATTGTCATGTAAGAGTCATGCGC
>VWZK01009191.1:9239-24790 GCA_013396935.1 Baryphthengus martii | reverse complement strand
AAAAAGGTGGGGGGGAGGACCAGATGCAAGATGACAGAAAAGCCACGCTACATCACATCCTCTATATCTCCTGATCAAAGGAGGTCTCTCTGGTCCTTACAGGTGCACATCCACATACTCAAGTACTATGAGGACGCACAGAATTGCTGCTATCCCGGTGATCACTGGTCGGTTGCCTCTCTGTGTGTGAGAAGTCACTCTTGAAAAAGTCACGAATAATTCCATTTCATATTCAACTTGATGAATGAAGCCAAATGGCAAAGGCTGTGGTTTCATTAACTAATTGCTAGGCCATGTGCGGAGACGTAACAGCGCGGGTAGGTGCAGCAAACCAGAAGAAACTCATTATGAAAAACACGCCCTGAAAAGTGTGCATCTCCAGATGTGCTACTCCATCTTTGGGCGTTTGAGGAAGCTTTTTGCTATTTCACTGCAAAATACACTCTTTATCCCCTTTTACTCAGGGCAGAACATCTCTTTCCACGTGCCCCCAGCCTCAAAGAGTGTCACCTTGCCTCACCTTTTGCACCTAGTCTGTCTTACCAAAACGAAGGTGGCACAATATGATATCCTTAGGAGACAGAGTGCTTCTCCCCCTGCCCAGGACGGCTTTCTCTCCCCTTCCAGTGATTATTGTTTTGGTTTTTTTTCTCCTCATGAGCAGTAACACCTACATTGTATGTGGAGAGACAGCGAGCATTCATAGGCCTCCGAAAGCCATTCACATCAAGGCAGCTGGAGAGGCTCAGTGTTCGCTTTGCCCTCTTCACTCTTGGATGAGTTTTGTGCAAAGCTCGGGCTTGGAGTCCTTTCCCGCACAGATCCAAGCAATTAATGAGAGATGGAAAATAGGAGAGAAAATGTCTCAGGTTTTTGTCTCTCTTTACAGTCGGTTCTTTTTTTGGTTTGTTTGTAGCTAAATCGTACTAGTTGGTTGCCCCAAAGGGTAGAAAAGCTCCCGTCTTCCTTGTGGAGGAAAAAGGAAGCTATGTTTAATTAATTGATGTGGCCTGTGGGATTTTTCTTTTCTACAAGAGGGCAACTAAGGGTTTGGAAATAGCATCTCCTATTCACCCAGCAGCAACTAGAATAGTCACTAACAGAGAGATCACAAGTCAAGCGAGACTTTATGAGTGTTTTAATTTAGTATTTCCCTACTAGGGACAGTGGCTCACCTCTTTTCAGAGGATGTTTCTGCAAAGCAGACAGAGTTCAAAAGGCCCTAATGGGCTGGTTATGACCTGTTTGCCCTGAGATATTTGCCATACTGATCAGCTCAAATCCCAAAGCAGCAGTATGGCCCTTTAGGTATTAAAAAAATATATTACCCAAACCCCCTCACAACTTCACTTATTTTCCTGTCTGCACTTTATTTGCTATTAATACAAAGCCATTAGATTTTCAATTGCAGTTCATCATCATGCTTTATTTATAATAAATATGCAGAAAATACACACACACACCCCAGTATTACACAGGACACCTTTCACCAGAAAGTTTTCATTTTAATGTTTGCTTCAGTGAACAGGAATAATGGGATAAAGAATGTGGCTTGTTTCTGGCAAGACAAGCGTTAAGATCAAGGGGTTGGTTTTATTGCACTGTTAGTGATAATGTATCATTTGTTTTTAGGAAGATGCAAAAGTGATGCAAAGATTGCCATTGCCAGCATCAAATGAAAATAAACACCACGGATGATTTTCATTCTTAGATTTAGCTTGAGAGATTCCGACTCTATTAAGATACTGAAATAGCACCCCTATAATCATACTCTAATGCATCCAGTAAGATTGGATCGTTTAATGCAAGTATCTCTCATGCTGCAGTCATTTCCTACTGGTGGCCAAGACTATGTGCTTTATATGAGATCCAATCACTGCAAAATAATTTTACTAGAAAATTGGTCGATTTGTCTTCGTTTTGCCTTTAATAATATTAAATAATAAAATAGAATGAAATAATGATAGCCTTAACAACAAAATATGATTTTTAATAATACAAAAATGAATTGCTACAGATAACAACCGTGTCGTGCTATTTTCCATAATATTTCACAACGTAATCCTAACAATAAGGGTAACCAAAGGCAGCTGCTTCTAGCTGATTTTGAACACTACTCAGCCTTGGCCTGGTTAGCACTGGACAGGCATTGGAAATATCACTGCCAGCCAAGAGCAATGCTCAAACATTCAGTAAACATCAGACCACAGGAATCAAAGGATGTAAACACCTCCTTTCATATCCATTGTACAAACAAATGGGG
Source organism: Baryphthengus martii (assembly GCA_013396935.1). Taxonomy (NCBI): domain Eukaryota; kingdom Metazoa; phylum Chordata; class Aves; order Coraciiformes; family Momotidae; genus Baryphthengus; species Baryphthengus martii. The sequence continues at coordinate 22,527 of VWZK01009191.1, read as the reverse complement.
GGAAAAAAAAAAAAAAAGAAGAGGAAAGAAAGAGAAGTCCAGTGGCCTCAATTAGATAATGATTCACTGTGTCAGGTGCTGTATAAATATACAGCAAAAGAGAGCTGGGGGAGTTTTTGGACTGGACTCCCCACAAATGTTAAAGGAATAGCTGTGGAGCCACAGGAACCACAAATCAGTTAACTTGTGCTTGGCAATGAACTACACTAGACAGACAAGTCAGATGGATTTTAAGCCAGGAAGGTAGGAGTATTCTGGCAAACTACGGTTTTCACTTTAGAATGAAACAGGCCACTCTCCAGGCTTGTGTTAAGGGTGGGCTTCTTCCTCCCAAAGTTATTCCTATTGACTAAGAGCCATCCTTCCTTTTACCTGAGTCACAGTTCCTGGTTTAATATCTTGAAACCACACCAAAACAGCTGGTTTAAAATTTATCCTGGGAATGGCAGATCTAGTGAGCTGGACTTGATGCGGTGTAAGTCAAGTGCAGGACCTGACCTCATGTAGTTTAGTCCTATGAATAGTCCTCACACTAGCAAGCAATTAACTTTAGTGCAACACTCTCTGAGAAAGCATTTTATGAATTTTTTGTTCACTGGGGGCGCTGGTGTGTGAGGCAAGTTCAAACTGGTTTATGTATACTACTGAACGTGGACCTTCAGTCATTTTTGTTCGATCATCTACAGTTGGTCAAGATCGCTCTCTCACCTACCCTTCTATGCTGTGTTTTCTTATGATGCCCTTGTCAATCACAGCCAAAATGGGAGTATTTTGACAGCATCTAAAGCTGAGTTGAGCACCGTACAGCCTCTAGTATGGCCTCTGATGTGCTCTTTGCATAGCAGAGCAGACTGCAACGTTAAGACACGGACCTTGAGGATGCACAACAAGCACGTGCGTCACACTTGCCTTGACAGTCAAGAACGATGGCTACCAGAGGTGGTGGACAGAATGCCGCTGAGTATGGTGGTATGTCTTGAGCCTGTGTATGTCAAAGAGCAGCACAGAGGGAGAAAACCTCTTTTGCTTTCCCTTTCTTCATAGCTTTATAGCTTTGTAAGAACCAAGCAGAAAGTTTCTCCCGTCAGTTTGGAGGTATGACTTCAGCTTCTCTTTCCTTCCTACCTCTTTTCTACATCGTGAATTTATCAGACACCATTAAGAATCAATGATTACCTTTAATAGCTGATAATCTATGGCTATCACTTTAGAATCCCATTTAGCAACAATTTAAAACTCACTGTCAAAACTCTTTCTTGGAATCTATCTGTAGAACTCTTACACACTTATCTATTTTCTGCATCCTTAAGTAGCAAATGGCACTTTTCTATTTTGTGCATGAAAATAAATTAGATAAAAATCATGCCACGGGTAGGATGCAAATTCCACTCGCTCCCAAAAAGATCCTACAGCAAATAGCGAGAGTTTAGTGAAATCCCTGGAGCATTCTCTGTCAGCCACGGTGATGAGCACTGTGTAAAGACAACAGATAAAGACAAACTGAACGACGCCTGATCTGACAGGCAAGTATCAGGGTATCTATTTGCCTGTTTGCAAACTGTCTCGTGTTTCCACGTGAGCATTGCTGAGCGAGCCGATGCCCTCGCTTAGGAATGATTTAATTTATACGCCCTCGGAATGAGGTCATATCAATATCATGCGTGATCTCCATCCGCTTTACAGATGCCTTAACCTGAGAACGTTCGAGCTCTTTGAGAGCCATTCATACTTGGCAGCTTGATATAGTAACTGACAATTCACCGCCATCCAAGTGTATCTGAGAACACAAAGCTCACATAAATATTGTTGAGCATATCCCATTGTTGGTTATTTACTTCTGCCGTTCAACTTTCTACAGCTCTAAGAGGAAGATCATGTCTTTCTGCATCATCTATCTCACTTACCCAGCAGACACGAAAAGCTTCTTGTTTCCTTTCTACTAGTAATGAACTGTGCTAGAAATGTCAAGCACAGGTTTGTTCAACCCCAACCAACAATATGAAACACAAAAAGTATGGGTGGACAGAGACGGGTGAAGAAGCCTGGATACCAGCCTGGCTTTGTAACTGGCGCTGAAACAGCTTGTCATGGTGTTTCTACATCCAAAATGCTCCAGGAGGAAATGTGAAGATCTACCTGATACCTTTTCTTCTGCAAATTCATAAGCCGACCTGCCTGCTTACCCAACCCAAGCCCTTACCAAAGACAACAGCAAACAGACAGCTCGTACAGGGAACAAATCAGATTTTCATTAGTCTGCACTCAAGGCTTTCAGTCCAGAAATGCCCACCTGGCCCTTTGCTCTGGGTTTATTACACTCACTTCAGCCTCTCTCTCTCTCTCTCTCTCTGAGAGCGCTCTGGGTTAGGAAGACACAGAAAGAAGAAGGAAGGATGAAAAAAACAGAAACAAAATGTGCAGAACTCATCACTTTCAATCTTAACAGTAGACCAAATACTTGTGACTGATTAGTCTGGTTGAAGAAGGTCAGACACACCCCATTCTAACTTTGGAGAGTAATTCTTTCTTATAATTTTCTGGCTTGATCTCTTGTCACATCACAATTTAAGTTGAAAAGAGGAATCAAAAATAAAATATATATGTATGTCCTTAGATGGACTAATTCCTTTTGTTATCCACAAGTCTTAATGTTTTAGAATTGCCTTTTTTTTTTCCCCCGATGAACTTCCCATTGAGTCAGTAAACCAAACCAGTTCATGAAGAGGTCAAATGAGCGTCAGAACTGCTACAAGTGAAACCATAGATATGGTCAAAACAGACAGCATCCTCACGCTCTTTGTCTAACACCACCCCCTAAGCATCACTTTCAACATCACTTGTGCCACCTGGACGGGTAAGTTTATAGTATGAACACATGAAACACCTTTGACAAATCAGCAGGGCCCATCCAACAGCTTTTGCTCACCCTTATTGTTGTCATATTCTATTATTTCACAATTTTGACATGACAGCAGAGAACGACAGAAGAAGATGCCTTTTTTCCTTTCCCACTACTCCTCCTTAACACGATGAGCGTTACTGGAAATAAAGTTAATGTCACTGAAAAAATTATATGGCAAATACCAAAGGTAACATGGAGAAAGAAGAAACATTCAAAGAGAAAGGTTTCCTTTAAGCTCTAAGCATAAGTAATTTAATATATCTTTCTGGCAAAGCATGGAAAAAAAAAAAAAGTAGATCTATGTCTTAAATCTCAAAAAAACTTGTTGGAGTACTATGAACACTACAGCCAGACCTGATGGAAGGAGTAAGAGACGCTCAGTGAAGTTAATCAATTTACATCATTTTACTCTGCAGACAGGACCATGAAAAGAAATCAGGAGATTGGGTGCCTTGTGCTGCCTTCAATGCAGTAGGCATCTCCTTCTTCCACCGCGTCAAGGTCAATAGAAGTCTTGTATTTGTCTAAAGCTCTCACGGCTAATTCAAATGGGTACGTTATCCAGGTCAGTCAGACAAGCAGAGAGGCTCCGTTTCATTTGCCCTCAACTTCCCCCAGATTAAACGACCAGACCTGCATCAATCATTGGGTGTAAAAGACATGGAGTAATTGGGCTAGAAGATTGTCAACAGACTGAGAGCTTCTGTTCAGAAAGCTTTTTCTTGGTCTTGTTTATTCTTCATAAATACCAGAGCAAGACAGCAGAATCACTATTATCTCGTAACAAGGTTCTGTTAATCAGGCATGTCATTTGCTTGTATGGCCCAACCTTCTGCAGATCCCAGGCATTCCCCTTCCACAAGAATTCACCGCAAAAATACTGCGGCTTAGCTGCTTTATGACCATGGCTAGGATCAATTTGTTTTGCGCTTTCAGATGCTGATCCTGCAACAGCACACATACAGATGCTACAGCAGGTTTTTCTACATAAATAAGAGGGCTTGACCACCATCTCTCCTTTTTCAGCGGCAGTTTGTCAAGATCTTTTGCCTGATTCCCAGCTCAGAGAAAAAGACAGCCTTCAGCTAAGGAACAGTATGTCCTTCCTGAACTGCTCTGAAAAGCAATCAAAAGGGCAAAAGCCAGGTCAAAATATCACGCTAAAAGTGTAGTATTGGTAGACTAAACTAAGGAAAAAAGAAAAGAAAAATAGGAAAAAAAACCCTCTCAAGTCAGAAGCAGTAACTGAAGAATTTAAGAACTAAAGCACCAGAGCTGACACAGAGGTCTCCTGGGCTTACACAGCCAGGAAAGAGAAAGAAACGAGGCAGGAGGAACCAGACCTTCTTCATCCATCACCAACCAGCTGCCAAATTGGCTGAAGAGCCCTGATGGGGAAACGTCCCTGTAAGTCAGTACAAGGCCGCTGGCCTCAAGGAAACTTCAGCACAAGATCTGACCTGAATTGTGCCTGCCTGAGATATCGATCAACACTGAAGTTCAGGTGCAGCTGGCAATGCTCCCACAAAACCCCATTTCCTGTGTGTGAACATACTTATAAACGATAGAGGATTGTCCTGGTTTAACCTCCGCTGACAACTTAACACCAGGTAGCCACTCAAACACCACTTCCCACACACATATATCCTCCACAGCTCCTCCTGTGGGATGGGAAGAAGAAGCAAGAGGAACACAGGCTGAGATAGGGACAGTGTAATAAAATGACACAAGAGGAGAAGAAAACAACAGTACTAATGAAATGATATACAAAGTGAGCGATACAAACCACAAGGCTCTAGATGTACCCAAGATGCCGCTTATCCTGCTCCAGCCACAACCTCAAGCCTCTCACTGGGACTAGTGGAAAACAGGCTCCCCTGCCCCTCCCATTGGTTGGTTCGGTTGTTTATCCCAGCTGTGGCCCCTCCCAGCTTTTTTACTTTCCACGTCTCCCTTTCTCAAATGGGCCACTCATCATGCTGGGACATCAGTATCTGACTGTCATCAGGGTTACGGTTCGAGTTTGGAGAGCCGCAAAGGCCTCAGCTCCAAGGGTTGCAAAAGTCGTGCTGAGGAGAGCACGGCACTGCACCAACGTGGCTCCCTCCACACCTTCCTTTCTCATAGGAGCCACTCTTGTGGTTTAACCTCTGCCAGCACCTCACCACCACACGGCCTCTCGCTCACCGCTTCCCTCCCCCACTCCGTACATCCACCTGTGGGATGGGAAAAAGAATCAGGAGGAAGAAAAAGGTGAGACCTCATGGGTTGAGATAAGGACAGTTTAATAAAACAGCACAAAGGGAGAAGAAAACAACAGTATCAGTGACAGTGCTAATAAAGTAACATACAAAACGAGTGATAAAACGTCAAAGCTCTACCTGTACCCAAGATGCTCCTTTCCCAGCTCCAGCCACAAGCTCAAGCCACATCTTGAAACAAGTTGAGAACAGGTGCCCCTGCCCTGGGCCAGTCCTCTTCTTTTATAGCAGATATGACATCACTATAGTATCAGATATCCCATTGGCTGGCTCGGTTGTTTATCCCAGCTGTGGCCCCTTCCAGCCACTGGGGCCAGCAGCTGCTCGTGATAATTAACCCAAACCCAGGACAATGATCTATAAATGACAGTATTCCTGCCTGAAACACAAGCAATATTTACAGTGGCATTTGCTTTAGTGTGACAATAAATCCACCACATCTTGATTCTTCCCAGTTATCTGGGTTCAAAAGTTTCACTGGGAAGAGCCGTTGTGAGCTTTCTGAGCCCTTAGCTGAAGATGGCAGGTGGCCCATCTCCTGTTCCTACTGCCTGTGCTTGGAGCCTTTAGGTATTAGCAGGAGCAACTGAACTCAGGGTGAAAACATCAGTAGTTTGCAGTAGGGGCATATTCACTACAAAACTCTTTTCAACCTTAACTGAACAGAGTCCAAGTACCAGCCCAACTTTTCTACAGATACCCAACTAATTCTAGAGAATAGTAACCTGGAGGTTCCCACTATACATGAGCACGCTGATCTGCTATAAGTGCATCTTAACGTGGGTGGAAGGTTTACATTTTGCTTAATAATTGCGTGGGGTTTTTCCTCGCTGGCAAAATGTAGACAGACTTCAAAGAGAACAGCATTTGGATTATCTTTTCAAACTTTTTGCGGCTGTGCTTTGTGAATATTACACAGTTCTGTCCACTCGATGGACCCAAATGTGAGTCACAAAACAGTATCTGTGTGCAAACAAAATCCTTTGCCCAAGTCAAACACTACAGTCATATGAATAGTGAGGAAAACAAAAACCTGAATAATTTTTTACATTTACATTTTATAGAGGCAATAGAGATGCACAGCATTTCACCTGAAAACTTAGGCAAAAATGAGATGCGATAGAGTAATGTGTTTGTGTAACTGTGCGTGCGTGTGGGTGCACACACGTGTATATTGTCCTCTCCAAGGGTGTGCTTCAGGTGTCATCTCCAGAACTGAAATTCTGGAGACATTTGATGGGAGGGGGGAAGGAAGTCCTTTTTCTCTTCGAGCCTCTGCTCAGTGGCTGCACCGAGACCCATGGGCTCCTCTTCCCTTACCACACTGCTAAGATGCATATGGCCAGCAGAACCATGAGCTTTCATTCCCCTGGAGCAAATGACAACCAGGATTACACACAAATAGTGTTCACATTTCAAGCAAATTTGCTTCTCCTAGTTCTTCATCTCCCCACACAGCTTCGCTGCACCTCAACCTTTACTCCACCTTGTTTATTCAGGCTTCGTTTTGATTAAATATCAAAAATGATAACGGATGTCATTGTTCTAACTACTGAAAGCAACGCTATTTACACCCAATACAAAAATGGGAGTGTAACTAGACATTGGAACACAATTTTCTTTCAGCAGGGCGTCGGACTTGTGTGTGAACAAGTTTAGCCTTCGGTTGAGCACGTCAGGGTCGGGGGAAAAAGAAACGGTTTCGGGAGCCCTATAGAGGTGCTTTTGCTTCCCTGACTTCTCACACAATATTCTTTCAAATGAATTTAAAGCTTTTCTTGTCCAAATCCCCGCAAAAGTAACCGCACTGCAGTTTTTCTACTATTATGCAAATAGATTAATCAGCCAACGCTCCAGCGAGAATTAATTTATATTTGAATCAAATGAGGCCTTAGAGTCTTTATAACCCAACCCCTGGGCCAAGGCCTGGGCTAGGTAGCAACCTCATATTATTCATTTGACGAAATGTGAACTGACATAAATACCATGGCTAACTTTCAATCCGATTACCCCGTTACCTCACATCAATGCTCTCCCAGCCATCAGACTCTAGCGTCCCTCCTTTCACCAGCGCAGCCAACAACTGACAACTCCTCCCCGATAAACAAGCACCCACGCCGCCACCTCGGACCCCCACTCTTAACCCATCATCCCTGCTCAATGGCCCTTATTCGACGAGGTATTTTATTTTGTTTGTAGGAATCGGGGCGACTAAACAGCACAAAAAATACTGTTTGGCTGGGGCTGCAATTCAAAGCTGCCCTTTCAGAGCTGCAGAAGCACTAACAATGAACATCCAAAAATACAGGAGCATCGTGTCTGTCCGGGCATAGCTATATACACACATGCACACATCTAAGACGGCCACTGATATCTTTCATACTCTCCTTAACCCCTAAATAAAACCCCCAAAAAAGGAAAACAATGTTTTGGGCTGCTATGTCCAAAGGTCAATGTAAAGTGAACCCACATTTTACACAGCACCTTTATACTAAACTCGTGTTGACAACCACTAAATTCTTTCTATTACCCTGCACAGGAACTTGTTTTTTAAAAAAGTTTGGGGCTTTTTTTTTTTTAATTTCTCCTTTAAAACTGTAAGCATTTAAAAAGCTTGGCTAAACAATCCACCAGGTGTGAGAAAAGCCTTTTCTATGCAAGCAGCTCTGTGTCAGGAAACCTACACTTTGTAATTAGATTAGCAAGCAAGGACTGAATAGATCTGATCAAAACATCCCCCCCAACACCCCATATTGTTTATAGCGCATAACTGATAACTAAGCTTCTCTAGTCATGGTTAAAATCTACTTAAAAATGGGAGGTTTGTGCACTCTGGAATTTAAATGAAGAGGAAAAGAAAACAAAGTGCACATTCTTAAAAAGCTATATGTAATTACTTGGCTGTCTTTCTTAAACAAAGCTTTATTTGAAAACATGTCATAAAACAAACCCTATGATTTAAAGGCAGCTCTTCAGGAGAACACTACTTAAAATCCATCCAAGCTAAAGAGTTAGAGATGCAATTTTTGCCTTAAAGATATACTTCAGAGCAACCAGGCTGGCAGAGGAGAAGGAAGACTGTCCTCTTGGCCACGTCGCCCCAGCTCCAGGGGACATCCCAGATCCCTGGCATGAGAGCTGGAAGGTCTTCAACTCGGGAGGATGACTATAGCTGTTTGTCTTTGTGGATTTTTCCATGTGGCCAGACGGTCTGGTCATGTACTAGAGTCAGTGTCACAACGTCAAGAGCAAGTTTGAAAGGTACTGGTTCCTTGAAGACACTAAAAGCGTGGTGAAAAAGCACTGCGGTGTGTTAAGAGTACATCATCCCTACCTGCTCCTCTAAAGGAAGGCTCATGCTCACACAGCTATGATGGAGAACAGCAAATAAGCCAAGACAAGGTTCTTCCTAAAGCTTCCACGCAATACCTATATATTGTTCTTGGAAATAGTGCGACTGTTTCACAGTCCTGTTCCATCTGCCCAGAGTGCAAATACTCCAGTTTTGAGCTCTCATCTCAGCCCAGTCCGGACCAGAGTCAGTCCCATTATGTCCTGTGGGGCCTGAAACCAGATGCAAACCCTTGGATGAATCATTTTTACCCCAAGAAAGATACCAGATTACTGGATCCTTCTGCTTGTAAACCCCATGGTTATCTCATCCTCTTGAAACATTCTTTTAAATACTAGGGCGGGAGCATCAGAACCAAGATCAAAAAGCCTTCCCTTTGGCTGAAGGACACTGTAGAAAAAGCAGAAGATAGCAAGAGGACATCCTCCATTCTTCCTCTCACACATCCAGAGAGAGATGCTGTACCCACAGCTGTCACAGGCAGCACAGAACGAAAACTTCTGCGCTCCTCAGTAACTGTCCTACCCCCTCCTGCTTCTGCTACAAGTGAAGAAGCAGAGAAAAGACTTAGACATTAACTGCCCCAGAGATAAGTCCAGCTCTTTCCTTAAGCTGCCACTTGAAAGAGGATCTAACCCAAGGCAGCAATATAGCCCTATCTCCTCTTTTGCTGATTTTTTTTTACCTTCTGTAAGAGCCAAAAGGGAAGATAGACAATTTTTTGGTGTGATACAATCAGGGAAAGCTTGATGAAGGTTGATAGGTGAGGGAATAGATTTCCATTTCAGACCTAAGTCAGAACTATCTAAAAGACACTAAAGAACTACTCCTTATGCTAAATTATGCCAGGACACCCATGAATCCGGAGGATGCAAATATAGCTTAAAGCTACATGAGCCTTCTTTCTCCACACCTTTCTGGGTCTGATGTGTAGCAGCTGGAGTATGGCTCCTCAGAAAGAGCCATGTCCTATGCCAGGACAAGCTGACCTTACCAGATTTCCTCAAGTCAAATTTTCTAGCTGCTAAATCCCATCCAATGACCCTAAAGACTTTCGGAGAGACACAAGATGTTATGCTCTCCGCCCTCTTGTATTTGTAATGGAAAAGAAAAAAAAAAAACCAGACAGGCAAAAAAAAAACAGAAAAAAAAAACCAAAAGAAGCCAAAATTCAGGTCATGCCAAGAGCCCAAAATGTGAATGCAACCACTAAAACGTGATTTTCATTAAGTAGCTCTCATTTCTACAGGCATGACAAGAAACCTGAGAAAACCTGTTTCAGACTCTGAAGATCCCATTCAGACATCTCTAATTCTAAACTTCAGTCGTCTTTGATATTTCCCCCTGCAGTATCAAACCACTCCTGACAAAGTACTGAAAAGAGACAAGTACATTCAAATTCTTCTAGGGCTTAACCCCACCGCATTGAGATTAGCATGAGTTCTGCCCCTGACTTCAGCCCTGACAGAACGAGCAACATTCTCAGGCCAAAGACATGGGGAAAAGCTTTTCTACAACTTTCTTTACATGTTTGCACTCTCCTTAGTCCAAGAGATTTCCGTTTGCTTTCAGAAAGCTCAAGGCACAAATGGGCAATACATTCCACCATGGCTGGTGGAAAACAAGTAAGGCTGGTTTGTTTTTTTAATTCCCTTGTTTCTCTGAAACACACACAATTTTCTGAGAAGGACATACTTTCTATAGGTTGGGGAAGCTCCTGTGAGAAAGGTTCTGGTCAAGAAAGTTTTACAAGTGCAAAGGAAATCAGAATCTCATCAACTTTTCCCAGTGATAAAATGGAAGGTCCCTTCATCGCTGAACATCACGAAGTTGCGCTGCTTGCGAAGTAGAGCCCAGAAGAAGGGCAGTCATGTTCTAGTCTCCATGATAAGCCAAACATTTTCTAAAGAGAACAACCCTTTCTCGCAAGTGGAGATCCAGTGCAAAATCCATTGGCTCTGCAGGGAGCCAGTCATCCTGAATTCAGAGACCTACACTTGAGAATCTTGAAGAAATGTCCATGATACATCGGACTATGAAGCTATTAATTTCTCAGACATTAAATTGACATCACTGTAATGCTTCCAGGGTGCAATCGCTGAATGCCCAGGAAATGTAATGATTACAAAAAAACAAACACACAGCCAAAACCAGAACTCATACATGACTTAATTTTTTTAAGAGATTCCCCGATTTCAATTGTAAGAGCATTGCAATATCCCAAAAATGAAATTTTGGACTTTTTTTCCTGCTAAGTAACTGCTAGAGAGTATATGAGTTTCTCCTCTTTCCTTACAACACGGCTTTTGGTCCTAGCAAAAGATGTGTAGGTTAATCCCTGTCAACAGAACTTTCAGCACCTTCATATAGAACTCAATGAGAGAAAACTACCGAGTTTTGAAGATAACTCCACACCTTCAAATCAGGAATAATCTTGCAACAACGAGTTTGTGCCAAAAAGTTGATACTTGCAACGGTCATAACATTTGTAACAGGAGGGACAGAATGACTTTCTGGATAGGGTGATACCACAGCGCAGGTGACTGATTCATTAAAAACTCTTTGCCACCTACCTGGAAACCACCCAACAGCCATTTACCCAGCCCTGGATCACAGCATCTCCAGGTATTTTCACCCAGAAGGATCAACACGAGCCTCCCAGCCCATCACTAACTTTCTGGCTACTCACCACCAACACATGTATTAGGGAAGACTTTCCATTGGGGCAAGCGTTTCCAAATACCCAGACTCTTATCTGCATCTCTCTTCCAAAATGTTTCCAGAGAGGCTTAAGCCCCAAGGAAGCACAGTGTCAGTTGGCTGGCATGGTAAAAGTCAAGGAATTGAGGACTAATGGTCTGGCCCTTTTAAGAAAAGGCTGTGGTTTAATCCTACAGGACAGTTAAACTCTAATTCTTTTCTTTCTCTGAGAGACAGAGGTGCCCACACGCTGCTCCAGCAGGTAGAGGGACGGAGAGTGACTTCTAAAAGACTGGATCTGCTCTTGCAGCAGGTATTGAAAGAAGTGCCCAGAGTTTAAGGTGACAGCAAACTGTCAGGTTTGCTGAAATCTACCCCAGGACACATTCATTCTCCTGTTGAATTGCCCTGATAGAGTCCTTTCCTCCAAGGAAGGTTGTCCTTCCTGTTGCAGCCTGGAGAACGGGGAGCAAACATGGGGCTTTATAAGTGGAAAAGTAATGGGATCCTCAGCTCCCCGTACTAAAACTGCCCGCTGCCTACAGATTTCAGTGAATCAGGGAGCAGAGAGATTTCCCACTATTGTAAGCAAAAGATCACCACTTTATCTTCTGGTGAGGTGGAAGGAGTAGATTTAAGACCTGATTTTAAAGACAAAAGGAATTTTGATTCTTTTTACCTACTTGATCGAGAGAAATACATGTTGGAGAAAATAAACAGGAAGGTATCATGTTCTCTCATCCTCTGTGCTTCATCTGCACAGTCTGCCTTGGAATCTCTTGGGGCAGAGACCGCAACTGAGACGAGAAGGACCTTGGCCTCCAGTATCTGAGTATCCAAGCAGCCATCTCCCTGTTCCCAGCATGCTAAACAATCACAAAATTAAGGCAATGAATAAAACACCATATTGCATTTTACAAGTCCTAGCTCTCCAAAATGTGCAAATCCTGGCTCGTGAAAGGAATGGTTTTTAGGGAGGTTGTGTGGTTGCTTATTGGATAGATCAGTGGAGAAGAAAGAGGAAGGATTGTTCAACTCCAGATTATTTTTATTTTTTTAAACAAAAGTGGAGGTTGGGAGAAGAATAAAAGACGAAGTGGACAAAAATAATCAAATTTGGAAGAAAGGATGCAAATTAAACAGGCTTGGAAGGAGTTAGTAAAGCACAAGCAAGACAGAGAGCAAACTAAAGTTAATTACTTTTGACATGATCAGATCATCTGGTTGCATTTCAGGCTGTGTGCACTCTAGGCTGGCCAGCGTGAATGGCGAGGGAAAAGAAAGTAACTCTCCCCTCTAGGTCCCTTTGCCAAGTCTGGGCTGCACTCTCTGTCCGAGATCCCTCTTTCTTTGCACAGAGAGAGAGGGGGGGAGAGGAGAGAGAAACACAGTTAACCACCTGTCAGGGCTGAGGACACAATAAGGCAGCCCCCAAAAGAGCTTTTCATGCATGCGTAATATATTTGTTCAGCTATTCACTTAATGAAGCTGATAAATGTGATGCGAAACAATAGTCAAGTTAATCTATTTAGTAAAATGTTTTGAGACTCTCAGGCGATGTTAAGGAGGGTAGTGTGTTCGGGGACATTTTCATTTCAATACGCTCATCTCTCCCCTCTTAGGGGGGTTTCAAGCAACCTATGTGAATATAATTTCTTATAAATGTGTCTTTAATGGGTTTAATTCACCCTTGCCAGCTGTTTTTTTAGCTATTTTGTAAGAGCAAAACAAACGTGCCAGGCTTGGAAAGCTAGTTAAAATTAGTTTCGGTCACTGGGGCCAAGCTATATTTCCTGCAAACCATCTGCTTGATTGGCACAATAGAAGGATTTTCAAGAAAAGGGAGGGGGGGCATCTAGAGGAGCTTTGAACGAACCAACGGTTACTGTTCCTTGTGCTTGAATTCTAAAGGTGAAGCCTTAGGTGTCTTAATATAGCTTCGCCCCCGCAGCCTCCATTCAAGCCCCCGAAGAGGTCGATAAGCATCGTTAGGGAGCTTGGACACGCTGGGGAGAGAGCATCCCTCCCGCCGCCGCCCGCCTCCCCGGGAGAAAAGGGGGGCAAATAATAATA